>WELB01000097.1:522787-544251 GCA_009602725.1 Spirogloea muscicola
CCGCAGCGGCGGACGCGGGGTCGGCGGGCGCGCCGGCGGTGGGGGCGGGCGAGGCGCGGGAGGAGCGCGAGGAGGCCTCGCACCGCGCGCGCACGGACTGCGTCTACTACCTCGCCTCCCCCGCCTCCTGCAAGAAGGTCCGCCGCGCTCCGCCGCTCGTCTCCTCGGCGCCATGGAGACGACCCCGAGCGCTGGCATGGCTTCACTGTGCCATGAGGCGCGCTCCGCCACAGTCGGACTGGACGTTTCACGCGACTGGACGCATTAGGCGTAACATTAAACTCTCGTCTCTGCCGGAAGCCTTTGGCTGGCGAGAAGAAGCGGCAGGCCTTGGCTGCGGCAGCCGTGGCTCCCAGTCAGCCGCCGTTGAGCTGCTGCCCTCAGACCGTTGGAGTGCGCCGCTGTCGCGGGCAGGGCGCAGAGTGCAAGTTCCGGCACAACGACGCCGCCCGGGCCAACCCTCGGGACTGCGTCTTCTGGCTCTCCGACTGCTGCGCGCGCCTCGACTGCCCCTTCCGCCACCCGGTCGGTGGCTGCTTGCTTTGGCCACCCCGCGGTCTGGTCCAGCCGTGCGCCTAAGGGCTAGGGGCAATTGTCAGAGCTGTGAATGCTTGCGCTGTGATGTCGTCCGCTTGATTGCTGAGTTGGGTTTGGCGAAAGTCCTGTAAGCTGGAGCCTTTGCAGCCCAATGAGAATGCACAAGGCCACAGCTCGACAGTGGTGGCCAGCTTACGCTTGACTTGACCTGCATCCACGTGCACTCGCGCCTGTGACTGACGTATCGCCGCCTGTTGCTGTGGCAGCCGCTGGATGGCCGGCTTGTGCCCACGGCGCTGGCAGCAGAAAATGCGCGCTGCTTCTACTTTGCGAAGGGCTTCTGCTTCAAGGGCGACCGCTGTCCCTACCTCCACGCTGCTGAGAAGCACGCGGCTCCGTCACCCGCCGGAGGCGCAGCTGCCTCGACCGGATCCTCCAAGAGCGAGGGGGCCGGGGCCCTTGGGGCGAACACGCAGCAGCCGTTGTCGCCACCTCAGTCTGCTTCCGTCACACCGAAGTTCAAGAACGTCTACAGACGGCCGCCTGGGCTGGCTACGCCGGTGGCTCCTGGCGCTGCCAGGCCGGCAGTCACCCCTGCCAGCAAGCTTGTGGGTAGGCTGCAGACACAGTCCAGCATTGAGGAGACGCAGGGGCACAGCGAGGGCGACGACTTTGATCAGGAGGAGTTTGATGTTCTCGTCGACGATGAAGCTGGTGAGCCGGGGGTCAGAACACACTATGCTGAGGTCTGCGGCGATGGATACTTTGAGGAGGATGATTATGGCGCTTACCAGCTGAGCGACCAAAAGAGGCGGCGGAGGAGCGTGCGGGACAGGCTCGGAGGGTACTACATGAATGGCGTCAGGCAGCTGAATGGCTTCACTGCAGGGGAGTATGGTGAGGCTGGGCTGGAAGTGGTGCTCGATATGAGCACGCAGGCTATACAGGCCAGGACTGCGCCTGGCCCTGCCCGGCCGATGTCCACCCGCCTTCGGAAGCGCCTGGGTGCTGGACCTGAGCAGAGTCCTGGCAAGAAGAGCGAGCCTTCTACACAGGTACATTTTTGCTGAGTACTTCTGAGCTGACAATGCTGAGCTGGCAGGTTCTTCTGAGAATCTGATTTATTTCTTGTCTGCAGCAATAACTATAAGTGATTTACAGTCAAGTTTATGGTCAAGCTTGACCGACCCACTGAATCTGGACAATGTGGCAGAGAGTGGGCTCTCAAAAGGGTCAAGAGCACCCTGATGAGCACCACAATGGCGGGAGCAGCGCAGGTGTAGGTGCATCTGACGGCAGGAAGCGCAGGAAGGGGCAGGCGCAGGAGCTTGGGCCCTTCGACGGGCCCAAGTCGCTTGAGGAGATCCTGGCTGACAAGACGAAGTCGTTGCAGCAGCCAGCTGCAGGTGGTGCCAAAAGCAGTCCTGGCCCTGAGACAAATGCTGGGGCTCGTCAGCCTGAGGCTGGCACGCCTGCAAAGCGCTTTGGCGCTGCTGCTGCTGCCAGGGCGCGGCAGATCCTTGGTCAGGCCAGGACACCTGCCAAAGAAGACGCCAAAAAGCCAGTCTCTATTGCTGGCCAAGGTCAGGGCGTGTCTGGCGCCGAGGAGAGAACGACCATTGCTGGCGAGCTAGAGTCCAACCCTGTGAGTGATGCAACAGGGCACGCCGTGCCTGACGAACCTGGCCCTTCAGAAAGCAAGCCAGATTCTGAGGGAGCCGGCAGACCCCCGTCACAGGCAGATGGCAGTGAGGACGGGCCTGACATCCCATTAGAAGACTACGAGCTTGAAGATACCGAGCTTGCAGAGGATGAGGAGGATGTGGCTGGCAAGCTTGGCAGCTACTTTACGTGAGGTTCAGTGATGCATTGCCACTTAGACAAGATAATTCCACATGCCTAACAGACCTGTGAGCTAGAGTAGCATGCACAGTGCCACAGTCAGGACCCCGAATTGGCAGTGGTCAGCTGACACATCAATGCCAGTGCTGATACCCCAACAGTTCAGTGGGTCCCTGGGCTGTTCGTTCGTCATCTTTGCAGCTACAAGAAGCGGCAAAGTCTTCAGCAGGAACTAGCAAGATATACACTGACTCTCTTAGACAAGCATCATTGTGCAGCACCACATTGAATGCCTCCGCGCCATCTTACGAGGCACCTGTGCGGATGCCAAGCACGTTGCACTTGTCTGTTGTAGCAAAGCGCTGGACTTTACTGTTGTAGCATTTGTGCGTCCGTCATTCCCAGTAAATGCACATGTATCACAGGTCACATAGATTCTTCCTCCCATTGCTTCTCTGCCACTGCCCAGGTTTAGCAAGACTAACGCAATTCAGCTGTCTGCACGTGGAGCACGGTTGCTCCAGCACAGGCGGCTGCAAGTGGGTGGTGAAGGTGGCCAAGTCAACATTTGGCAGCCGGCCCACACAAGCTGCAGGTGCTTGAGATAGGTGCGAGCTAGAAAGGTGTGGGGCACCGTAGCAACATTCTCTTTCCTCTCATCAGCAACTGCCTGCACCAGCAGCCGTTTTGTCCATGTGTACCCTGCATAGCTGAATGCTATGCACTTTGCGGCCCCTTGGACCGCGCACATTCCTTTCGTGCTGACCTTTCTCACACCATCGTCTCCTATGTTGGAAGAGCTCTCGTGTATTGGTGGCGGAACCATCCAAGCCTCTGGTTGGCTTTCCCCAGCTTTGTTCACCCTTTTCTGGGCTGGCCAATACCAGCAAAGCCATCGCCATTACTGGAAGAGTCTTTCTTGTTGTCCCCAATTTGTTCAGCCGAACCGCTCCATAATCGTTTCGGTCTGATGGACGCGCGCGGTGCGCATGAAACGAAAGGGTGGCCGATTGACGCCAATGCATCGCTGAAGCGGAAGCTAGTGCAGAAAGTGGATGGTGGGCGCTCGGGTTCCTTGGAGCTTGCAGCTTCGCCCGTCTGGAGGAAGCCCAGTCGGACGTGCCAGCAAAGCACGCTCCCCCACGCCCGCGGAGCGTCCGCCGGCAGACGCGGCGGCGGCGGCGGCGGCAGCGGCAAGGCCTCGAAGCCGCTGGCAGCACGCCAGGGAAGCGCAGTCGCTAGGCCACAGAGTGGGAAGCGGGATATAGAGAGAGGGAGGGAGAGCGAGAGCGTGGGAGGGGCGCCATGGCGCAGTTGGCCCGCGCCGGCGTGCCGGAGTGCGCGCGGCTGCCGGCGCCGCCGCCGCGGGTGCCGCAGCCCACGCTCCGCCGCTCTGGCGGCGGCATCCACTCTCAATGCCGCCATGGCGTGCGGCCGTCTGCGGCGGCGGGGAGCTCGAGGACTCCGCCGGTCGAGCAGGCTGCGGGCCTCCGAGGCCACAACGGCAATGCGGCGGTGGCAGCCGGTGGCAAAGACCGGAGCTTCGTGAGCGTGGTCTCCAGGAGGATCCGGGCGGCTGGCAGCGGCTCCGGAGCCGCCCGGACTGTGGCCATGTTTGAGCGTTTCACAGAGAAGGTGGGGCTCTCAGTGCTCCACCTTCTGTTGCCACTGGGACACAGAGACATCCACTGTGATATAGAGGCAGTGCAGGTCATGCACGTTGCTGTGCAGCTGAGGTGATGACATTTGCCTGCTGATGTATGCCAGATTGTGGACACAGGACAAACAGTGATAGTTGTGGAATGTCATTATGCGCTCCCTTGCCTGTTGATACATAATTTGTTCGATTTTAGTCCCTGAGTGATGTCAAGCATATCTACCAATTCACTTATCCACTGTTCCTGACAGGCTTAAGAGGTCTTGATGATTCTCTTTGTGATGGCAGGCAATCAAAGTGGTTATGCTAGCACAAGAGGAGGCTCGGCGTTTAGGCCACAATTTTGTAGGAACCGAGCAGGTTTGCACACTTGACTTTGTCCACGCGGACGTCATTGCCTCAATGTGGCTTCCTGTGCTGCCCTGCAACCCAAGCTCTTGACTTCTCTGTTAAGGGGGCATGAGCTTCCAGAAGTCAAATGCGGTCCTCTTGTGTCAATGTGAAGGGTCTGTACACATCTTGTAATTTGACATTCTTCAGCTATCTACTCTTCAGATCCTGCTTGGACTTATCGGAGAAGGGACTGGAATAGCAGCCAAAGTACTGAAATCCATGGGCGTGAATCTCAAAGAGGGTCGTACAGAAGTGGAGAAGGTGCTGTCTATGCTTAAATACTCAAAGAAGCGGTTGATGTCATTGTTTGGAGCTTTGGAGCTGCTGTGTGCCATGGTCCTCTGTCCATCATAACAAAGTGATACACCACGTGGCAGATTATCGGCAGGGGAAGTGGATTTGTGGCCGTGGAGATACCGTTTACCCCACGCGCAAAGCGCGTGCTGGAGCTCTCTCTGGAAGAGGCTCGCCAGCTCGGTATTTAAGCACAGCCTTCTTCCTGCTTCGCCATCTGCTGCATCTTCTTGTCCCTGCTTAGTCAATTATGCTCTTATGGAACAGGTCTGGGGTGCACTAACAGTGCCGCATGCAGAGCAAATAGAGTCCCACTGCAACTCACCCTCACAGTCTTGCTCAATCTTCGTCGACGGCGTCATGATGGCGTCCTGGCTTTGTACATGACTGTCATGCTAGGTCACAACTACATCGGAACAGAGCACCTGCTGCTGGGACTTCTACGGGAAGGCGAGGGTGTTGCTGCTCGGGTCCTTGAGAATCTTGGGGCCGACCCTCAGAAGATCCGCACTCAAGTGAGCATAAGACATTGGAGTGGGGTGGCAGGGCAATTGTGTTAGCCGAGACCACTTCTGACTCTTCAACCTCCCTGATTAAGAAAGCTTGTCCTTCAGGTAGTACTGCATACACTGATATGCATGCAATTTCAAGAAAAAATCTTCAATTAGGGCAGACAGGCTTTCTGCATATATATAGAGAGAAAATACATTTATATAGGTATATGTAAATATATATATATATATTTATATATATATATTATTTCCACAGTGGACGGGTATGCTACATGTGCGTCACTGTGTCTTAGTGCTTCTCGGCTTGCTCTGCCTTTGTGACATCCCTAAGCTTGACCAATCGGACATTGTCAGGCCCTGACGTCCACCGTGTGCATGATCATGCCCTTGTTCTGCTAGCAATTTGTATGAAGTTTAATAAACCTTATATATTACATTGATCACATTGCTGCAGGTAATAAGGATGGTGGGGGAGAGTAATGAGCTTGTCACCACTGGAGGAGCTGCATCTGGCAAAGCAACCAAGACTCCAACTTTGGAGGAGTTCGGCACAGATCTCACCAAGATGGCTATGGAGGTGCATTATCCTCTCTTCCTGCAGGCTACTACTGTCAAAGGTCGTGTCATGATCGTCGCTTGTTGGCTACTTCAGGAAACACTGAGACTGTGTCTTGCCTGTGTTCAGGGCAAGCTTGACCCTGTTGTAGGAAGAAAGCCTCAGATTGAGCGGGTCACACAAATCTTAGGGCGGAGAACGAAGAACAACCCTTGCCTGGTTGGTGAGCCAGGTGTTGGCAAGACAGCCATCGCCGAAGGTCTTGCACAAAGAATTGCTAGTGGGGATGCCCCTGAGACCATAGAAGGCAAGAGGGTGAGAGTGCAAATTGCAGTTTGCAAGAGGCAAAATTTGTATGGCATTGCTTCTTCTTGAGTTCCTCAATATGAAAGTGTTGTTATCCCTGGATGCATCGAAGTGAAGCAGCAAAAGTTGCATAATACATGGACAAGACCTGTGCTGTTTGCAGGTTATCACCCTGGACCTAGGGCTGCTGGTCGCAGGCACAAAGTATCGAGGGGAATTTGAGGAGCGGCTGAAGAAGCTGATGGAAGAGATCAAGGCATCTTCAGATGTCATCCTTGTGATTGACGAAGTCCACACTCTAATTGGTGCTGGAGCAGCTGAGGGGGCCATAGATGCTGCTAACATTCTCAAGCCTGCCTTGTCTAGAGGAGAATTGCAGGTAGTTGCCCAGCCTCTTCTACTCTCGCTGAGCATGGTTCAGATATACAGTTAAATGGAGTATCGAAGATAAGGGGGTTTTGTGCTCTTGCTGCATAGCTGGTGTGCTCCAGCTGCAAAGCTGGCACAGCCTCTCTTGTGAAGCTCTTCACGTGCACTGCCCAGGTCATAGGTGCTACAACACTTGACGAATACCGGAAGCACATCGAGAAAGATGCTGCTCTCGAACGGAGATTCCAGCCAGTCATGGTAGTCCCAACAATCATACACTCAGGCCTGCACGCACCTTCTACTCGTTGTGCTTATTCTCTGTACTTTGCAACACATACAGGGACATACATCGCTCATTATTCAGTTGGGCAATGTCTTGCATGTGTACTCCATAGGTTCCAGAGCCGTCTGTTGAAGAGACTGTGGATATTTTGAGGGGATTAAGAGAGCGCTACGAAATTCATCACAAGCTGCGATATACTGACGAAGCACTCATTTCTGCTGCCCAGTTGTCATATCAGTATATCAGGTATTATACTCCCCACACATGCCACAGTGCCTGACTGCTCATTTATCACTTATGCGTCAAAAGAGGCTGACAGGTCTTTTGCATATGTGGAGTCTGGTAGATGGCAATAACTGATCAGGATGTGGGTCTATGTTCGTTCAGTGATCGCTTTCTCCCTGACAAAGCCATCGATCTCATCGACGAGGCTGGCTCGCGTGTCCGGCTTCAACATGGCCAGGTGCGGTTGGTCTAATGAAGCTCTGCATACCTCCCTCAAGCGCTTCTTGATAATGGGCAATACAACGCAAGTGACTGCCAAAATAGTGGCACTTGCTCACTTCTTCTAAAAAGCATAAATTATGTCTTCTCATGAACAGCTCCCAGAGGAAGCCCGCACTTAGACAAGGGATTGAGAGCTCTCATCACAAACTTATGTCTTCTGATCAACAGCTCCCAGAGGAAGCCCGCACCTTAGACAAGGAATTGAGAGCTCTCATCAAGGAGAAGGACGAACTTGTCCGCAATCAAGACTTTGAGAAGGTATGCATGCTTAGATACAGACCACAATGTGGGTGGACGAGCCCTTTTAGCTCGTAGCCTTGAGAAAGAGCATATTCCTTTCTGCAAAAGCTGCAGCTATCCGTGCATGCACCCACTCACATCTATCTGCACTGTATGACCGGGTGGATTGACATCGTGGTTAGCATCAGAAAGTCACAGGAGGCGAGAAGTAGCTCACACTGTAGCCTGTGGTTGCATGTTTTGTAAGGCACCCGGAAAAGTTTCCACTGAGTCATGGCCTGGCAATTATGCATACTGTTGCAGGCAGGCGAGATGAGAGACAAAGAGATGGAGCTGCGGGCACAAATAAATGCTCTTGTGTCCAAGGACAAGGAGAAGAACAAGGCTGAGGAGGAGTCCGGCGACAGCGGCCCTATTGTGACTGAAGCACACATTGCACATATTGTTTGCATGTGGACTGGCATACCAGTCGACAAGGTGAGAGTCTGTCCCATTTGATTGTCAGATGTCGTCTTACTGCAAGCCAACGGGTGTTCTCCTGCAAGCACACACCGTTGGCACTTCTTAAAATATAGCAAACCTCCATGTGCAGCTAGCATCTCTTACATGAGTATCTTGGCAGGCCTGACCACGAGGCCTGGTTGCAGGTGAGTTCTGATGAGTCCAGCAGGCTTCTCAAGATGGAGGAGAATCTGCACCAGCGTTTGATCGGCCAGGAGGAGGCTGTGCGAGCCATCAGCCGAGCAATCAGAAGGGCGAGGGTTGGCCTGAAAAACCCAAACAGGCCTGTGGCCTCCTTCATCTTCTCAGGCCCAACGGGGGTCGGCAAGTCAGAGCTTGCCAAGTCATTGGCAGCCTACTACTACGGCTCTGAGGAGGTGGGTTTGGAAGTGCGGTGCTCTTTCTCAAAGTTGCTGTAATGCTTCACCTGCATGCAATCCTATTGTGTTCTGCTCTCTTCACAACCTAGCATCAGCTTGTTCTTCTGACCCTGTGTGCTGTCCACAACAGGCTATGATTCGGCTGGATATGAGCGAGTTCATGGAGCGCCACACCGTATCGAAGCTCATTGGATCGCCGCCCGGTTACGTAGGCTACCAGGAAGGGGGCCAACTCACTGAGGCTGTCCGCCGCAGGCCTTACACAGTGGTGCTCTTTGACGAGATTGAGAAGGCACACCCAGATGTTTTCAATATGATGCTGCAGGCAAGTGGTTGTTGTACCCAATTAAAAGCCTACCTGGTCATTGGCCAGCAGCAGTAGGAAACTGATATTTTGTATAGATACACTGTTCGTCAATGAAAGTGGATGGCACTGGTGACAGCATGCTGGCTTAGCCGTTGACAATCTTTCATATTATGTTTTACGCTTTTGCCTGTGAGAAGGAGGGCTAGCATTCCGACACGTCGTGTAAGAGTAGCAGATGAAGAAGGACATCTTGTCTGAAGAAGCGGTCCAATGTTGATCTGATGTTCTTGCTTCAGATACTGGAGGATGGACGGTTGACAGATAGCAAAGGGCGCACTGTGGACTTCAAGAACACTCTCCTGATCATGACGTCTAATGTTGGCTCTTCCGTCATTGAGAAGGGGGGCGGTGGCATTGGTTTCCAGCTCGACTATGATGAGAAAGATACTTCTTACAACCGCATCAAGTCGCTTGTAAGACACATTTGAATGCTGAAGCGTCAGTTGAGGTTTCCGAAAATCACACAGAGCTTTGACTGTCATGTACATAACTGAGACTTTCCTCCACTTGACAGTATATTGTGATAGTCCTTTGGGCTTGCAAGTGCAGCTGCTAAGTAACGCAAGAGCATGTGCCATGGGCTGAAGTACTAAGGAGTGGATCGTATCATCACAAGAATGGGTAGAAGAGAGTTTCTTACAGTCGAATTTCCTGCACGTCGTGCAGGTGAATGAAGAATTGAAGCAGTACTTCCGACCTGAGTTCTTGAATCGCTTAGATGAGATTATCGTGTTCCGCCAGCTTACCAAGCTGGAGGTAAAGGAAATTGCTGATCTGATGCTCAAGGAGGTCTTCGAGCGTTTGAAGAAGAAGGAGATCAACCTTGAGGTCACAGAACGCTTCAAGGACCGAGTGGTATGCTGGCTCTTTGAGGCATGCCTTGGTCAGAGTGCAAGGTTCTGTAGGATGATTGCGAATCCGTGCAAAAGATTGCAGAAGTTGGCGTTCAGTGCAGAATTCTGGACTGGAGGTCAATTTAGAGCCTGGCTGAAGGCTGGTGCTATGAAGGCATCGTGCACAGCTGCTCCTGACAATGCACTCGTCTTTGTTGCAGGTTGATGAAGGATACAGCCCCAGCTACGGAGCCAGGCCCCTGAGGAGGGCCATCATGCGGCTCCTTGAGGATAACCTGGCGGAGCGCTTGCTTGAGGGCTCCATCAAGGTACAGTCATCTCAATTGCAGAGCTTGAGCAGTTGTACTGCACCCTCTATTTGCAGCCCAGTTGCATCAAGCAGGAGGACATTACATGTGCAGCACCCCTGGTGGCAGCAACCCATTGTGCCAGATGAGGGTGTGCATGATTGCCGATCAGAGCTATCTCGATACTTGTTCATTTGATTACTCTGACCTTATCTGGAAAGAATGCTCTCAAATTGGTTTCTTTCACTGACAATCACTGACTCCAAAATTTCATGCTATGACCCATAGGAGGGCGACTCTGCCATTGTGGACGTAGATGCAAATGGTAACATCACGGTCCTCAATGGCAACACAGGGACAGCCTCGACGACTGCGATTGAGGCAGCAAGCGGAATCGTCTAGATCTCTCTCCAGCAGACCCTGCAGCAGAAGTGGACGCCGCTAACGTCCACAGATGGAGGTAGTCAACACCCTCTGTTGGAGGCGGAGCAGAAATCCAAGAGAATCTGGAGCCTGGAATCCCTGAGACCAGACCCTGCTTTCCCACGTAGCTACCATGAGCATGGACATCTGCGTTATCACGCAGATGTTAGAAATTTACATCAAACTTCACCAAGGAATGTGCTCCGCCAGCTTGCATGCTCCAGGGTCGTGGGGGGGATGGCTTGCCCCTGCTCCCTGCTTTGGTTGTATACAACTGTTTTATATTGTCAATTTTACTCGAGACTGGCAGACTTGTCAGTGCCCAACTGTTGGTGTGGCGGAGGCGGCTCCATGTAATCTCCTTAAATGATCAGATGCTAGAGCCATTGAAGTCTCCCCACCCAGCACCAAGCAAATGGCCTGCAGATCACATGCCTTCTATGTACCAAATGGCAGATTGTTCTACACGCAATCATTAGCTTGCAAGGCTACTGATGGGGCGGGTTGTTGAAGTGTTGAATAGCAAGAACTGGCTGCTCAGCTGAACTAAAACGCTCGACAAGACCTGACTTGTAATTACCCGCTCCCTTGCAGTCCTTGCACAGCAGTGAAGCTGGCATCTTTGCACCATGGCATGTCAATGCAGACGAGCACTGCGTCCCCAGTCAGCTGTATCACTAGCCACTGCAGCCCCTTACAGTCACACTGAACTTTGGCGTGAAACTCGGAGTGCTGTCGATTCTGGGCATACACAAGGTCCCCATCTTCTCTACGAGTCGCCTCCCATCCTCCCACAAAAGCGGCATGCAAGCATGCAGATGCAGCTGCACACCGCACTTCTCTGCAACCACAGTCTGGCAGCTATTTAGCTTGCGGTTCTGAAGACAGCAGTGCAAGACTCACCGATTTAAGGTGAATGAAGATGACCACCACATGGGCTTGGTGGCACAGAAGGCAGTTCCTGCCCCATGCTGCCGTGCACGTCCGCCCTGGTCACTGCTGACTTCCATCTCAACTAAACACAAACCCTGGTCTGAGAGCCTGCTGCCATACTCAGCAGCGGCCCCAAGTCACACAGCCCTACTAAATGTTGCGCCACATGGCACAGACCCGCCTCTGGCACTTTGCCATGTGGCTCGACAAAAATAAGCTCTGCTGCAGATATTGCAAATGCACTCCTCCTCTGGTGACCCACTTGGACATCCATCTCAAAGCCATAACAACCTAGGATAGAACCTTACTAACAATCTATTGGTACCTCTTCATGCGTGGGACAGCATAAATAGAACCAGATTCTCTGCGCACCCTGCGCATCAGCACAGCTATTGCTGCTGGCCTTTGGCAGTCTGGTGGCTGTCAGGTGTATCAGGAGACGTATCTGCAAAAGACGTATCTGCAAAACCTTGCAAACACCCAAGGAGAACAAGGCCAAGAATGAGCTCTACACCCTAGTGGAAGCAGGTGTGTGTGATTTGAGCAAAGCCATCACTAAGAAGCTGGGCTTCCAGATATTACTGCGTTCTCACAGTCCCATACAGCTCATAAGGGTTTAGGGGGCAAACATGAGCATGGAGCACCTACTTGTGCTTAAGCGCCCACCGAGGCATCTGGGGTCCTTGGACCATTCAGTATAGACTTGGGGGAGTCCTCCTCTCCATTCAGCTTGATATGACCGTTACCATTGGCATAGTGCACCGTCAAGGGGTCCGGCGGGCTATTAAAAATTTCGTACGAAGCAGGACCTCCCTGCCGTATGGCCAAGTAGAAGCTTGCATACATGTTGACGCGGTCCATGTATTGCTCTTCACTTGTGGATCGAATACAAATTACTGCACCCACCCAACACCTTGGTCACAACATGCAAACTCCAGGTGTGAATGACATTTGTGGATCGAATGCAAAATACTGCACCCATCCAATACATTTCTCACAACATGCAAACACCAGGTGAACAACATCCATCTTTGTTGAAAGTGCTGCGAGAGCGAGCAACAGTGATAGTGCCAGCTCAAATATTACCTCTGAAGCCAGCCTTCTCAATACATCGTGCATATGCAGGGCAGCGTGAGGCACTACGCCAGATCACTCTGCCACCAGGCTGCAGCAACATATGCAACAAGTCTGGCATGGGCTTTTATCTGAAGCAGGCTGTCTGTTTAGCCACCGTTGTATCTGCAACAGATCAAGAACAGCGTAAAACGTGATGGCAAGACTGCATTGCCTCCCCTTGACCCTGATCAAGACAATGAAACAAAGTGATGTACCTCCACTTGCCCAGACAAAGCTTCGCAGAGGTTGTCAATGTCCTTTTGCTCCAACCAATCAACATGGTCCATTAGGATGACCTGAAAGTGACATCACAAGAGACCTGCATGTAAGCAGGTACTGAATGCAAGTAGGATTAGCTTAAAATGCTGCAGGGTCCAGACAGACAATGATCTGCCCTCAGGATTTAACAAGTCCATCTGTATGATACTTACCTTGGTGTACTTCCTCTTCTTCAGCTCCTCAACAAAGAATGAGGTTGAGATTTTCATACGCTCAGCACTCGCAAGCTCCACCTGCAGGACATGTCATGAGCCTGTCAAGCTGAACGGCCTTAACAGCTGCACTAGATCATTTCACCTTGCGTATAGAAAGGCACAAGACGGCTCAAATCATGATACTAAGAGGTAATCATTAAATACAGAGCCCTACAAACTGGCTGGAAAATCTGGTGCTCAACTCAGAGCTTATTGGCAGTCCACCTTTCAAGAATCACAAGTGAAATATTGAAGGACTGACCTTGAGCTTATTGAAGAAGTCCTCTTGCAAGAAGCGTGGAGAACAGGTTGGAGAAAATTTCCCAGTTAAGCAGCAGCGGTAGAAGTAATTACTGCACACAGCGTATGGAATATGGGTGCTGAATAACTGTGTCTTAATCCCATGCTGTACTTAAAAAGAAAAGTGTAGACCAGCGGAGCTTCTGGTCTCAATCTTCTCTACGTGACTCATGTCAGCCTAAGAAAAATTCTAGTCTGATGCTGGTCGGTTGTTGCCATGTGAATATGATTGCGACATTGTTGCATATGACTTACTCGTCTCGAAGGTGGGAATTTTCAGCTGTGGAGTTCAAGCAGCGCACAATGTAGCTGCGCAGCAATCAAGCGCAATGAGTATTGCATTAGTGCAAGGCATACATAGGACGCGGATACTGCGTTGTCTTCCTGTTACCAGAGAGCTAGATACTCAGCAGTCAGTGATTATTGACAATTTGCAGTTCTGTAAGAACCTCAGAGAGCCCCACTGCCCGCTAGGTGCACATTGTGAAGTGCTAGTGACTCCTCACTGCTGACGGATGCAAGCAATCACCAAGGGGACCTTTGACAGCTTACTTGTAGACATTGTCCTCTTTCCTAATCAGATTGAGCTGGCCTTTTGCAATTCCAGCACAAAACCAGAGGACCACCCTGTTGAAAAAGAGGTAGCCAAAAAGTCGTGCAGCGACTCCTGCCTGCAGGAAGAACTTCCCCACAGTCGCACTCCTGCCAGAAAAGAGAGAAAGACGATCTCGAAAAACAAAGTGAGTAGTCTACTGATGTTAGGTACTGAGCTATTGTTTGTCATTGGGCCAAGGCAACTAGCCAAAGGCCCGACCTTTCACGCTACAGGCTACGATGAGGCAGCAAGCTCCTCTGATGGCAAATGGATCCTGTTTGCACTTGAAAGCTGTGCGACCTAGTCGCAGGACTCTATGAGCTTTGTCCTGGATATGCTGCTGATGTGGTCAGATTAGGGGGCGAAGGGCATCCCTCACTCACTTACCACAGTGCATACTGCTTCTCAATGGTCGGAGCATTCACTAGACTTTCTAGCCATTGTTCCTGCCAAGCATAATCCAAGCAGAGCTGCATGAGTGTTAACATTGTGCACTAGGTTGCTTGCATGCAAGTCGACCTGAATGAAATGCACGTTTCTATCATATGCTAGCAAGTACTTTGAACATAGCCTTGTGATTCAGCCTTTAAGTAAGGCTTCTTAAAAGCATGTTGAAGTCACAAAGGAGTGAGCGCTGCGGAGCCTAACCTTCCTTGTGACCTTGGCAAGAATCCTCACCGCTCTTATCAGCCTTCCCATTCCTCCTGCATCACAAACAATTTGCACCTTCAGCTGCAGCATAGGCTCAGAAGCTCAGATCAGAAGGCTCTTGAATGGAGAAACACAGTGATATGGGGAGCCTTTACGGAGATACCAAATACGTACCATGATAGTAGATACCATTCTTGAAATATCTTGGACCCTTTTTCCTCCTGCAGGTATAGCATAAACAACCTACCATAAGACAACTTTCAGGAGCCTCCATGACTGCCAAGCACTTGAACAGCTCGAAAGAAAAACATTGGCTTAACAATGATCAAATACCAGAAATTGACGGCCCCCTGGCTAAGGAAAGGAGCCAGTTCTCGCTCCAGAAGGTTCATGAATTTAGGATGTACTCCCTCTCCAAACATCTTCCAGACGTCAATAAATGGAAGCCTGCATGGACACATGAGGAGCAGATCCTTTAGCATGCATGTGGCCTCTAACTTCATACGACGGTCTCAGAGGAAAATACACTGTCCCAGAAGAAAGCCAGGGAGACAAGGCAGAAGACAAAGAAGGTAGCCAGGAAGGCCAATGGTTTGCAAAATGCTAACGCTGAAAAGCAATGTAGTGTAGGGACACTGCAGAGCAGTCATTGAATGTGGTGAAGGATGAAATGCCCTCTGGCCAAGGCAATGCCAAGAGGTGCAACTGTAAGAACATACCTGACAATAGCCACACGTTTGAGTTCCAAGAGGTGGTTCTGTGCAGGATTTATGTCCACGGCAACAACCTTGCCAGCTCCCTGATAAAAGCAGCACAGAGACAAGCAAACCAGCTGTAGTTGATGCAAGGATGTGGCTTGGCCAACTTCAAGCACACTAACTACTGAAGCCTGCTGGAATGAGAGCAGTCACATACTGTAGCATTGCAAGTTGCAACTGATTGGACAAAATTGTCGATTGATCTAGTGGTGAGCGAGCAGCGGTTACCTGGAGGACAAGGTCGAGGGCATTGCAACCTCCGGAGGTCAGAGTGAGCACAGTGTCGTGCTCACTGATGTCTAAAACCTTGTCATCCTCTCTAGGATCCTCCCAGGACAAGGAGTAGAGAAATGTAGGCGGGAAGCCTGGAGGTCGCTTGCTCTCAAACTCATCCGAAGCTCTAGCTGGAAAACGTCGCAGGTCAATCTCTGCAATGGGAGACAATCGAAAACAATCCATCATGACATATTGTGCATGCTCACAAGCATTGAGAGGACTGCTGGCAGCACTAGCACACGCTTCTGGATGCTCAATGCATGCATCCCACAAAGAGACATCTGCCTGCCGAGGGTGTGTAGTCAATGGCCTCGTCCCCGTGCCTGTGCCACCCTGCCACACTTACTTGTGTTCTCACGCCTTCTGCCAATCCAGGTGTAGTAAGGAGCACGCAGATAAGGCACGTATGGTATCTTTCCACGCCCATTGTACTCGTAAACTGCAGGAGACAGTCCGTCGGCCAGCTATATCACTCTCGAACAACATAGACACCACTTGTTAACCCACAGCACAGGCAGCACACCCTTCTTGCGCCACTGTTGCGAGGAGCATCAACCAAATCTCCCAGCCTTGGAGTCATACAGTGCTGCAGTGTGCCACCATATGCTCCTCAGCAGTGAGATGACTCTGAAATCAAGCCTTACCAGGTTCCAACTTGTGCTCCAAATACTGACGCCTTTCTGGCCCGAGATCAATTCCATCGAGATCAAATACTGATCTCCAAAACCACCTTTGTGCAAAGGTGTGCTGGCGATTTGGAAGGTCATGCTTGGCTGAAGTGAAGAAGTCTGTCACACCAAGGATGCCGTCTATCTCCAGGTATGTCAAAGCTTGATCTACGGCATCCATGAATGGCGGTATCACTGCACAACAAATTACGCCAAGTTCAAGCGCATATAAGATTCGCCCAAAACCCCAGCCTCACTGTCACCACCATTATTGCTTGATCTGACAAACAGGGATGTGCCAGCCTCTCAGAATAGCAGCTACAGGTTCAGAAGACATTTGGTCCGAACACAAGTCACCCCAGGCCACTGGCGCTTACAGCTGGCTGACAAGAGGAGATTATACAAAATCTACAGAGGAGTGGCTGGAAACAAGGACACATAGAATGCTGTTGAGGTTTTGAAAAGGAATGGCTAGGACCCTTACTGGACAAGGAGTAAGAGAAGGTGATCAGAGTGGCAGTGTCCTCCGGCTTAAAGAGGCAGGCATCGCCCTCCACCACGACAACATTCTTCCACCCCTTCCGCTTGGCCTTCTGCCTGGCTACATCGCAGAGAGCCGAGCAGAGGTCTACGACGTATATCTTGCTGAAACACTCCAAATCGATGTACTCTGACAGCATCTCAACGTTCTCCGCAGTGCCTCCTCCGAGGTCCACCCACACTATGCCCGTAGACCCTCGAAGGCGCGCCGCACACGCCGCTAGCATGCTCCGGCGGCCATGCAGGAAGTCCTTGCGGAACCGATCGTCTGCAAAAAGCGTCGGCAGGGAGCTGTGAAGTGAGGCCAATGGCTCAGTGGCTCCGATGAGTACACCAATAATCTGGTCCCCAGAGCTGGGCATGGAGCTGGCGCGCAGTAGCCAAGGCGGTGATCAGCAGTGCCGGCCGGCCTGGGGGGTCCTCACAGGCGGCCGCCTGGGGCCCGTAGAAGGACTCGAGGCGCTCCTTGTGCGTGGCGCCGCCGATCTTGCGGAGCCACATGGAGGAGAGGCAGGTGAGGTCCTCGGCCAGGCCCCGGGCGGCCCGGAGCCCCAGCACCATGGCGGCGGCTGCAGCAGCGGCAGGCGGCGTCGAGAGCGGGCGGGCCGGCTCGAGCTGCGCCGATCAGAGGGACGCCATGGCGGCGGCAGTGGGCGCCGCGTCCGGCGACGGCGGCGGCGGCCGGCAGCGGCGGCGGAAGCTGGTCAGGGGGCGGGCCACCAGGCCAGCGCGTGGGGGCTGGGGGGGGGAGAGAGAACACTCCCGCGGCCGCCGCCGCCGCCGGGAGTGTTTCCCGCGGCCCATTTTGGCCCACCGTTCCGATTCAATTCGCCGCGCCGGTAAGGGCCGCGTGCTGGGCTGCGCCACCCGCCAGGATCCGTCAGCGAATGCCGCCGCCCCGCTCGATCCCCGAGAGCTGGCACTTGCCGCCTGCGCCCCGCGCACGACTGCAACGTAGCGGGCGTGCGGCGGCGCCGCCGGATTCGAGCACCAATTGGGTGGCCAGATCAAGGAGGGGGCCTGCCACCTAACCCCCGGGAGCTGGCCCCGCTCCGCTCCCGCGCGACAGTTGTGGGGGGGGGTCAGTCCGCGGCGCCGCTCGCCAATGCCGGCGGCGGGACGGGCGTGCCATGCCAATGCCACCTGTGGGGCGCCCGCACCCACCAATGCCCGTGGCCGCCGTCTCTCGTCGCCGAGGGAACGGGGAACAAGGAAGTGGCTCGCCCAAAGAAGATGAAGGGAGCGCGGCCCGATTGACTGGTGGCTGTGAGAGGCCAGCCCAGAGGAATGGACAAGTCTGAAGGAGCCGGATGGAGTGTGTATTAAGAGATGGACGGCCTGTGTGGAGGGCGAGGTGGTGCTGCGAAAGCCAGCCCGAAAAGCACTGATAAGGTCCGAAGGGGCCGAAAGCTCTGAAATACACAACTAAGCAAGGAACCCATGTAAAGCAATGGTTAGTGATCCGAGTGGCCGAGTACAGAAGCAAGCATTGAAGATGTAATAACATCACCTGCTGCTAAGCTGACCCGCTCAGCTAAAAACCACGATCGCGTCGAGGCCGCTAACGAGACGGGGACCGATGCGACGGACGCGTGCAAAAGCCGGGGGTCCCGCCGAAGATTCCGATTCCCGAGATCTGCGTGACCACCTGCGTGGCGGTCAGACACGTGGACCCAAAACCCCAAACCCCCCGGCTTCCACCCTGCCGCTCCTAAGAGCAGGCCGGCCATGGCGGCCTGAGAGCGCGGGCTCGCGCGCGTCCGCATGGCAGCCCCGACGCCGGCGACGTCGCCGCCGCCGCCGGCGCCGCAGCAGCCGCCCGCAGCGACGCGGCCGCAGTCCGCCTTCCAGACCTTCGCTCGCAGCGGCAACCGCTGGTACTCCTCCCCGCCTGCTTGGCCCGGGCTCTGGCGTTAGGGGTCCAAGGTCCCGGTCGGCTTCGAAGCAGGGCGCCTGGCAGCTGGCACGCGGAGCCCCTAGGCTGCACTAGCTGCTCCTCCAGCTCTCCAGTGGGCACGGCGGATGCGTGATCCATGTCTGTAGGTCCCAGCGCCAGCAAGAGCGGGCCTGATTGGCACCCTCCATCTGACGAGTCCTCCAGACTATCTCCCTGGTCACGCGTCGTTTTCGTTCTTCGTCCATTGACGCACGGCCGCGAATTTGGAAGGAGCTTCAAGTGCTGCTTGCTGCTACAGCAGAATGGCAGTCTGCCACATATGGCAGCTACTTTGGACCACGTGTCCTATATAATGCAGTGGCAGCTGGGTGAGTGGATATTTCTTGATGCTCTTGACCATTTGTGCATGTAGGCACGTGCTTGGAGGCTTCGTCTTCATCGTGGGCGTGTCCAGCATCCCCTTCCTCTACATGACCAGCGGTAAGGTCAGCCCATGCTTGCTCCCTCACTCGAAACATCATCAACCCGCAACAGTCGTGCCGCTAAGACTGCTGGTTCTTTGCTCGCTATTGTGCACAACAAAGCTGTTGCCATGTCAAGAAGGCAGCTAAACGTCGCTTGCCTGAGGAGCAAAAGCACTCGCTCTCGTCGAGCCTTCCTGAACCTGCTTGAAGTCAAGCCATGGCTTGAATTTTCGAGAACAGCTCCCTCGCAGGGCATGCTTTTGATCGAAGCTGGTGTGGCCTAGAATATGATGTCACATCGAGAGCAGCAGTTGCCTGCTGGCTGCACTTGTGTTGCAATATTGATAGTCTGCCTCTCCATTTCAAAATCTCGACTTGCAGGTACAGCCATACTTTGGCCGTATATTTGAACTGTTCAAATCACTGACCGTTCTTATCCTGCTTCACTACATGTAGGTAAACAGCAGCAATCGCACGAGGATTACATGGAAGCTGCAGAGCGGGCAAGAAAGAGCAGGCTCTCTCTCTAGGCCACTTGACATCAACATCTTCGCTCATACCTGCAAAGCTGTACATATTAATCAGCTCAGTACTTACTCGCCTGGACACCAAGTACTCAGAAAGCAAGCTATTCATTCGAGGACCAACAATCGCTGCCCAGCATTGATCTCAGTCATGTCAAAGTCTCTGAGGCCTTCACCCACAAGCATGTGTAGAGCATTAAGCGAGAATCCACACTGGCAGTACAGTATGCCTATGTTTCGGTGGACAATCTTGTATATTCAAGTGCCCTGGAATAGAGGAGGCTGTAGAAGCCAAGTGTGCAGGCTGCTACAGCAGCAATTTCCCATTCCTGATTGTCTGCTGGCCAGTCATGAGCATTGCAAGGGCCCCAATTGGGAGCCTGCCAGCTGTGTGGCGCGATGTGAGATGCTGGTCGGGGCAGCTTTCTCAACTCCAGCACGCAGCCCTTCCACAGGCAACATGTAAGACTGCTTGTCCTGGTGAGCGCCTTGCTGGCTACTAACAATGTGACCAACAGAAACTCCACCTGGATACGCGTGGACTTGGTGAGCAAGCACGCGACTGCTACGACAGCTGCAGCAGGTCCTCCCTCTGCCTATCATCTGTTCTTATCAATCAGCTCCAAGAGGGCGTCATACTTGGCCCCTGTCACCTGGCCAACCAGCTCCTTCTTCTTGAACAGCTTGAAGGTAGGAACAGTCTTGATGCCCAGCTCCTTGGCCAGAGGCTGCCAGCAAGCCAGGACCAGCACGAAGTAACCAATTAGTAGTAGTCCTAGGGGCTGGGAACAAGGTTGGTGCAACTGCATGCCTGCCCTGCAGCACCCAGCATTGACCGTTATCAAGCAATCAGAATGATGTGCCGCGTATTTGAGAGTGCCTTCACGAAGTAATAATATCTGGTACATGCCACTAGAAGAAGGGCGGCATTGCAGGAGGAAAGCCTGCAAGTTGCTGAGGCATTGAGCAGGAGTGGCAAGGCACTTGCCATGCCACCCCAGGCACACGCGCGTACCTTGTTCTCAAGGTTGCAGTCCAGCTTGAGGAACACCACGTCCGTGTACTCGCCCGAGAGTACGTCAAGCATGGGCGCGATGAGCTTGCAAGGGCCGCACCTGCAAGGGGCACCCACGTCCTTCCATGACTTGAGCGCCCGGCCCACTTGGCCGCCACGGCGCTGACAGGCCATGCGGCAGCCCCTGCTGCAAACCTGCTCTGAACCACAGCTTCACAGCGTCTCTCGAGGCAGCGCAGCACAAGACGCTTCCGCGCACAAGGCTTAGACGTCAGGTCTCGACGAGCACGAGAGCACATTGTGGTGCCAATGTGGCCTATAGTCTCAAGCACTGACAGCTTGTTTAGAAGACAATGGCAGTGTCTCTGACACTGAGACGAAATGGCTGCTCTTGAGGCTCTTGAGGACTCGGCCTCGGGCCGCCAGGTGTTGCGGAATGCGGCGTGGCGGGCGCCCCGGCAAGCGCCGGCGACAGCGGCGGATCGCAGGCGACGAGCGCTCACCATTGCGTGTACATGTCGAGGACGACGAGGTGGTCGCCCGCGGCGTCGAGCGCCGGGTGGAAGGAGTCCTTGTCGACCTCGGCGACGCCGCCGGCCGTCGCCGTCTGCACCGCGCCCTCGTCTGCCGCCGCCGGCCTTGGCAAGCGCGACGCCGCCTCCGCCGCCACGGCCGTGAACATCGTTGGCTGCGATGGCAGCGCTAAAATGGCCCCGCTGCCGCCGCCCAGCGCCGCCGCGCTGTTGAAGGAGACGCGCCGGAGCGCGGCCGCGCCGGAGGAGAGGCGCCTCCACAGCAACGGCGCTGGCTGTCGCGCCGCCCCGGTAGCCGCCGCCGCCGCCGCCGGCGCTGCCATGCGCAGCGCCATCGCCCCCTGCGCTCCAATGCGCTCGCGGGTGTCCTCCCGGGGGCTGTGGCTGCGGCCCGGCTTCGTGGAGGGCACCGG
>WELB01000097.1:544910-557000 GCA_009602725.1 Spirogloea muscicola
AAAAAAAAAAAAAAAAAAAAAAAAAAAAAAAAAAAAAAAAAAAAAAAAAAAAAAAAAAAAAAAAAAAAAAAAAAAAAAAAAAAAAAAAAAAAAAAAAAAAAAAAAAAAAAAAAAAATGCTCTTCCGATCTGCTTCCGGCCGGGCGGCATGGCCAACGGCGCAGCGCCGCCGGCTGCGCCGCAGCCGCTGCGCATCAGCCTGCCGTCGCCCGGCGCGGGGGCGCCGCTGCCGCCGTTCCGGCTGCAGGCGCCGTACAGCCCCGGGCAGCCGTCGCCGTTCACGCGCTACGCGCGCGTCAATCTGCGCTTCAAGCTGCCCTACTACACCAAGTGGGGCCAGAACCTCATGATCTCCGGCTCCGACCCCCTCTTCGGCGCCTACACGCTCAAGCGCTCCGTCTGGATGACGCCGCAGCACGACGGCGACGACCTCGTCTGGCAGGCCCTCGTCTCCGTGCCCGCCACGCTCCACCTCGAGTACCGCTATTGCCTCGTGTCCGAGGGCCCGGCCGTCATCAAGTGGGAGGCCGGCAGCCCCCGCCGGCTGGCCCTCCCCGCCGGCCTACCTGATGGATCCACTGTCGACATCCTCGACACCTGGCAGGCGAGTCAGCCCGGCAGCAGATACCCTCTGTTCAGGACCCCAAACCCTACGGCCCATTTTTGGCTCTGAGGATCAATGGAAGAAGCAGGATTTTGCAGCTGGAACATGGACAGCTCTGGCTTAGTCTGAAGGCAAGGTTGAGAGCCTTAATGTCAGATCTTGGCTCTGAGGATCAATGCAGGAAGCAGGGTACAGCAGCTGCCAATGCAGCAGTCTGCTTAATGTCTGGAGTCAAGGTTAAGTCCACGGTATCCACTGCCGAGGGTTTGGGCATAGAAAGCGAGCTCAACCTTGAGCTGGTTGCAGAGTGTTTAGCAGAGGGCATCAAGATCTGTCAGACGTTCATCAATCTCATGGACATTGTGCAGGACGGTTCGTCGCCAGAGGCATTACTGGCTTGCGTGGCATTCCGGAAGGTCATCTTTGGAAGCAGCGTCAGTCAGGAAGAGGAGGAGCACAATGTGCTGGATGATGATGGCTGGGAGGACGACGAAACAGCCGGGTTGCCAGAAGATGCCTTTGCTTCTCGAGGTCAGGCACACTCACGTACCCAGCGATGACTTCCTGCAGCTTTGCAGCAGCTTGGCTCCTTTGCCTCAGGACTTGTTATCCACGTGTGCTTCTTGTGCGTCCTTCTCTGTTGCTGCCGGTCTAGACTAGTTGCGTTGCACCAGAATCAACATTGTTGACCACAGAGCAGATGCCCTTTCAATGGCTCACAAGTTGCTGCTTTGCCTACGCTGTTCTTCGGTGCAAACAGACACTGCTGTGGTACGCTTCCGCATCGTGTGCTCCAGGTTTGAGAAGGACCAAAAGGTAGCTGAAGCGCTGTGCCTGTAGGCACTGCTGTAGGCACTTGGCAGTGCATTTCCCCACTGCTAATCCGTGTGCATCTGGTGTAGGCAAGTAAATGCAATTGATAAATCTTGGGATTTTGAGTGACAAATAGCAGACGTGTGATGCTTTCTGGCAATCATGGCTGTCATTCCTGCGGATTGTCGAAACTTACAGCTCTGCTTTGATTTTTCTCGTCAGGTCTGCATCCTGGGCGACGCACCAGAGCTTGGCAAGTGGGATACTGAAGTGGCTCTTCCGCTTTTGCGAGTTGACAAGAGCACCTGGGAAAGAGATGTTCCAATAACCCGTTCAGATTTTCCCATCCATTACAAGTATATAGTAAAGGGCACATCCTCCTCAACAGTCCTTCCGGAACATGGTCCTGATAGGATACTGAAGCTGGACACTGCAGCAAGAAAGCCCTCCGATATGATCATCACTTCAGATGGCAGCTTCAAGGTGAGACTTGCAGCTGTCAAGTATCATACTCCTGCAGCACAGTCACTCAAAGTCTGGAGTTGACAAAGTCGAGCACTTACAGTAATAGCCCATGACAGCATTGTAAGCCCTCGACGGTGATTGTAGCCACTGGAACTGCTTACGAAGTACGCTGAGTAGATATTGCTCTCCTGTATCTCACTGCAAGAAGAGGTTGCCATTTGTAGGTTGCTCACATCAGAGCTCTGCTTGTCCCTGCTCGTTAATGACAGACACTTCCGTGGCGAGGGGCAGGTGTTGCTGTTCCTGTCTTTTCCATGCGCTCAGAGGATGATGTAGGCGCGGGGGAGTTTCTGGACTTAAAGCTTCTAGTCGATCTTGCTGTCAAGTCGGGACTGAGGCTTGTGCAGCTTCTTCCTGTCAATGATACTTCCGTCAATGGGATGTGGTGGGACTCCTACCCTTACAGGTATTGCTCACAAACCAGTCCTGAGCTATATGATAAGTTATCTCTTCCTTTGCTGTTAGACAATGGAGTGATAGGTCGATGAGGCATACAGACCATGTCACAGCAGCCATCATGGTTCCTTGAAAGCTGATCTTCAAGATGTCAAAAGCTTATGAGCTGATTTAGCTCTGAATTTGAGTTAGTTGAGCATGTCCTTCAAATTGGAATGTACTAAGAACCCTGAAGACTCGACGTCTTCTTGAATTCTCAGGATCAGAGGTTCAGGAGTAAACTGTGACCATTGTGTTATTGCCTGAGCCTGTGGCAGCAATGACAAGCCAGGTTGTTTTGCTTTTGTTCCTGCAGTTCCCTCTCTGTATTTGCTCTGCACCCTTTGTACCTTAGAATCCAGGCTCTTTCAACAGAAATCCCCAGTGATATCATGGTAAGCTGCTTGATTTGATCATTTTCATTTTCATTCGATCATTGCACTGATTTCTATGCGAGGTTTGGAGATTATTGATAGAGATGTAGACCATGATGCTCTAGAAAAGCAGGGTGGAGGTGCAAACTGCAAACTGGAGCAACTTCATGCTCCTTATGGCCAGCAGTGTGCTTGATGTCTGTGTGATGAGTCGGTTTTGCAGGATGAAATCAACAGAGGGCGGAGAGCCCTGGACCTTGCGGTTAGTAGTCTCTACTGCTCGCTAGATAGTGGTGCATTATCTCAGAGAGCAGGACTGCTGAATCCAAGATTCTAAGATGGACATGCAATTGGCATTTGCTTGAATGTATCCGATGGCGACAAATTTCCTCCTCTCTGCTTAGAAACAAAGTCGCTCATCAATGCTGAAGCGACGCTTGACTCATTTGTACTAATGTCATTATGCCAGGCAGTGGATTATGAAGCCACATTGGCTTTGAAGCTGTCCATAGCTCGCAAGATGTTCTCATTAGAAAGGGAGAAGGTGCTTGGGTCAGAGAGCTTCAAGACATTCTTTGATGAAAATCAGGCAAGAGAACTCCCCTCCACATCACACCAATCAGCAGGATATCCATTCTACTTGTAGACATCAAGGCTCCGGTCACACAACGAAGTTGTCATGTATGTCAGGGCATCTCATGGACTTCTTTTTTGCTATCCTGCTGGATGCAGCACTGGCTGAAGCCTTATGCAGCCTTCTGCTTCCTGAAAGATCTATTCGGCACAGCAGATCACCAGCAGTGGGGCCATCATGCTCTCTTTGTTCCTGCAAAGGTAGTCAATGCACATGCCCACTTGTCAAGCAGGCTCTATGCCAATCACCGACACTGCACGTGCACATTGCTCTTGGATTGAATGTGATGCATGTTCTCACCTGCGGTTGTGCACCTTCGAACAGCTGGAGAAGCTTGTGTCACCTGATTCCGATCATTACACAGCAATAGCATTTCAGTACTACCTGCAGTATCATTTGTATATTCAGGCAAGTCTGATGACCTTCGTTGGCGGCAATGCATGTCATTACAGCTTATACTCATCTTGAGGCAGGGATCCTTAAACCCTACAGCAAGTAGATATAGTAGCAAATAGATACTGGAGTATCTGTGCTGAATGATCCACAGGGCATGTCTTGAATACGCATGTGCTAGAATGTGCTTCAGAGAAGTACCACAAGATCCAGTACTTGACTAGTAATTGTCGACCGGGCACATGCACTAGGCCAAAGGCTTACTAGTACTCGTAGGAGAGCCACATTTGCCGGAAGCAGAATAAATGTGAAGCTGCTAAGGTACTGCTTTGTCGATCTTCTGCAGCTCAAGGAAGCCTCTGAGTATGCAAAGGCCAACAGAGTGATCCTCAAGGGTGACCTTCCCATTGGTGTAGACCGGTGTAGTGTGGATACTTGGCAATATCCCACCCTTTTCAGAATGAACTCGTCGACGGGTGCCCCCCCCGACATGTTTGATCCAAATGGCCAGAACTGGGGTTTCCCAACCTACAATTGGGAGGAGATGGCGAAGGACAATTACTCGTGGTGGAGAGCACGGCTTACTCAGGTGTTAATTTCGAATGGCTCACTGATTGTCTCAGTAACTTAAATTACAGTGACAAAGTTGTGCACTGCTGGTTTCCTTAAGTCTCTAGTCAGGACCTACTTTACCGATTTCACTTGCCCTTCTATTGACATGGATAGCAGATGGTACAAGGACTAACTTATATCAATCTCTTACACATGCTAACACCATTGTCTTGCAGATGTCTAAGTACTTCACAGCTTACAGAATAGATCACATTCTTGGCTTCTTCCGGATCTGGGAGCTTCCCAACCATTGCATCACCGGCCTACTTGGCAGATTCCGACCTTCAATACCAATTGCAGCTGTGAGTTGCACATCAGATGGAGACCTTCACTTCCACATGCCTGTTGTGTCCTGTTCATTGCATTGTTAATATGAAGTCAAGGACATAGAGTTACTGCTAGGTTGTGCTTGCAGGATAGGGAATTGCTGAAGGAGCTAGTACGCTGTGTGCTCAGGAGGAGATGGAGAAGGAAGGTATCTGGGATTTTAATCGCCTCAGTGAGCCATACATTCGATGTCACATTTTACAGGTACCAATCCGCAACATTAATTGCTGACATCTTTTCCCCTCAGCTTGCCCTTCATCTTGTGTTGACTTGCTGCGATTGCTGTCATCTTCTTTGTAGGACACTTTTGGGACCAAGTGGACTGAGTTGGCGTCCAAATACTTTGAGGAGACCATGCATCTGTGCTATAAGGTAACCCGATTTACATGCGCATCTTACACCTTTGTCTCAGTTTCTATACGTGGTCTTGCAAAAGGCCCCTCAGATATACGTTTTAGGTGGCAGCAATCTGGTTGTATTGTAGAGCTTGAGACAGAGAGAGGCATGGCTGATTTATTGACTAGTGCTACAAGCAGATTGCAATTGTTGCACCCTCCATTCTGCAAACAGAATAGTGACTGCAACTGCACGATTCAGCAGGTCTCAGCAATTTGACGCAGTAGTGATAATGCATGGTTCTGCAGTTTAAGCCAGCATATGACACAGAGAGGAAAATTGATTGGGCGTTGAAGCCTCGCGAAGGATCCCCTGAGTGGCTAGTACAGGACAATGAGCACGTCAAGAAGGCTTTATTTGGGTTGCTGAAGGTATTTGTTCAGCTCAATCTGAAAGTTTCTCTTCCGCACGTAGGCTGCAGTATGCAGTCACCAGGGCCAAATATTGACACGGATTTGTATGTTGTGACAGGACATTGTCCTGATCAGAGATCTGGATGATCCTCTCAAATTCTATCCCCGTTTCAATCTCGACCAGACTGTCAATTTCAGAGAGCTTGACGACCATAGGTGAACACATACCATGGAGACTTGCAACATATCAGAATCTTAGATATTTTGTAACAGTATTCCCCGTTAGTTTACCTTTGGCAAGTTGCCGGTGTTGTGCATTTGGTCTTGGCAATGAGAGCCCTGTTCTTGCTATGACACGGCTGTGCAGTATTGACCTCACACACTTGGAGCTAAACAGTGTTGATTCCACAAACAAGATAGGATCGCGCTCTTATTTAATTATTGAATATCTATCATCATTAGCACTTACTCTTCACGTAAGGATATGAATTTGCACTCATACAGTCATGTGCGTGTTTGGCAATTGTTTCAAGCAGCAAGGTGGTGTTACAAAGATTGTACCATGACTACTACTTTGTCAGACAGGAGGATTTGTGGAGAGAGAATGCACTGAAAACTTTGCCAGTTCTGATGAACGCCTCTGACATGCTCACCTGTGGCGAAGACTTGGGCCTTGTCCCGGCGTGTGTGCCTCCGGTACCAGATAGCATAGACCCCCTGATTTCATGCAGTACTTCATTTTCAATTTGTTGTAATTTACCTTGTTTAGATTATCAAAGCCCAACTTCATGCTTGTGTAGATTGACATTGGCCTTCTCCTGGCTTTGCTCCGTCAAGGAGTATGTTCGTATGACTTACACGGGCATATTTGCAGGTTTTGAATGAG
Source organism: Spirogloea muscicola (assembly GCA_009602725.1). Classification (NCBI taxonomy): domain Eukaryota; kingdom Viridiplantae; phylum Streptophyta; class Zygnematophyceae; order Spirogloeales; family Spirogloeaceae; genus Spirogloea; species Spirogloea muscicola. The sequence goes on from WELB01000097.1 coordinate 551,262, forward strand.
CTGGGACTTCTGGGTCTAAGAATTCAGAGAATGCCGTCTGAGGAAAATCAAGAGTTTGGGAACCCTGCCACCTATGACTACATGACGGTACATTGAAAGATAATACTTTTTGCATGCACCGCGTTTTACTCTATTGCTTGAAGCTCATGTCATGAAATGACTTTTTGCAGACCACTATGACATCTGATGTACTCATGCAACCTGCTTGTGAAGCATCTGCACTGACATGTTAGAGTTGTTTTTGTACCATCTTCTTATGCTGAACACTTTGTGCCACAATTTTCCCCCTGCAGTTGCCTTTTTTGGTGTTCTTTCACTGAACATCGATTTGCTATATTTGTTCACGTATTGCTTCCTGCAGATCTGTGCCCCTTCATGCCATGACACTTCAACAATGCGAGCATGGTGGGAGGAAGACGCTGATCGGAGGTTGAGATTCTTCCAGAGTGCTCTTGGCTTCAGCCAGACTCCACCAGATACATGCACGCCTGATGTTGCAAGGGCCATCCTGCAACAACACTGCGACTCGCCTTCGGTCTTTGCCATCTTCCCTATTCAGGTTGCAATGCCACCCTTGTTGCAACTCAGGCACTCGATGGAAGGGTGTTTCGGAAGGGTGTCAGCCAGATAGTTGTTCCTAATTATATGCAGAGCACTCTTTTTGGCTGACTCAAAAATGCTTGCGCAGGTGCACAAGCCGAGCATGCTGAGTTGCTTGGTATACACCTATCTTGCATCCTCGTATGTGAGGCTTCCACAGGTTCCTGATCAAAGAAGAGGGTTGTAGTAATGCAGCAACACTGGTGACCATCTGTTTCTGTAGGATTTGATGGCTCTGAAAGACAAGTACAGTGAAAGGCCTGCTGCTGAGGAGACGATCAACGACCCAACAAATCCCCGGCATTATTGGCGATTCCGTAGGCCTCAAGCGCCCCGTGTCATTTCCCCATGGTTGCATGCTCCATAGCTGCATACTTTGATCATCATCCGTGGAGTGTTAAGCAAAGCTACAATGCTCACTTGGCTCCAATATTTGCCATGATAGAGGAAGCTTATCTGTATGCATCTGGCTTGGCTAGCACCAACGACCGCAGCTCTGTGACTGATGATGGTGCCTCATTCCCAGGTCTGCACGTGACGCTTGAGGAGTTTCTTAGAGACGAGGACTGGCTGGCCACAATTCAGGACCTCCTTTTGACAAGCGGCAGGACAACCGTGGCGGAACTTCCAGACGACGCCATGCCTAGTGCTAATGGGCCTACAGTCACCGGGCCTGTGACTGACAATTTCAAGCCTGTATCTCGAGTGGGACGGGAGAACGGTGCGAACTCTGCAGCTGGTGGCCTCAGTCAGCTCAAGCTCTCGTCGTCAAGTCCACACAGGCCAGCCGCTAGACCGTGATGCCTCTGTAGCTCCCTACCCAGTCGATCGCTCATTGTGTACGAGTACCTGTGTGGCCTTCTTGGGTAGGTGAGCTTGGGCAGGTGTATGGCCGAGCCGTTGGGCACTGCTGGGCACTCGCGCCAGTCAACGCCATATTTGCATCTTACATGGTGCAACATTCCAGTGCCTGACGTTGCAACTATACTGTATTTTCCTCAGGCTTCACTATGACACGCTTACTTGCTGTCCAGTGGTGGCCTTGGTAGTTGGGCAAATGTATAGGACTGAGTAGAGTGACATCCACCGCCTGAGGCAGCCCACTGTGATGTCATAGACTAGACCAATTATTTGAGGGTAATAAAGAAAGCTTGCACTTGCTTCACTGTTTCATAACAAGGCATACGTCGATGGTGGTCAATAATGCCTGGAGCTGGAGTTGGAGATTCTTGAGGTAAAGGCCACAGAGATGACAATTAGTCGTTAACACAGGGCTGACATGATGCTTAAGAGAGTAACCATCTCCTATTTAACACAAAACTTGCGCCGTCTTTATTGCTAAATCTTGAAGTGGGAGCAATATATCAAGCTTCAAGAGTCCTGGCTACCTTTGTAACACCAGCTACGCGTGCAAGGCTCACTGCTGATGTGTCAATGCATAGCTTCTCCACTTTTGACGATACTACTTTGATAACGTCAAGAGCCATTGTCGGATCCGCATAGGATGCTGGCGTGGCTGAGAGACCTCTCTGCAGCAGGGAGAGCCAGCACATTGAATCACAATGTCATAATAATCAATAGCAGAAGTACATATGTTGGATCCACCACCTTTAGCTTACTAGCAGCTGAGAATAGTCAAGTTGCAAACCTTAGGTCCAGTTCAGGATGTCGTACTGCACCTTTGCCAGAGACTCAAACGTCTCTTCTCGATGGGACCATTCTCTCAGCACTTTCGGCACTTCCACAGGGTTCTCGGAGAAGGGGCAGAACAGCCGCGCGTCTCTCAGTCGCATCAGCGCACCGTCAACACGGAGCTGGAGAGTACATGACCAGGACCTGGTCCTTGATTTTAGTATGATACAAGCACAAACGCTTCTCAATAAGAAATTGCTTATACGCCTTGTGCATAGTCTGCACATACAGTGTTTCATAGTTAGATGTCGAGCAGGAACCGTTGTGAAGTCAGTCATGACACTTGATGAGCCCTTTTGCATGGTTAGGGGCAAAGGGGCTCGCTCACCCAGTACCGGAGTAAGACGAACCAACATCGCGGCATCACCCTCTGCGATGTGATATGACACAAAGTTGCATTGTCCGTGATAAGATTGGATGTTTGTTATGCGCAATGTGAAAATTGAGGTCTCCTTGCGGAGCCATTCCTCAAGCAAGTACTTGCATCAGCAGTTCCTACTGCATAAGCAGGGCGTACCAACAACCTCTCCAGTATGTAGATCTATACTCAATATGCTAAGTACACAGCATCAGCATCATCGTCGACACGCATGAAGTCCAGGGTGTACTTAGTTACACATTGGGTTCCGGCTCAGAATCACGCACCCATTGACAGATGTACGCGACAGCCGGATTGGAGAGTGCTCACCGTCTTAACAGTGAGCAGGGCAACGCCATTGTCTGCTAGCTCGTCCTCGTAGAGAACCACCTGCTCACCGCAGGCTGCACAACACGTCAGACGAGATGGAAGGCACTTGCTGAGCATCTGGACAAAAGCCCACCAAAGGATCTTCAATCAAGTCAGGTCGGTCATCCTCATCCACTCTGCAGGTCCAGGTTGACTACATTGCACAAATTCTCCACTGGGACAGCCAATGTAGACGTGGTTCTTATGTAAGCATGTACACGAGCAGAACAGGATAACGGACAGCTCTCTCCTCCTAATGTTTTGATGTCAAGGCGTGCAGAGGCCAATAGGCAACACAACAGCTGACAATGCCTTCTTACTGATACACAATGTGCATTTGCTGAAAAGCAGAGTTTAATAAGCACTTCGTCCATGAACATGGGGCTTACATGTTAGGGTTTCATATATCAAAGAGTCAGTAATTGAGCACTATATCTGACTCTAATGCACCCAGGCCTTTGGTGGTGCACGAGAAGAACATTACAGACCTCGTCGTAGAAGAGGATAGGGTCCCGCTGCTGCAGGAGCTCATAGTCAATCTGCTCGGTCGTCTCCTCCCACCAAAGCGCCGCTGGCATCGGGGCGTTGTCGCTCTGGTGCTTGTCAAGATCAGCGGCCTGGGTTGTGGCGGAGCTGACAGGAGCTGCTGGGCCCAGAGCACTTGCTTGGTCAGGCAAGCCTCCCTGTGGAGCCTGGCAGCCGCACGATGAGAAGCCATTGGCTTCAACGCCGGTGACCATTCGAGCGACATGACTTCCATCCAGACCTTGAGACTTGATTACTAAAACCCGAGAGCCTGGACCTCTGGACAGTCACGCTGCAGTCCCCAGAAGGACGACTGCAGCTACGAATAATGGGCGACCAGATGCTCAGTGACGCACTGAAGCGGACTCAAGAACTGCTCATCAGGAGCTCACCAGGTCCAGGAGCTGCTCGGAGCCACGGTACGGCGTAGTGTAGGTGTAGTCGTAGTCCATCATCAGCTCCCGGCTTGGCTTGCTGCGCCGCACACCAACATGCAGGTTAGGAGTGAGCAATAGCTGGCCTCAGAGGTGTGCACTTGCTGGAAGTGAGCGCGACAGTGTGCGCATGTTGTGATGACTTACAAACTCTTGAATCAAGGGCTAAAGGGTTTTGGGGTCCCATTCGTTGACATGGCTGTGTCGTTGACAGATCACAGTAAGTTGCTCGTCAGTGCTCGAGCAGGTCAACGCTTGCGGCCACGAGCGCTCTTTGTGTAGGAACTGTGGACGGAAGTTGGCCTGTGATGGAGCTATATGTACATATATATGACTACAGAAATTGATGGTGGGGCTCACTGGCAGGGAGCATGAGGACATCTTCAGGAGGTATCAACTCTCAAAAGGAACAAGTGTTGTGGACAATCAGCAGTCTTTACTGTTGCATCTTATTGGCTGTGTTATGTGAAGGAACCAGAGATTAGTGGTTGTGCGAAAACTCCAGACCAAGTTGGTACTCATTGGATGTGAGCCCATTGAGTCTGGCGGTTGAGAGAGCATGGCAGCGGGCGAGTCGAGTCCACCTGCGGTCCAGCCACCTGGCGGCGGCAGGGACTTGGACGGGCGCCAGACCCTCAGCGCGCCAAGCATGCAGCGCGTCGAGGGCGTTGAAGTGCAGCGCTGCGCCGCTGGCCTCGTGCACGAGCTCCAGGCTGTTGCCACCGAACACCATCTCCGGCAGATGGCACGTCCCCAGCTGCTCGCACCACCTGGGGACCCATGTCGTTCAGGAGTCAGCCTTCATGAGCAGGCATCGGGGACTTGCGGTCTGCAGCACATTCCAAGCCTGAAACCTAACGCTGACTGAATTCAACTCTAACTTTTCCTAACTCTAACTCTAACCCTCCACTCTAACCCTGACATTCTATTTTGACATGGAGTGAGAAGCTTTAGAGGTCTTAGGCCTGGGTCAACGAGAATTTAATTCCTAAACCCCAACCCGCATACCCTAAACCCTCAAACCCTTAGGCAGCAGTGGCACAGAGAAGGTGGCGTTAACGCATGGCAGCTCCGGCATCGTCGACTGGACCCCTGCGTGACCAAGGTCGTGGTGCGGGCACCCAACCAGGTGCATGTGTGTAACCAGGAGGCCCTGATTGGACCAAGAACGCCCGACTTCGGAAGTCCAGACCCCAGCAGTGTGATGCTAAGAACACTCCATACACACCCCTTTGATCACGGTTTAGCTCTGATTGGCATTGCGCCGGCCACCTGGGTTCCACCATTACACTGAAGCAGTCCTTACCGTCTACGACAATGGGAGTATCTGCCCTTTTTCCTCAGAGCCCAATGAAATGCGAGCGGGGGGCAATCGTATGTACTCGCCACGATGTTTCCAACTTCAAGCTCGCAAGCTAGGAGGTTCAGGGTCTAGAGTTCAGGGGTTAGGGATCTAGGGTTTAGGACAGGGTTTAGGCCCTAGACCTTACCTTCAGATCAGAATTCCAATTCAGGGAAATGGCATGCAAAGATGAGACGACGGGGCATTACGTTCAGAGCCCTGAGCCTTGAGCACTGAGATCCTCAGCTCCCACATTGAGCCCTGGAATCGAACCCGTGACCCCTCAACGCTGATTCTAAGCTCTTAAACCCTGACCTTAACGACTTCTGGAGCCCCACCTGTCGACCTCGTCGGCCGTGAGGATGTGGCGGTGCTGCGCCTCGACGCGCCAGCCGTGCACGCGCAGGCCGCGGCGGCCG
>WELB01000098.1:0-13581 GCA_009602725.1 Spirogloea muscicola
CCTTTCTGGGCCCCGCCTCCCCTTCCATTCTCACCGTCCGCCCTTCTCCCCTCTGTCCTCCTCCTGGCCCGCCTCTGACATGGGCGACCGGCAGCCATTCCTGGCAATGGCAGTCGCTGGAGCTCGAGTACACATGCAAGCTCTGCATCAGGCCGTGCACGACGCGCGGCGAGGTGCCCCCCTCCTTCCTCTCTCCCTCCTCCCTCTCTACCTCCTCCCCACTCTTCTCCCTCCTCGCGCTCGCATCACCCTTCATTCACCACCCACAACCCCCTTCCTTTGTGTCGTTTAATTCGTCCGTCCTTTTTTTGTTTTTTACACGGAGCGCAGGGCTTCTACTACGACGCGTACTATGGCGACACGACGCTCAGCGAGGAGAGCTTCAAGGCCATCGAGGCGCGCGCCGCTCGCGCCGCCAAGGTTCGGGATTTTTCATCTCCTGGCCCGTCAAGCCCCTAGACGCCCCATGTATACCGGAGTTGATGCCAGCCTCCGATACATCTTTTGTTTTGCTGCAGGACAAGCAGCCCTTTGAGCGCATCGAGGTCACGCGGCAGCAGGCGCTCGACATATTCTCGGACAACGCTTTCAAGGTCCTCGTGGAAGCCCCTCCCTCCTCGCTCTCCCGCCCCCTGCCTCCACGCTACCTCCCTCCTCCTCTCAATTCCTTCTTGTCAGTCCCAATCTCTTGTCCCTCTATTCCTGCCTCTCACCTCACCCCGCCGATAATCTCCTCCCTCATCTTTTCGCTTTCTCCATCCTCCATCCACCCACCCTCCTGGCTGACAGCCGTGCAGCCTCCCTCCTTGAACCCTCTCCTCCTCACCAAGCCTAAACCTCCTCCCTCCCTCCCATCCCTCCTCCAGTCCTCCAGTCTCCACACTCCACCTGCTATCTCCTCCTTGCTGACAGCGCCGCGCCGCTCTTCTCTTGCTGTCAAGATCCACTGCGCCTGTACGCAGACACCCAATCGCCATACCAGCGCTCGGTGCTAACGGCTGGGCCTCGTCCACCGTGATGGCAGGTTGAGATCATCAACGAGCTGCCCGAGGACATGACCATCACCGTGTACAGGTTGCGCCGCCACCGCAGCCCTGCGGCTGATTGTCCGTGGAATAAAATGTGTCTTAATGTTTGGCTAATCCTGATCGTTGGGCGGCGCAGGTGCGGGCCGCTGGTCGACCTCTGCCGCGGGCCGCACATCCCGTCCACGGGCCATGTCAAGGCCTTCGCTTGCCTCAAGGTGCGAACCCTGCCTAAGGTGCTCGGCTGTCTAATGGCTGGCAGTTAACATTACCACGGCGGTATATAGGCAGGTTAAACGGTGTTAATCCTTATACTTCTCCGCATGCCCTCTCTCACCATCCACCTCATTCCTCCTGCCCCTGCCCAGGCGTCGGCGTCGTACTGGCGGGGCCGCGCCGACCGCGAGAGCCTCCAGCGCGTCTACGGCATCTCCTTCCCAGACTCCAAGCGGCTCAAGGTCCGCAGCTGCGCGCTCGGCTCCTCCGCCGGGGTCCTCTCCGGGCGCCACTTCTGACGCCACTGCCTGTACCGCGGCCTCAGCTAAGTGCAGTAACTCTCGGCTCTGCTTTGCTGCAGGAGTACCTGCTGGTGCTGGAGGAGGCGAAGAAGCGCGACCACCGCACTGTCGGCCTCGCTCAGGAGCTCTTCTTCTTCCACCCTCTCAGGTCCGCTTGCTTGCCCGCCACCTTCCCCACGTCCCAAGCTAGGCAGGAGGAGGGAAGGAGGAGGGAGGTTGATGGGGCTTTATGCCTGAATGGACGCAAGCCTCCAGGCGCTGCATGCTTTCCGCAGCCTCTTTAAGATGTTCTGACCTTCATGACCTTCATGAGTGCACCTCGCCCTTTCACAAAAAGTGACGTATGCGAAAGTTAGAGCAAGCTTTCGGCTTTTTACCCCTCCTGATTTCATGCACTTCTTTGTGTGACACTTATGCTAATTGCACTAATTTTTTACAAGCAGTCAAATATCAAGCTCTGGACCCCTTATTGTCCCTGAAGTTCTCAAGCTGCGGACCTCAACGGGGCAAGCTTCATGCTGGCCTTTGCTGGGGCAAGCCTGTAACGAGCTGAGGCCAGGCGCAACTTCGTGTCCTGCTGCAGCCCAGGGAGCTGCTTCTTCCTGCCGCACGGCGCCCGCGTGTACAACCGGCTGCAGGAGTTCATCCGGGCGGAGTATCGGCGCCGCGGCTATCAAGAGGTGCATGAGACACGTGCATTCATGAAACAGAAAGAACGAGGACAGGACAGAATTTTGATCTTATGGGTTTTGTTGATCGATGCTTGAGGTTTAGGGGAGGGTTTAGTGGGGAGGGGGGGGTTGGAGGCNCTGGGGCGGGCACCTGGGCGCCGGCACCTGGCCCGGGGCTCGGCTGCTGCTCTGGCTCCCCCGGAGGAGGGAGGGAGGGAGGGAGGGAGGGAGGAAAGGAGGGATGGAGGGAGGGAGAGGAGGGGGGGGCTGGATACTCGTCCTTGGCATGACCAATTAGAACATTTCTGAGCACCATTAGCATGCTATGTTATGCTTCTGTTGTTGGTCCGGCCCCTGACCCCTATCTCGGAGGCCTTGGAGGCTACGCCGGTCACAGGTGATAACTCCCAACATGTTTAACATGGAGCTGTGGAACATCTCTGGCCACGCCGCCAACTACAAGGAGAACATGTTCGTCTTTGACGTGTGCACCCCCCCCCCCCTCTCCTCTCTTTTTCCTCCTCCCTCTGGCTGTCCCTCCTCGTCCTCCACCATCGTGCCACACCATGATACCTCCTGGCCTCTGTCCTTTGGCTCTTGCCTGGGAACCTGCATTCTGTACTGATTCACTTGTAATGGTCATCTAAGTTTCTGTAATCGCAGGCTTAAATATTTAGAAATCTACGTGCTGCTATCGAGATTGATGCTGTCAGCCACGCCAATCATGTTTTTCCATAGCCTGGCCATTACCACATTACTGTTGAGCCTGTTGCCCACCATCGCGACTGTTATGTGTTACTTGCGGTGCAGGTGGAGAAGCAAGAGTTTGGGCTGAAACCGATGAACTGCCCCGGGCATTGCCTGCTATTTGCACACCGCGTCCGCTCATATCGGGGTAAGGCAGCCCACGCTGTCAATAAAGCTCAGTCTTTTACGGCTTGTACAATACCTTCATCTGATGTCTAGTGAGTCGATGCATTGGTCGTAGACACCTCATCGCAGACCCTCCCTTTACATCGCCCGCCGCAACGGCATCGCAGAAAGCACAGTTACGCTTCTGTGTGAGGGCCACAACTGAATTCCTTTTATTGTGAGATGAGCTCTAATGGACATGGTCAATGTGACCGCATCGGGTCCTACCACAGAGCTGCCGCTGCGGCTGGCGGACTTTGGCGTCCTCCACCGCAACGAGTTCAGCGGCGCACTTAGCGGCCTCACCCGCGTGCGCCGCTTCCAGCAGGTCTACTAGATGCTGAGCATCCGACCCTTATTGTCAATGTTTGGGCCAACACTAACTCCTGACAAAATCATGACCTTGTCTGCTGCTTCATCAGGGTTTGAGCTGTGAGGTCTTTGACAGTTGATTCTTAGCTACAAAGGCAAGACAGCTGCTTGATATTAGTGATTCACATTAGTCATAACCCCTTTCTACTCTGACATGCTGCACCCTTCTTGTGCCGCTCCTTGGCCCCGCGGCAGGACGATGCCCACATCTTCTGCACTGAGTCACAGGTGCCGTTTGGCCACTCTTTATCCAAGTGCGCCGCCTGGCTATGCTCCTGACCGAGACTGCTGTGTGAAAAGACCTTGTTCAAGCAGGCAGCTGTGCTTTGACTGGCGATTCCAGTGTCTACGTTACTTACGCTTTTGTGTCACGCCTGGTGCCTTGTTGTGTCAAGCGACTTAAGGGTCAGGCTTCAGAGCATTGCTTTTGTAGACCGCTCTGTCCAGTAAGTTGTGACTATGCAGTTTGGGGTATTCGTGGTAGAGGCTTAGGGGTTCCAGTAGTTCAGATCGTTAGCCGACAGCTCAGACCAGAGTTTCTCACCGGCTCTACGCTGATGGATCGTGGCAACTTGTGTACACATTCCGAGTATCTGAGCACATGGCTTAAGAGCGAGACATCTAAGCTCCAGTCTGCGTGCTGGCTAGACGTGCAGATTGAGGAGGAGGTCGGTGGCTGCCTGGACTTCCTGCAGACGGCCTATGGCGTCTTTGGCTTCACGTTCGAGCTCGTGCTCTCCACTGTGAGCTACTGTATGTCAGGCCCGCATGCAATCAAAGCAGAGGCCCACTCTCTGAGACAAGGCCACAGCTTGTTGAACACTTGCATGGGCTTTGGTAGTAAGATAGCACTCAGTCGAATCCTTGGTGCGCTGCGCATGCTTGTGCTGGCAGAGGCCCGAGAAGTACCTCGGCGAGATCGAGACGTGGGACCAGGCGGAGGCCGCGCTCTCCAGCGCCCTTGACGCATTTGGTCGCCCCTGGCAGGTTCGAGACACCGAGTCTTTCTGGTGTCGGAGGTTAGACAGTCAATCAGTGCTGCAAGGCAATGATGCCAGTATCCATGATGCACAAGTATATCCAAACGAAGATAAGTGCTGATTGGGGACCTCGCGCTGTCTGCCCATGTGTAGATTAACCCAGAGGATGGCGCCTTCTACGGGCCGAAAATAGACATCACAGTGTTTGATGCCCTCAAGCGAAAGCACCAGTGCGCCACAATCCAGGTCCGCTCTCTCCAGTGGTGACTGGACCCAATTCAGACGTATGAAGGCAGTCAAATAAGCACTTAAGGTTTATCCTGCTTTCATACGTTGATCTCTGCCGAGGTTGTCTTTGGAGCAGCTGGACTTCCAGCTGCCAATAAGATTCAAGCTCGAGTACACCACGGAGGAGGAGGGGGGCCGCAAGAGACCAGTAAGACAACCCCCAGAGTCTGTGAATAACTGACAATTTGGGTCTGCTCTTTGCAATCCACTGACTCTGCATGTGCAGATTTGTGCCACAGTATATGCTTCAGTGCTTCTTCTTTGTTGTTGCTTGACGCTATGCATGTCTTTCAAGTAAATTCGGATGATAGATGGCAGCTTTTAACTGTGAATTCAGCACATGTGCATTTGCCCATGTAGGTGATCATACACAGAGCAATTTTGGGCTCCGTGGAGAGGATGTTCGCAGTGTTGCTGGAGCATTACGCGGGCAAGTGGCCCTTCTGGCTCAGCCCGCGGCAGGTCATAATCTGTCCAGTCTCTGAAAAGCATACTGAATATGCCCTCAAGGTATACAACTCATCACCAAATGACTGATCCCTTAGTGCATGCAGTGTTGCTCCAGAACATCTTTACAGTATACTGTCCAGACAATTGCGACACAGAAAATCGCTGTAATTGCTGTTTATGAAACGACATACTGGATACGTGCTGTTGCAGATTAAGGACGCCATCCACAATGCTGGCTTCCATGCTGAAGCTGATTTGTCAGACCGGAAGTTGCAGAAGAAGGTAAGGCAAGCACTTTGGGCTTCTTGTCATGACAATAGTATCAGCTAGTAGTGAAAGGATTTGTATGCCAACACTAATGAGAATCCTAAGTTTGTCCGGGCTTTTCAATTATGCAATAGACAGTACGAATTTTATGAAGCATGCTATCTGATGATCACTGTACACAGGTACGGGAAGCGCAACTCGCACAATTCAACTACATCCTTGTGCTCGGCAAGGAGGAGGAAGACGACAGCACGGTGAGGTCATGTGGTCAAAGTACTATGGCACATCGTAATTAAGTATGGAGCATGACATGCAGTAACGTGCTAAAATCTGTGACAGGCATAGATATACACATGCCAGTGTTAACCTGCTGTAAGTAGCCCATGCAGAGCATGTCTCCTGTCATCGGCATTCCTGCACTATCCTCTACCTCATCTTTTCTGGCCGTTGTCATTGAGACTGAGCAGGTCAATGTGCGCACAAGGGACAATGTAGTCCATGGTACCAAACGCCTAGACGACTTTCTTGCTAAGCTGAGAGTGGAGGACGAGGCATACCACTGAGAGATGAAATGTATGCTACCGCCAGAAATGGAATGAGACGAACACCAAGACCAGATTAATTTCAAGTCCATCTTTATCCTGACATCGTACGATCTGTGATTGAGGTTGCAGCGCCCTCCTATCTGTGCCCACAGCACCGTAAAGACTAGGCTGCAAATTGTATGTCAACACAGTGGAACAACAGAATGGTGAAGCCTCAATTGAAACCAGGTCTTCATTGTGTGGTATTTGGCCCTCCTGAGAAGTAGTTAAGTCAACGTGATAAATGCAAGGGATCTTAATCGGATACGGCTTGCCATGGCATGGCACACAATCTTGAGGATGGAGCCTAAGTAACCAGTAAGGGCACAGAGTGATGTCAATGCATCACAGGCCACTATGTTAGTGGTATAGTAGTGGAATGTCAAAGTTATTACAGTGACAATATAAATAGATGAGGATGGACTAATGTCAACCCAACTCGACGCACACCTCTTTCGCACTGCCCGCATCCTCAACGTCACCCCACTGCACGGGGGTCCTGACCTTCGCCGCGACATGCACTCATGAAACGGACAAAACTCCTCAGACAGAGACAAGACTGTCCATAGATCGCGAGTGGCCTGTTGGCATCTTCGCCAATGCCAGGGCTGCGGGCAGAGACAGGAGCTTCTTCCACTTCCCAACGTAAGCTCTCCTGCTAAAGTTGTCATAGTCGTTTCTCTCAATGGCATCCAATATCTGCCTGTAGAGAAGCAGTGAAGCCCAGACCTGATTTCAAGATGCACACACAAATTTGGTATCAGCAATACAGGGTTAACCAAGTAGCCTCAAAGCCAGATTTTGTGTAAGAGGGACAACCTCCAGCCCTCTCTTTGCAGAGAGGAGACTGCACTCGTATTCTTGCAAAGTCTGGCTCTTGTCATTTCAATGGCTCTTACTGATTCAAAAAAGTATTGTAACAGTCAAATCATAGGAGGCACAATTCTCTGTTTATAACACGTGGTATGTGTACACACAGTTAAGGCTACTCATACTCACAGGCCAGCGGCTGTGCTCGTCAAGCTCAGGCACGCCTTTCTCCGCTTCTTTGAAATAATGTCTTGCCCTGTCAATTTGGAACCTCATGAATGCCTTCCATTTCCTGGTCACCTTGCCATTCTGGATATCCTCATTGCTCAATCCGTATTCTGCTAACTCATCCTGTGGCAGGTAGATGCGATTCCTCCTTGCACTGCAACAAAATTGCACAAGACTACAAATTTAGTCACCTGTTTCTGCAATGAAGGTATGATCCATTCATTTATAAAGTGAGCCTAAGCACCGCATGACTATCTAGGTGAGCACCCAATGCAGCTCACTACTATAAGCGTAAGACATTGGCGCCTGTAGTGACCATTCAAGCCAGGCAGCTATACAAGGTGTGAGCATAGCATCAAATGCAAACTTACTCTTCGCCGACATCGCGCAGGATGTTGGTCAGCTGATTCGCAATGCCCAATGCCATTGCAGCAGCATACGTTCTCTCCCTGGGAAGCGTCGAGTCTGGTGCTATTCCCATGACTGGGATGCTCATCAAGCCCACAGTGCCCGCCACATTGTAGCAGTAGAGGTACAGCTCATCAAAAGTGGCATATTGAGACTTGACCAAGTCCATGCGCATGCCTTGAATCATGTCTCGGAATGGCTGCAGAGGCAGTGGACCCAGGTCCATCAGAAGGGGGAAATCCCAATCAATCTAATCACATCATAAGCAGAAGCGACGACCAGGGAGAATGGTCGCAGGCAGGCGGCTGAAAAGGCTTGAAAAGGGTGCCCAGAATACATCATCATCAAGCTTACAAAAGCTTATACACAATTGCACACATCAGCTGTGCAAGCACCTCCCAAGCTGCAAACTTAAGTAGAGCATGGGTACTCTCTCACCCGAATATGGACAGGGTACGTCCGGACGGTGTCAGCGAGGGCAGCATCAAGCATATCATAAGGCTGGCCATGGAAGACATCCTCCAGCCTTTGCTCCCATCTGTTCAGGGCTGTGGGGGTAATGTGCGACGCATTGGGCCCGTCCACTAGCTCGTCTGTGCGCCTGCACCAGACTGTGGGGGAGAGGAGCAGGTAAGAACAGCAGATTAGGGGTCCAAGTTAGATAAGAAGGTACGACATGCTCAAAGAAGCTGCAGGCGGCTCTCATCAGCAGCCTTCAAGCATACACAAGTGCAAAGACACTCTTTGAAACGGCAACATTGGCTATGGAAAATTATGTATGATATCCATCAGCTATCGCCAGTCCTCACCGTAAATGGCCCAGATGGCTCGCTGCCGCTCAGGCGTCATCAGCTTGGTACCTGCCTTGCCAAGCAGTCTGCTGCGGGTAAGAGTGCAGATACTAGCATCGGGTGAGTGCATGTAGGAGTAGGGACATGAGGCAAGTAGCATTGCGTTGAAAGTTACCACAATCATCGATCATCCTGCAACACTGCTTGATGATAAGCGAGCTCCTTGTAGCACGGTCTGAGCATCTGGAAGCTCACCAAGGTAGAATGTCTTGGCGTATTCGGCACAGACCTCGCCGCACCTGGCGTACGCCTCCTGCATGATCTCGTCGGACGTGATCGGGAGCAGGCTGGCCGACGACGCGCCGGCCACCGAGCCGTCTCCGAGCCTCTGCTGCGCCTCAAGGTCCGCCTGAGCCGCCGGCTTGACCACCGTCTCGAAGATACGCTGCTCCATGGTCAGCTGAGGCCCGCCCGCGCTACCGTTCTCGTCGTCCTGCCCGGACGCGTTGGCGGGGCTGCTGTCGATGCGGAGCGCCGCCATGGCAGCCCCTTGACGAGGCTGCTGCGCCCGCGCTGCCGGCGTCTGGCAGAACACCCCGGCTGGCGGGCAGGCATGGAGGCCGCCCGGCGCCGGGCGCGCCCGCGAGGCCCGCGGCTCGGCCGCNACAAATGGAATGTCTATTGTAATGGATCGTAGCGTTGAGCGCCCGAATTTGATCAAGGCGCCATCACAGAAGGCCTGCCCGCCCTGGCGCCGCCGCCGCAGCCGCCGCCGCCGCCGCCGCCGCAGTCGCCGAGAGTCGCGGCGGGCCAGGCGAGGGGGTCTGGCACTGGCCGCGGGCGCGGCGGACCAGCCAGCCCGGCCGAGCTTCTTCTTGATTTAATCCGCCCCCCGGATCGCCGAACGCCCTCAGAGCCCTTACCGGAGGCCTGCGGTTCCGCCGCCGCCGAAGTCCGTGGCCTAATGCCCGGGGGCACCGACGTGGCCTCCCCACGAGAGGCCCCACCGGGGGGCCGCTTTTTCGGCCTTAACCGCGGCCCTAACCGCCACTAAATGCTTCTCCAGGAATTGCGGACCCGGCGGGCCTCCGTTGGTCCGCCACTGGGGACGGGGCACACAAGGTCGTCGCTCGCCGTCAAAGCAGCGAGGACCTCTTCTGCAGACGCACTTCACTTAACTGCACTAACAGGCCTGGCGATCGAGGAAGCCAATCGACGCTCGACTGTCGGCTGCTGGGCCAATGGGAGGTGGCCAAGCGGGATCGGCTTTCGCATCCCACCTTCCTCCGCCGTCTCCGCCGTTCGCTATTTCTCGTCGTCACCGTGGACCTTGAAAGCCTCCCTGCCGTTCCCAGTGGCAGCTCCCGCCACGGAGCCCGCTCGCCGCCGGCCACTTGTGGGCACCGGAGCTCCTCCACCAAAGCTGCTCCTCCTGGCCGCCCACCTCCCAAGGCTGCCAGGTGAGCTGCTTCGCTTTGCCGTCCCGCGGCTCCCCTCCTGCGAGCCACGTTCGACGCCAGTGCCGGTCCCCTCCGTCGTGTTTGGTCTCTTGTCTTGACATGTGACGACACTAATGATTGAAATCCGTGGCTCTTTTTGAACGACTCCTCCAGTCGAGGCCGATGGCTGTGCTTCGGCCAGCCCAGAAAAGAATGATAAAAGCTGGCAGGGACCAGAAAAGCGTTAAAGCACACGGCGACTCAGTTGACGAAAGTGCTGTTGTGGTAGAGCTAACGCACAACGATGGTAACTTGGTTCCTTGAGCAGGCAAGCTGCAGCATCCTAACCGGCATTAGACAAGCTCCAAGTCCCCTGATTCAGCCGTACGTCTGGCAATCCATTGCTAAGAGGCGCTCAATGCAATCGTGGTGCCATCCTCGCCTAAGAAGCCGACGCCAGTAGGTCTAACCTATGGCTCATCTGTGCAAGCAAGAAGTTGGGTTTGAGAGCAATGGTCGCTTGATGCCAGCTTCAATCCAACATATTACAGCGAGGATCACAAGCATGCTTTGAAGAGGAGCTATATGTAATCCATGGCAAGCATCTGCTGGTGAAGCAGATGCCTTAGTAAGATTAAGGATGTTCTGGGCAAGCATCACCTATCTGAGCAGGAACATCAAGAACCCCCATAAGGATATTTCTCATTGCTACTAGAGGGCCCAGAGGCCACATATCAGTCCAATTGAATGTGGCCATAAATAGCGGGCAGGTTGACCGCAAATGCGATGGTCCATTGTGGTCCAGGAAGACAGACCTCTGCCATACCTCTGCCATGCCAGTTTACAGCAGTACTTTTAATTTGGCGCCCGTGTGCGTGGTCAAAGCCTCTCTGTATCTAATTGCTGATACATACATTTCTGACAGCATCTATCTAAAGTCATCCCGGTTGACTGGGCCCGGTAAACTCCTGCACCTGAAAATCTCTTCCCTCAACCGTCCAATAAGGTCCTGAAGGTCTCTTGCAGCAGATGTGGACGATGATCAATGAAAGACTTCCGAAGTGTAGTAGTGTGGCGGGCCCAGCCAACTCATTGACCAAAGAGCTGATGAACATTGTGACCATCAACTCGGGCTTGAATTCAGTGTACGCAGGGGTGCATGCTGTTCACAGCAGTTGCTTCTTAGCATACTTCCCAAGGAACGCCTTGGCAGCATTGCTGAAGCGCTTGTTTGCAGCCTCTGCTTCAGCATAAGCTTGCATGCATTGCAGGACGGCAGGTGCCAAGATCTCTGCATTGCCAGAGGCAAGCATCAGCCCAGAAATCTCAATGACATGCTGCTGCGAGAGGTCCAGGATGTTAACAGGATGATCATGGTTGGAACTATTTGTTCATTACACACATATTCATGCCTACAAGTACAGCAGGTAGCCCGGAGCTCGTACCCTTTTCTGTCCTGCGATTGCACAAGTAGTAGAGGGATGATATTGCTGAGAGCACCTACAAGCACAAAGAATAGTGCCACGGCCTTAAGGCTGAGGCATGAGCGAGGTACTGAGCATTACTTCTGTTTTGCTGTTGGGAGAGTCCAAGAAGCTGATACATGCAAGTATAACCATCATGATGACCAGGGGCAGGGACTCCATGCAATCTCAATATGGACCTAGTCAATTTAACAACACGACTAGAAGCCAGCAACTTCTGCATGTGTACAACGGACAAGGGAAGTGCTCACAGTGTTCTCCACAGGGCTGGAAAGGCAAGCAATGATGTGCGGCAGGCCTTCGCTCTCCAAGATCACGGCTGCATTCTTTGGATCTGCAAGTGGCAGTCATTATCAGAACATGGGCCCTCACTCTCTCGTGTTAAAACGATATCCAAAGAGTCCACCCACGACTTCAGGTTCTTGAGAAGGTACTATATTAAGGGCAGTGTCTTGAGGAAATATGATGTAGCAGTGTTGCAACAGTAAATCGAGCAAATTGCAGCTGCAGCAATGACGGGAGTTTCCCAATACCTCAGCTGAGGTTGACAGTGTAAACAGATAAGCGTCCTAAGCTCCTCTGCAGGAGGCCTGAGTTTCAAGGATCAGGTAGGCTTCCAGAAATAGGTACTTACCAGGCGAGCAATTGCTGATGCCGCCAATCCCAAATTCCACAAGAAGCTCATTGGGTTCGGTCAAGCAGTCCAGGAAGAGGTCAACGACGTGCAGCTGCAAAGTGCAGTGCACCAGATTCAGTTATTACTAGACAACTTAACAGACTCCTCAAGTAGTGATTATCAGCTCTTCTTCGAGACACTATGACTTCCGCATATGTTCAGAACAAAGTACGTGGCACGTCCTGACGACACAAGCCATGCAGACCTTGCGGAGGTGGTCGTAATTGATTGGGTCGTACGCAAAATTAGCTAGGTTGGCTACAATCTGCTCCTTGGCCTCTGCAGGCGGAATTAGAATTGCATGATACTGGACCACATAAGGGACTTGAACACCAAAGGGGCAATCCAAGTAATCTTTCCAACAACAAGCTGACTGGAACCATCCATGATAGACTCTAAGCCCAAGTCCAAGCCTTGAGCTTGGTCTTCACCACACTCTCCAAAGTCAAGCCCACAATCCTAGAATTCCACCAAGAAGAAGGGCTGACAGAGCAGCTTTAGCAGCAAATTCTGGAAGAAGCGGGGGCGCAGAGGGGGCGCACCCTGGGATCTGGTCTCCTGGAACTCCGCCACAAGCGCCTGAAACGGCAGAAACGCTGAGCTGGTCAGTAGGATGGAGAGTCTCCGCAAGAAGCTGTCGTCTCCTGCAACAAGCGCAACGACCGGCAGCCGGTGATTGCAAAGCAGGTAACAGCCAGAGTTTCGCCGCTAGTGAGGAGGACGTCTCCTCTCGGTAGCACGGCTTATTGGGTGGCCCCCTTGGACAGTAAAGTCAGGCATGAAGACCTGCAATCTGAGCCTTATGACTTCATCCAGGCCAGGATAAGACATTCAAGGAAGCTGGGTCTGGTTCAGAATTGCTACGGCACCCAATCGGCGCCAGCAATAACGATCAATATCATTACTGGGACTAGTACTCCGCCTGCCAGCCTCCGCTTTTGGGGCTCGGCAGCTGCCTACATCCCAAAGCACGGAGCCTGGCGTGTGACGTCGCAAGTGCAATGGTGCCGACCATGAGCAGTCGGCGAGCTCCCACTATGTATTGACACGACCCAAAAGCCAGAAGCCACGACTCACAAGCCTCCTCCTCTGCGCTGACGGCGCTGGAGGCCGTGGGGTGCTGCTGGAAGCTGAGGCGGAGGAGCTTTCTTATATGTTATCTACTTTTGATTGTAATGTAAGTGAAGTTCTTACTCCTCTGTAAGATAAGGAGGGGAAGGGGACAAGCGGGCTGATGGCCCCAGACTAAGGCCCCAGACTAAATCCTCTTGAACCCTAGACCTCAAGATTCAGACTCTTAGTCCTGCTCCTGCACCGCACCTGGAGGTAGTCGAAGCGCGGCGTGCCGTAGCGCCCCGCGCGCTCGCGGATGCGCTCCTCCGAGCTGAACATGCGCCCGCCGTGGCTTGAACCCAGAACCTCTCAAAGCCCCAAGCCCCAAAGCTCAGGCCCCGTCCTTCGCCCCCGTTCCCGGAGCATCCGCCGCGCCCGCCGCTCCCGCCGCCGCCGCCGCCGCCGCCGCCGCCGCCGCCGCCACAGTCGTGGCAGCAGCGTGGGCAGCCTAGATCCGCGTAGAAGAAGCGAGGCTCTGCCGTTTGGCTCCTGCCGACTCGCCCGCGCTGTCTGCGCCGCTAGCGGGACCGCGCAGCGTGGCAGGCGACGGCGGCCGCCGCCGCCG
>WELB01000098.1:13697-25095 GCA_009602725.1 Spirogloea muscicola
GCGGCGGCTTTTTTTTTTTTTTTTTTTTTTTTTTTTTTTTTTTTTTTTTTTTTTTTTTTTTTTTTTTTTTTTTTTTTTTTTTTTTTTTTTTTTTTTTTTTTTTTTTTTTTTGCGCGGCCGCCTTGAAGGCGGCGGCGGCGGCGCCGCGGCTCAGGGCGCTGGCCTCGGGGGCTCACCGGCCGGGGCGTTCTCCGGCGGCTGTCGCGCTGCAGTGGAGCGATGGCGTGCCGCCGGCGGAGCTACCACGCGGCGCCCGCGCCATCGACGCCGATGTCCGTCGCACTTCAAGGCATGAACGCCTGAACTCTGCATCGCAGCGACGGCATGGCCATCATGGCCACGGTTGCTCCGCTTCTGGCCGCGTCTTACAAAGGCCTCCAGTCGGCTGCAGGCCGGGGTTGCTCCCGACGTGTGCCCGGCTCGGCACCGTCGCGAGAGGCTTCTCGAGGAGCTTCGCTGCTGCAGCTGACAGTGAGTTTGCCTCAAAGCTATATGGCCACTGCCAATGGCTCACTCGTTGGTGGGCCCTCAAGGTCGACATTGTGGCCAACATAAAGTGAAGCATCGCTGTGTTGAGGCCTGCATGCAACGTCGTTTGTCACTGCAGGCGTGCTGCGCCTGCGTAGTACTGCCTGCTCTTGTTGCTTAGCTCAAGCGCTAACGAAGGTGCTTGTGGTCGTTCCAGTGCCGCCGCATCAGGAGATCGGGATGCCATCCTTGTCGCCGACAATGACTCAGGTATGAGGAAGCATGCCGTAGCCAAAGGGTATTGTGAAGATGACTTGTTAAGCTGAGTCCTCGCAAGTACTGAGCTTCTGGCAAGGCAGCATTGCCTTGCTCCGTCATGGCTGGCATTGGCTCTACTGGGCCAAGGGGCATTCCTCTTACTACTCCCGGTGGTTTGGTGTTGTTGGCGCTGTCTTCACATGCAGGGCAACATTGTTTCCTGGAAGAAGAAGGAGGGCGAGGCGGTGGCCGCAGGCGATGTGCTCTGTGAGATCGAGACGGTGAGTCTGGCACAGGCTCTACTTGTCCACACGGGAAAGGCCTTCGTGGCCCGAGGTTTAGTCCATGCAGACACTTGTCACAGAGAGCTGAGTAGTCATGGTAGATTGTTGAGCTTCTGAGATGCAGGACAAGGCCACGCTGGAGATGGAGTCCATGGAAGAAGGGTTCCTCGCGAAGATCCTCTTGCCAGATAACTCCAAGGACATCCCTGTCGGGCAGGTCAGCTACCTTGGCAGACTCAGTCATGGTTTGCTCTGCGCCCAACTCGGACATATGCACAAGCTTCATTGTAGCCGTGTATCTGAGAGTAGGTCGCGGCAGGCACTTAGCACCTAGCTTGGCAAGCTTGCCTCTCTCAGCAGCCTCTGAAGTAGGGGCTTGGATGCCTCGAGAACGACAGCTTCAAGCAACAGAGTAGGAGGTCGGACGTGAGTTGAACAACCGTTATTGCTGTCTGTGGAATCCCAGGCTATTGCAGTTATGGTAGACTCCGAGGACGACATTTCCAAGTTTGCTGATTATTCACCTGGAGCTGCACCTTCTCCACCAAAGAAGGAAGAGAAAGAGGACGACTCCTCAGAGGCTCCACCTCCCAGCCCTCCTCCACCTCAAGAAGAGTCTCCCAAGCCACCACCAAAGGAAGAGAAGAAGCCCGAGGCTCCTAAAGCGCAGGCACCGCCTTCACCGACTCCATCTGGAGGCGAAGGCCGAGTCTTCGCCAGTCCTGCTGCCAAGAAGCTGGCAGAGGAGAAGGGGGTATACCACTGATCATGATCCTCATTGCTGCTAAGCCTGTAGGGTTGTATTACTTACATTTCACTATTTGCTTGATGCTCGTCAGCTCTCTTTGTGTCCTGTACCCCTGATTTATCTGGGCTCCATGTAAGCACAGGTTGACGTCATTTGTGGCTCTGTATCTGTACAGGTCGACATCAGCCAGATCAAAGGCACAGGGCCTGACAACAGGATAGTCAAGGCAGATATTGAGGACTACCTTGGTGAGAAGCTAGTGCTTTTTTTCTGGAGCTTTTGCTGGAGATGGCTGCACAACATAACCTTCTTTCCAGCCTTCTTGATCCACATTTTAATAAGTGGTCCTGATACTGCAGCTGCAGGTCCTGCACCAGCAAAGCAAGATACTGTGCCAACAGCACAGCCTGGGGCTCAAACACCCATTTCTGGGCAGGAGTATGAGGACATTCCCAACTCTCAAATACGAAAGGTATACTGCATGCCCTGCCTTTGCTTGAACAATATGCTTGTGGTGGGCATGTCTCTTGCCACCTTCATGTCAAGGAGGAGTAGACTCAAATGAAGCGGGGCTGCATGTTATTGTTCTTTGTACCTGCCTTTCTCAGCAGTGCTTGGGTGTACATGCTTCAACTAAGTCATGTAGCACTTTCACTGCAGACTGTGTTGAGATACCATGTCCACAGCTCTTTGTCGCACTGCTGTCCTTACCAATTGAAGTGACACATTGGGCATGGTTTTTTACGTCATGCGTGCTTGTATTCATCTAATCTGTGCATACCTAAAATCTGCCCCTTGCGCAGATCACTGCAAGGCGACTCTTACAGTCAAAACAGACTATACCTCACTACTATCTGACAGTGGATCTCAAGGTTGACAAGCTTGTCGCGTAAGTCCATCTGTGACAGCGAATCACCTGTAAACATATCATTCCACAAGTCATCAGCATTAGCAAGATAAGACAAGAGCTTGAGACTGCACGAGCACATTGAATGGAGGCAGTAGCTCACCTCCAGAGCCTGCATTGTCACATAGTGGTAGTGGCTGCCTGCTAGACTGAGAGAGTTGGCCTGTGTTACAGCTTGCGGAAGGAGTTAAATGCTCTTCAGGAGAAGGCAGGTGGCAAGAAGCTGTCTGTCAATGATTTCATCATCAAGGTTGACAGTTAGACCCCCTGCCAGCTGCACCTGTCCATAGGCGGTCCAGATGCACAGTGCCCAGGCTGGTGGTTGTCCTTGATGTAGGATTGCCCATTGCCCAGTTGACTTCCATGGAGTGTTGCAAGCTCGATCACGTTTCAGCAAAGAATGACGACTATGTCAGCAATACATGAATTTTCATACTTTTCAGGCAGCAGCTATGGCCTTGAAGAAGGTCCCTCAAGTGAACTCCTCCTGGAATGATGACTACATCCGGCAGTAAGTGCATTAGATTGACTTGGAAAGTATGTCTAGCTTCAGCCTTTATATTAGATAGCTCGGTTTGCTTCGCCCCTTTGCTTAACCTTCACATACTTAATCATCTGGCTCAATGAGCACTGAATCACCTTGACCGCTGTCCTTACAACTTACAGGTACAAGAACATTGACATCAGCGTTGCTGTCCAAACAGAACATGGCCTGATGGTTCCATTCGTCAAGGTTGGACACTACCCAAAAGGGTTACTTTGATGCATAGCAGTCATTTTGTAAATGGTTTTCCTTAAGCTTGTCGCCCCAGTGGCATGTGGTCACCCGTTTCACTTGTTCATTGTGACATCTCAGAATGCCGATACACTTGGTGTGGCTTCAATATCAGAGGAAGTAAAAAGACTAGCAGATGCGGCTCGCCAGAACAAGCTGAAGCCTTCTGAGTTTCAGGTCTGAAGTCACAGAGTGCCGTGTAACTGTCTTATTGTGCCTGTGATTGACAAGAATGTCAATGCTCTATACTCTCAACTTGCTTCACTTGTGACATATACAGCTGGTACCTGACAGAAAATGTACCTCTCCTCATTGCTCTGTCGATGTCTTTAACCCATACCTTGTGACTAACGTCCAATGTCACAGGGTGGCACCTTCACAATATCTAATCTAGGAATGTACGGCATCAAGTCATTTTCCGCAATCATCAATCCTCCGCAAGCATGCATCCTTGCCGTTGGCACAAGTAAGACCAGATTGTGACTTGTCATTGTTGCTTAGCCTTTCTCTTGTGTTAATGGTCTGTAGCAGTGCCAAGGGATGCCTTTGTGACTTTGAGCCTCACACCATCATGAATATGGCTTTGCAGCTGAGAAGCGAGTTGTGCCAGGAGCATTAGAAGGAGAATATACCAGTGCCGAGTACATGTCTGCCACTCTGAGCTGTGATCACAGACTAGTTGATGGTAAGCTTGGCAACTAGAATAGTGTGACAGTAATGGGAAAAGGTACAGCGAGATAGGTACACTGTTGGCATTTGATGGAGTGCTTCAGTAGCCAACTGCATTGATTGCATCGGCGTTGAGTCCAAACTGTGCAAGGACCACTGTTGGCTATCTTTGATTGCTCAAGATTGGGACTGCTGTCTTCTCTTTGTGCAGGTGCAATGGGTGCCCAATGGCTTGGAGCCTTCAAGAGCTGTGTGGAGGAGCCACACACCCTCCTCCTCTAAGGTTCTGACTGACAACGTCAGTGTAGATTTCTAGGTCAGACTAAGGGTCAAATGCAAGGGCAGAAGAAGTAGCACTGCTGCCATGGATGCTCAAGATTCTTTTGCGTTACTTGGTGACTCTTTTGTTAAGAGGCTGTGTTGGCTGCTCGCATGCTCACTCGAAGAGCTACTCAAGGGATTATGCACATGTCTCACTTAGACCTTGAACAGTCTTAGTGGTCAGCAGCCTAAGATACATCAGGGTGCAGCATTGCACGAAACTGAGCATGCGATTATCAGAGTTTTATGCTGTTCTGGCACATAGCCAAGGGAGCATGGACTCCCCACAAGACCAAGGCGTTAGTATGCTGCAGCTGGACCTCCGGTCTTTGAAGCCCAGCGCCGCACCATCTGATTTATTGCTTCCTCAAGCGAAAGTTTGGGACAACGAGGTATGCTTGTACGAGTGACGGCTTTGGACCCTATGAAACAGCCAACCTTGACAAGTTGACCGTTACTGATCTGAGAGTTCGTCTTCGGCGCTTCTCGATGTCCATATGAGGCAACAAAATCATTGCGGCGTCCACTCTCGCTTACGCTATAATGTGTAGAATATAAGCATATGGCCAGCTCCCTGCTGCATAGTGATCTAGTCGGGTGGGCTACTGAGCACGCTGCTGGTGACAGGTAGTGGCAAAGGCCTTGGAGCGCAGCTCCATCGCGCTTGTGAAGCTGGTTTCTCAGCCGCATTTGTGCACCTTTTGCTTGAAACCCTTTGGCTTGGTTAGGCCTCCCTTTTGTTTAATGCGCATTGCACGCCTACTCACATTTATGCAGTCCACAAAGTGAGAAGCCTGAGTTGCTAGCTTCTAATCAGTGCTGGCGTGCACGACCCAGTACGCCGCGTGTCCGAGCCTGACATAGCAATCAATTGCGGCAAGTGAGCAAGCATTGATGTGAGTTCCAGACTTCCTCAGCTAGAACACAGCTAGATACCAAGCTCCACGAAGCTACAGGAGGAAGACTCTTCCAGTAGAGGGCGATGGCTGTGATTGGCCAGACCAGTAAAAGGAATGAATCAACTTCGACTGGGCCAGTAAAGCACTAAAGCACACAGCGTCTCAGTTGGCCACTAGTTGCTCATTAGCCCCTGTAGAGCATCCGCAGGTCAGAAACAGAGGTAACAGAGACTGCATACAGGCTGCAGTTGGCCCATCAGTGCGGCGCCTTGTGTGAGAAGCCGTTGCAAGTCCATGAGCATAGGACGCACTTAGCGCAGCAGGGCCAGCGTGAACTCGCCAATGCAGGCCGCCAGGGCCACGACGCTCCGGGGCTGCTCCGCCGCGCTGCCCGCCGCTGCCGGCTGCCGCCGCGTTGCCGCAGTCGCGAGCTGCGCCGGAGCTGGCGGCGGCGTTGTGGGCTGGTGGCCGCGGCCGCGCAAGCTGCTGGCCGTGCTTGCGAGCAGGCGAGTGCGGCGCTGCGCTCTACCACCACAGCCGCACCTGGAGCTCCTAAACCCTACTCAACCCTAACCCAAACCCTAAAACCCAAAACTCAAAACCCTAGATGACAGCACTTAACCTTAACTGCCGCTTGCACTGAAGGGGCCGGCAGTGAAATTGTGATACTGCGCCAAGCCCTGGTTGCTGAATCTCCACTCTGAATCTCTGAAAGCTAAGACTTGGACCTCTGCCGTTATTCGGCTGCACACAAGTTGCTTCTGGCTACTTACCGCTACGTGCAGCACAGCTCGAGCGGCTCTGCGACCTTGGAATAGCTGCAGGGTCAGGCTTAGAGTATGATCAACGTCGAAATTTAGCTTCAGGGTCAGGCCTGATTATGATGCACGCCGCAGCAGCTCACTCCCCCTCGAGACTTGCCTGCTGCAGCAATTGCGTCATCAGACGGACCAGCACCATCTGGGGTTCGGTCGCTGCTCTCAGGTGAGTGGATCAGAGCAAGTCATGCTTCCAAGTTTTCCATTCAGAGCCTGATGCCCAAATACCGAAGCTTAATCTAAATGTTGTCGTCGTGAGCGACAGTTCCTGAAAGAAGAGGGGGGGTCAGTGTGGGGGCCTGTGAATGCCGTGATGATTGTGGACAGATATGCAAATTCGCCACCTAACGACAAGCAAGACATGGATTATTCTGGGTCCCAGATGGCACGTTCCCCAGGCCCCGGCGCGGAGGTTCTGGCTGGGGTCGCCAATCCGCATGGGCAGACGAGCTGCCAAGATAGCTAAAAGGAAGGTCAGTGCAGCATTCGATTCAGCACAGAACCCACAGAACCCTTCTACTGAGTCTGAAGGTGGTGACCTTACAGTTGACTGTTACATATAGTCGTGCTTGAAATACTGCTAATGCATTCTGTCCGACGTGTTGACTTAAGCGTGGCATGGTGGACTTGCATGCAAGACTTAGTCTCTATTGCCATTGTATTGACAGCTCGCTGTATGGCCTTTGCTAGTGACCAGGTCACTGCGGCAGGGTCAAGGTTTAGGCTTTACTGAGGTGACGTACCTCTTTGGTCGTCTCGTTTCCTTTCCACCGACGAACATTTGTGATTGCACCACCCCATCTGCAGGGAGCCCAGGATGCGAGGAAGGCTAAGCTCTATGGGCGCATTGGCAAGCAGATTGTTGCGGTGGTGAGGGCTGGCGGTGCGAGCCCGGGCTCCAATGCCGCGCTTGAGCGGGTGCTGCAGCAGGCCAAGCTGTTTGCCGTTCCGCGGGACGTCATTGACCGCAACCTCAAGCGCGCATCCGAGAAAGGCCAGGCTGCTTTCGAGGAGGTCACATACGAGGTGGGCGAGGATCTGCAAAACCATTTTATGATAAAGTGGCACTGACATCACCAGTAGCAAACTGGAGCTGAGACTCTCCGAACTCATTGCAGCATCCACAAGGTCCAAACCTGCTTAGATAGCTCTCAGTATGAATGTCTACCTCTTTGATTTGGATGCTGATTGTGAACCTGAACTCAGCTCTGGCTCGGTCGTAAATCCCAGATAGGGTCAGGGCTGCAGCTTTGTCGAACTACGTGAGTGTTTGGCCTGCAGCAGAACTTGATACAGAAATAAATTTTCAATTGGCTTTTGCCACAACGCTCCATCTGTGCAGGTGTATGGCTATGGAGGGGTCGGCCTCGTCCTGGAGGTCCTGACAGACAACATGAATCGTGCGGCCGCAAACATACGGGAAGTCGTGCACAAGGGCGGCGGGAAGATGGCCGACATGGGGTCTGTCATGTTCAACTTCCGCAAGTGTGGTGTCGTAGCTGTGCCTTCTGATAAGGTATGCCACATTCTGCACAACAGATTTGTCATTACTATCCTGCTCAATGCATTGCAACATTTGGCAATGGCGGAAAATTAGAATAGCTGGATGGGGAGACCAGTATGGTGAGATTCTAAGGTACAAGCTTGGAATAGCAGAAATGGTACAGCCTCCATTCACTACATACATGGAAAGCTGCCCACTTGGGACAATGATTGAGGAAGGTTGTTGTGGAACGTGGCTGCATATGCAAGGTGGCCATCACTCAGAAGCTTCTGTGGATCTCATGAGTCTCTGAATCTGATGCTAATGTGACGGTCAAACGGCTCTCTTGAGCTCGCAGGTAAGCAGCGACGAGATTCTGTTGGCGGCCATGGATGCTGGTGCAGAGGATGTGATGGAACCCCGAGCAGTAGACGAGGAGGAGCCCGAGGAAAACCCGTAAGTCAAGCATACGAACAGTACCTCCAGCTTGATTCAAGGAGTATCTGTAGCACCGAAACTTCCAGCATGGTGATAAAGCCAACAAGTTGCATCCTTATACTTTGAGCCAGCACGTAATAGTGGACTTGGACCCCACTTGCTGCTTGTGACAGCAGGTGGCTGTCATTGTCAAAAATTTGACAATACCTACCGACTGATGTAGTCATGCTCTGTCACTGCTCCACCTGATTGCTATGCTTCACCTCGGACTCCGCAGGTCATACAAGGTCATCACTCCCCAGGAAGACATCTTCAAGTGCAGGCTGAAGCTGGAGCAGGCCGGCATTACCATTGACGTCGACGGCTCTGGCCTTGAGTTCATGCCCACCGCGCTTGTGCAGGTCTGAAAGCTGCCACAATACAAGGTTTCTGGCTTAGTCTCTAACAGTGCCTCCTTTCGGCTGCATGAAGTTGTTCTTAGTTTCGCTCTGCGGTCCATCTCTTGAATCTCAGCTTGCAAGCTCAGTACGGCTGTGAGGCGCTTGCATAGGCACTTATGCCACTTCACAACCAAGTGTATAAATACCAGAGAAGGATGATATGCGTATGCAATGTGGTTGGCAGGTGGATGATGATGCTCAAGAGCTGAACGAGGTTCTAAGAGAACGACTGTTGGAGCTCGAAGATGTGGACGCGGTCTACCTCAACCAAGACTAGGTGCTGGCAGGCTTTGCTTTCTCCTTCCAATTGCGCATCCTCCTTGCCAAGCTGACGAATCAGCTGGAAGACTGAGCAATACGTATATATACACGAGCTCTCGAAGGACAGTGTCCGTTAAGTCATGTGGGCAATGTTGTAGTAAAGAAGCGTAGCGCATCCGCTCATAGTTCTCCCTGAGCAACACAACCTGCAAAAGCTGGCACTGCTTCCGTCAAAGGAGCAGGCAATATGCTGAAGGGCCAGTAGGGGCCGCCGCAGCATTTAGATTCACATATCGGCGGCAGTGGTTAGGCCTCTTCTCGGGGTATGCTGGAGCTCACGAGGTCCAAGATCTCATGGCGAATCCATACGGGGCACTTAACTTGTCGGCCATATCCTGCCATCACCTCCGACGGTCAGAGATGGCTGCCATGGCACGGCACTTTGGCCTAACATTCCACGGCCAGGCTTCACTACCTGCTGGAGCGGTGGTATGGGTTGCTATACCAACGGGCTTCTCTGTTTTATGTGGCCTTTGGCAAACGCAAACTTGATGGCAGTTCATGCACCACTGGTGAATGTGCAGCTTCACTTGGTTACCGCTCCAATAACAGGCGTAAACCCAGATGGTCGGCTTGCAACCCTTTGCAAAATCATCCTGGACGTTCCGGATTCGTCTTATTGCTCTGACTGTCAAGATTGAATTGAATGGACCAAGTACAAATTACAAAGAATGGCGGGGCATGACAGATAGTCATTCACAGCTTCGTTCTCTACTACTTTACATCCACACGGATGGAAGCTTGGGCAGGAGAGCGTCCAGGGTGGGTCATGGGCGTAGGCGAGCTGCTGTCACGGCCTCGAAGGAATGTCTGGCACTCATAAACAAAGCAACTGCATCAGCCAATTGAAGGGGGGCACACAATATCTAGCAAGGTCATCAAATACCTAGACCAGCGACCTCACGCTCTGCGATGCAGGTCCACAGTGACAACAAGTTCACAACATCCTAAGGCAGGATATGTATGTGCACCTTGACCGGCTGCGGTCACGGCTTGTTGCCTTTGGACGCAGCCAAGGCGCCGGCGCCAGTCGCCGGTGAGTCCGCATAGTAGTCCTGCCTCCTCACATTTACTCCGTACTGCACACAAGAGTCTCATCTCATAAGTAATCTGCAGTGGGCTTCTGCATATCTCCACTTCGCCCAAGAGTACATGCGCGCGCCTCATCAATCTGTAATGCAGCAGTCTGACAAAGGAGGAGCATTGAAAGTGCTTAGGCAACTTAGAAACGTGAGGAAAGTCTAACGCAAGCCAAAGCAAGCAACCGAAGACAAGCTTTCAGCCTGCTCAGTACCTCTTTGAGGGCTAGCGCCAGGTCTTCAGTTGTGAGAACCAACCGTTTATCCTGAAGTGTGAGGTTTGCAACAGGCAGGCATAGCAGGTGAGCGTGGCAACTTTGGAAATTCAAAACCATCACGTAGCTCCTACTCAAAACACCTGGACATTCTGTACTTGATCATCACCGAGCACTACCAAGCCCATAGTCTCACTGATGGAAGTAACGTGCCAGCTCTGTCAACTGCACCAATCTATGTGCTAGCAAGCATGATTAAGCAATGAGAGTCTCCAGGCGCGGACACACCCTCGCCGCCAGTGCTCACCTTAGCCTGGAGCCCCTTGCCGAGCTTGTCCTTGGAAGCTGCGGCCTGCCGAATCTTGCAGTACCTGGGCCAGCCACAAACATCGGCAAGAGCTCTCTATCAGCTCTATCAGCTCGCTGCGAAGGTGCTCGCCCTGATAGGCCGTTCTCCTCCATCAGCTTTTGCATTGCACTGCCGACAAATATGCAGAAAATGTGAAGCTTGAACCCCAGAAATGCTCAGCAAGAACCTGAATCTATAACCCTGGCAGTTACTGAGTGTCGTCATTGCGGTGTTGGCTCGGGCAGGAGAAAGAGGCGAAACGCAGCATACTGGAGGGAGTCGCTGGCGAGCTCGCTGATGAACTTCTGAGCCGCTACTGAGATGAGCCGCGTCCTGCGCC
Source organism: Spirogloea muscicola (assembly GCA_009602725.1). Taxonomy (NCBI): domain Eukaryota; kingdom Viridiplantae; phylum Streptophyta; class Zygnematophyceae; order Spirogloeales; family Spirogloeaceae; genus Spirogloea; species Spirogloea muscicola. The sequence goes on from WELB01000098.1 coordinate 24,510, forward strand.
ACAGCTGCGAAGCCCCGGGTCAGCACTAGAGCGGCGGCCTGTACGCAGCCACCTCATGGGTTTACTCGAGGGTTGCTGCCATACAGAGGGTCTGACGTAGCAAGGAAGAGCTGACGAGCTCTATGTACTTAGTGTGGACATGATATTGTGGGCCTAGTCTTGAGCCCTGAGTCCTTATGTGAGGTAATTGTCCGAGTGCCATGTAAACTTAAGGTCATGTGATTGCGCAGTGCGGGCCTCGAGCGAGCTACATGCTTAATACAGTTCAATTCGGGTACTTCGAGCGAGGCGGCCGCGGGTCGGGTTACTGTGAAGCAAATCAATTAGAGGTCTAGAGGGTCAGTAGCCGGGCCCAGACTGTGGCTGGGCAGCGGGCTCGGGTGCCTTCGAAGCTTCGCCGAAGGCGGCCATGGAGCTAGCCGCTGCCGGCGCCAAGGCGGGGATGGGGAGCGTGGAGGTGCTCACACTCGCGCGTCGGCGCAGTGGAAGCCGCTGCGGCGGAGGTAGTACGACGTCAGCTCGTCGGGGACCTGCGCCGCGCGCGCCGGCGGCGGCGGCGCGTCAGGCGGCGGCGGCGGCGGCGGCG
>WELB01000098.1:40708-60582 GCA_009602725.1 Spirogloea muscicola
AGTCGCTGCTTAGCTCGTACTTTGGCCCCTTCGAACCTTGTCAATTCTTTTCGGGCTGGCTTCTCACAGCCCTTGCCCCCATTGGGAGAGCCACTTCTTCCAAAGTAAGAAGGACTACAGTGCAAAACACTGCAGAACACAGAGACGATGCAGAGGGAAGCGAGGAGGAGGGAGGGAGCGAGGAGAAGTGCGCGCCCATAGAGAAGAGGGGCTGGCAAAGCCAGCCCAAAAAAGAATGGACAATGTCCAATGCCAGAGAAAGAGGAGCCGGAGAAAGGACTACACTACAAAACACTGCAGAACACAGAAACGATGCAGAGGAAAGCTCAGTACCCACGAGTGGGCAACATCAGGTCTGAGTAGCTCGCTGCAGGGAAAGAGGCACTCCGCTGAGACCCAGTGGCGGCGGCCATAGCACGGCCTGCGCGCGTGTGGACGGCGTGGGCAAGGGAGCGTTGAAGCGATACGGCCAGGCGCATGCGGAAGACTTGTGCGAGCGAACCGGCGGCGTTGAAGCCGGGCATCGCCCCTGGCAGACCCGGCCGCCGGAGGAGGGAGCAAGGAGGGAGCCAAGGAAGTGCTCGCCAAGGGGGAGCGAGAAACAAAGCGGCTACGTATTACTCAGTGACCCCTGCTAACCAGCCTCAGGTCAGAGAAGCTAGGCTCCTGGAAGTGGGTCCCCTGGCCAGAGCCAGAGGCAGCAGCGAGAGCAGAGCGAGAGGGGTGAAGGCGGCAAGTGGGGAGGGAGGGAGAGGGGAGACGGGAGGGAGGGGAGCTGGGGTGACCAGCCGGGGGGAGCGAGGGAGTGGCAGGGAGCGAGCTGCGGAAGGCGCGGCAGCAGAGGCGAGACAGCTGCGGCGTGTCAGCGAGCGCAGCGCCAGGCGAGTGAAAGAGGCGCCGGCGGCGGCCTCGCCTCCGGACACGCCGCTGCCCCCACTGCCACAGCTGCAGCCGCAGCGGCGTCACAGCCGCGGCGGCGGCGGCGGCGCCGGCTCGGCATGGAGCTGGGCATGCTCCACATACTGGCAGGGGGCGCCAGCCCAGCCTCGTCTGTCGCAGCTAGCGCGAGGCTGCCGCTGAGGTGGTCAAGGCTGGCGGCAGAGGACGGCTGGCGCCGACGTTGCAAGCTCAGGCAGCTGGCCCTGGCGCCGGCGAGGGCGACGCTCAGTGGCGCCGCCGGTGCTGCGGAGGGCCAGCCGCCACCGTCTCGAGGAGCTGGCTCTGGCATCGGCGGCCGAGGGCCGGGCCCCACGCGGCTTGGGCGGCTCGTGGGCACCGCTGCCCGACGACTGCAGGTCCGCACTCCCACTGGACGCCGCTGCCCGAGCGCTGCCATGGCTCTGAAAACCCTAAGCCTAAACCCGTAAACCCTTAAATCACAAACCCTACACCTCACTTCCTAAACTCTAACCCTACACCCTAAAGCCTAAAATTTTAAACCCTAAATCCTTAGTAAGTTGACCTCGGTCTTAAGCTGTGAAAGTAGGCCCTGAAGCAGTCTGTCTTGGAGCAGCCGCCAGCGTCTCAGCAGCCAGCGCTCCGACAGGCCGGTTGGTCGCGCAGGCGCGGTGGGCGGAGTCGCGGCAGCTGCTGCCGCTGCAGGTGCTGGCGCTGCTCGCCGGCTTCTTCTGCGCCAACGCGCTCGCCACCGTGCTTGGGCAGACGGGCGACTGGGACGTCCTCGTCTCGGGCTTCCTTGTCGCCGCCATTGAGGGCCTCGGCCGCCTCGCCTATGGTCGCCGTGCCGGCGCCGCCGGCGCTCGCACCAGCCGGCCCACTCCCTGGCGGCGCTTCTTGGGGCTGCTCAACCTCTGGAAAGCGGGCCTCGTGTATGGCCTGTTCGTTGATGCCTTCAAGCTCGGCAGCTGAAGATTGAGTGTGCCTGCAGCAGGCAGAAACGGCAGCAAGCATCTCACTGACGCTTCGTTCCCAGTGGTTGGATAGCCCATAACAGAGTGCTCACTCTAGCCTTAAGCCTGTACCATACTTCATGCTTCCTGAGCCTCAATACTGAGCCCTTAAGCTCAGCTGCATGTCAGGTCAATTCTATCACTGCATTAGCATATTTACGCCTCTCCGAGCACTCTATCCGGAGCCATACAAAGACCATTCCAGACCATCCTCTTTTTCAATGCTGATGCGCAGCATGTTGTAGTCTTGTCAAGTTTCTTACATAAGCAATCCGTTCTCTAGCCTTCTCAAGCTTGCTTCACAGTTGAAAGCAGACTCCAGGCTCGCCAAGCGCAAGCAAGGCAAATTATTGATTGTATTATACCAGGGTTGTAGGCATGTCCTGCAATGACAACAGGTCTTGCCTATGCAATCTGACCAATACTTCCAAGTGTTCTTACTTCGACTGCATAAGTACCATGAGTGAAATCTGCAAATTTAGACCTCTGCCCATCATGCAGCCAGGCTGCGTGATACAGCATTCGTAGGGCCAACATGAATCTAGGCCACGAGGCAGCTGAACCTGCACACTGTCAGTGGCAAGAGGGAAACCCCTTACAACATACAACCTCTCCTACAACCTGGTCCATGCAGTTGCGAAGGAGGTGGGCCCCACTGCCAAGCGCATCTATCTTTAGTGTGTGTTGTGGCTGGCGTCGACTTTCAAAATTGCCACTAAGCCTAATAGCTTACAAAGAAGCGGCAGATCAACAATCTGCCGCCTCCCCAGGTGTCACCTGCCAATCTTCCTCGAGTACAGCGCCTGGGCCTAATTATGTACACAGAAAGCTACAGTGATGAGTACCACAGCAGGCACTGGCCCAGCTGGAGGGCCCTCAAGCTTTGCGCTCTGCTGCAGCAGTGACTGCACTGTCGCTCCCTAGCACTGCCACAGCCTTGGCAGGCTTGTCCTTGAGGGGGCCAGCATCGAAGAGCTCCCGCTGCTTGCGCGCGCTTGCACTTGCAAGGCCCGCAGCGGCGGCGGCCCGTCTCACTGTATACTGAGTGGCGCTGGCTCCAGTTGACAGGCACTGCCAGGCAAGCCACAGGCACAGAGCGCAGCCTGGTGCAACACAAACAAATGAAGCACAGCAGTAGCGGCGCCCACTTTCAGAAACGAGCTATCAGAACCATCTCATGTGCAGAGTGATGGGGCAAAAACAAGACTACAATAGCAAGCTATGAGGAAGGTAATGAGGAAGGAAGGAGGGAGGTGGAAGCAAGACGATGAACAAAGGTAATGTGATAAGAGGAGCAATAAAGAGGACCAGCAAGAGGGAGGACGTTACTTGGAAAGAGAGAAAGCGGACAGGAAAGTGAGACCCAGAGAGAAAGGAGGGAGGTAGGACGAAGGATGATTAGTGAGGAGGAAAGACGGAGCGCGCACGCACCAGCACAGCAGACGGTGAAGGCGATCGCGGCCAGGGTGAGGAGGCTGACGGCAGTGGCAGCCGCGACCACAGTGCCGGCAAATAGCGCCACGACGGCCATCAGGAAGAACGCGAGGAACATTCCGATGGCGCCGACCGTGACCACGAAGGCGACGAGCACGGCGTTGGCCAGCGCCGCAGCGACGATGATGACGAACGCGACGAAGCCGGTGAGCGCGATCAGGACCACCGCCAGGGCCTGCGCGGCCGGGAGCGCTGGATGGCTCAGCCAAAAACCGCGCCTTGACGACAGCCTACGACCGGATTTGAACCGGAGACCTTTTCCTTACCAAAGGCCGCACTGACTGCGACTCACTGGCAAGACCAGGCTTCTCCGAAGCGGTGGTCATCGAATGGTTGCCTCACCGACACGGCGGCGATGGTTCGCCAGAGCGGGCCGCGGCGGGCCCAGCGCCGCGCCGCCAGGAGCGTGCGCCCGAGCGCGACGCGCAGGCGCGGGCTCCTGGCGGCCAGCACTGCCAGCGGGCGCCGGGACGAGGCCATTTCCGCGGCCGCCTCCCATGCCAGGCTGCCGAGGCTGTCATCGGAGCGCGCCGGCGCCGCCTTGACCGCCTTGGCCGCCGGCGCCGCATGCGACGCCTTCAACGTCGGCTCCTGCGGCGGCTGCGGCGGCAGCGGGACTGCCACGTCTGCTTGCCGTGAAGCTGCCACGGCAGTGCTGCCAGCATCCACCACGCCGCCGACGCCGCCAACGCCGCCGCCGCCGCCGCCGCCGCCGCCGGCTGCTGACCAGCTTCGGCGCTCCTTGCTGTGCCCCCCTCGGCGCTCGGCGGAGAATTTTCCGGTCTCCGTCACCATGGCAGGCGAGCTCCACCGGCCCCGCCACCAGCAGGCTGCGCGGCCTCGTCTAAATTGCCGGCAGGCTCGCCGCCGTGGCGGGGACGGCGGTCGTCTGGTCTCGGAGCACAGCCGCAGCAAGTAGCGCCGATGCTATCGCGCAGTTGATGTAGATGTACCATCATAGGCATCCGTCGATGTGCGGCAGCGGCCAATTTGACTCAATTGCATGTCGCTCGCCCGCTGACGTTGAAGCTTCGGCTGCTCCGCTCTCTGCAGGGACCTTCCAGCACGGCGCGCTCGCAGGCGCCAGCCCGCCTCAGGTCCAGAGGGTGAGCTTCCCAGCCTCCACCACCTACCGCCATCACAGCATCCGCTAAGCCGATGATAGCGTGCCAGGACCGAGGCAGTCGCCATCGCCCGCCATATCATGCAGGCTTCACGAGATCCGGCAGAGCCGCTGCTGATTGCATGCATGCGTGTCCGTGCAAATTCTCCTCCGCTGTGAAAGTGGGAGGGGAAAGGGATCTGGTATGCAGCCGGTTGCTGGTTGATGAGTCCGTCGGCCCTGATCGGTATGCATTGGATGGTCGTCTCGCGTCCGCAGTTTGTCGAGGAGGAGGACCGGCTGTTCAACGCCGAGGTGGCGGCCGTGGAGGCCTGGTGGCGGCAGGAGCGGTTCCAGCACACCAAGCGGCCCTACTCGGCGCGCGACGTCGTGAAGCTGCGCGGCACTATGCCCGTGCACTATGCGTCGAGCGACCAGGCCAAGAAGCTGTGGCGCATCCTCAAGTCGCACCAGGCCGGCGGCACCGCCTCGCGCACCTTCGGCTCGCTGGACCCCGTCCAGGTGGCCCAGATGGCCAAGTACCTGGACACGATCTACGTCTCGGGGTGGCAGTGCGCCTCCACGGCGTCGTCGTCCAACGAGCCGGGCCCCGACCTCGCCGACTACCCCATGGACACCGTGCCCAACAAGGTCGAGCACCTCTTCCTGGCGCAGCTCTTCCACGACCGCAAGCAGAAGGAGGCGCGCATGAGGTTCGTACGCCGGCCCACTGACGATCTGCTTGGTTGAGATCTGGTCCTGGTGTGTAGGATGTTGGGATCGAGACCACCTTGATAGTCTCGATTGTTCCAGTCGTCACCTTGATCACCACTACAGTCAGATCGCAGCTGCTCAGTGATTTCATGTAGAGCCATTTGGATATCACATCATCAACGCTATGTATTGTTTAGATCTCAATTGTGTCAATGTCATGACTGACTTGACGAGCACAGCCGTCTCTATCGTCACATTTGGCGCAATTGTGGATGATTGAGGTGGCGGCGACGGTGTCCAGTCCGTCGATCGAGTCGTAGATCTGTAATCTGACACAGCTGCTGGACGTGTGGGTCACTGTCTGTCTGCAGCATGACGAGGGAGCAGCGGGCCAAGACGCCGTACATCGACTACCTGGCGCCGCTCGTCGCCGACGGCGACACGGGCTTCGGCGGCATCAGCGCGACGGTGAAGCTGGTGAAGATGTTTGTGGAGCGCGGCGCGGCGGGCATCCACATGGAGGACCAGGCGTCGGTCACCAAGAAGTGCGGGCACATGGCCGGCAAGGTCCTGGTCGCCACGTCGGAGCACGTCAACCGCCTGGTCGCTGCCCGCCTGCAGGTGAGCGCCAGCCGCTCTAAGGAAGGCTGTCTGAGGGCCGGAGATGAATCGGTCAGCCGGCGCTCGGTCCCGACGCGCGCCGCTGGGATCTGCCAGACTCTGATCTGAAGTCAACCCTCTAGGAACATGCATGCAAAAGGCCTTGATCTTGACCTTGGCCTTGATCTATGTGTTGACTTTGACACGTTGACACGGGAGCTGACTCTGACGTGGGTGCGCCCGGCGCGCAGTTTGACATCATGGGCGTGGAGCAAGTGCTGATTGCGCGGACGGACTCGGAGGCGGCGACGCTGATCATGACCAACATCGACCCCCGCGACCACTCGTTCATCCTGGGCAACACCAACCCCCACCTGGCGCAGAGCCTGGTGGAGGTCCTCAACGAAGCGCAGGCCGCCGGCAAGACCGGCCCCGAGCTCCAAGGTGCGGCGCCCAGTTGCAAGTTGCTGGCGGCCATACTGCTGGCCATGGTGCTTGTCATTGTAGACGCTCTTGTGTCGTCGGTCCCAATTATGGGCTCTCGCCTGCCCAAACCTCTGACGGACCGCCGGCTTGCGCTTCGCTGCGGCAGCGCTGGAGGACAAGTGGCTGGCGTCGGCGGACCTGCGGCTGTACGCCGACGCGGTGGCGGACGCCATCCGCAAGCTGGGCATCCCCGAGGGCGAGAAGGCGCGCCGCCTGGACGAGTGGTTTGCGCAGTCGGAGGGCAAGGCGCACCATGAGGCGCGTGCGCTGGCGTCCAAGCTGGGCGCGCCGGCCGTGTTCTGGGACTGGGACGCGGCACGCACCCGCGAGGGCTACTACCGCTTCCAGGGCGGCGTCAAGGCGGCCATCGCGCGCGCCGCCGCCTTCGCGCCGCACGCCGACCTCATCTGGATGGAGACGGCCAAGCCCGACGTGCACGAGGCGCGCGACTTCGCCGAGGGCGTGCGGGCGCGCTGCCCCTGGGCCATGCTGGCCTACAACAACTCGCCCTCCTTCAACTGGGATGCCTCGGGCATGACTGACCAGCAGGTCCGCCACCTAACATTCTGGTCATTACTCGTATATTCTCGTATGGTAACTCTTATGTATAATTACTCCTATGTAAATGACTTATACATTTCAAGAAAGACAGACAACCTCATTCTGCGCCGCCTTCCATGAGATCTGGCCCTCTGGCCTGCAATTGCTTCGCATCAAGCAGTGTGCATCGGCTGCCGCTTTTTCCCTTAGCGTTGGTGGGGCTTGGTTGCTGCTTGGCTGACTGTCACCGGCGTGCTCTGGCCTGCCCTGCCCACAGATGGCGGACTACATCCCCGCGCTGGCCGAAATGGGCTACGTCTGGCAGTTCATCACGCTGGCCGGCTTCCACGCCGATGCGCTCATCACCGACATGTTTGCCCGCGACTACGTGCAGCGCGGCATGCTCGCCTATGTCCAGGTGAGCCACTCTAGTCAGAAGCCCTTTCACACTTTTAGAGGTTTGGATGCCTCGCTTGGCCTGGTGAAGCTTTCAAGCGCAGCCCAGCTCGTTCCAGATGCTCGCGTACCGTGTGGCTGACATGGTGTCTGTGTGTGTTGGGCCGTGCAGGACATCCAGCGTCCAGAGCGGAACGGCGCTGTCGAGACACTAGCGCATCAGACGTGGTCGGGCGCCAATTATTATGACACGCTGATGAAGACAGTGACGGGCGGCATTTCATCCACTGCCGCCATGGGCAAGGGTCAGTTTTGCAACATTGGCTTCTGATTCTGACGGCTTGCATCCTGAAGGCTGCAGCATGCTCTGTGCTGCTCAGCAAGCGCTCCTTGAATGAGGCTTCTTGGCACCTTCAGGCAGTCATGCAAGCTCCTCAGCAACAGGAGCAGTGATTGCACGGGGCCGGAAGAGCTGATACTCTGCTCTTGTGCACCCATGCGAGCAGGTGTGACAGAGGACCAGTTCAAGAGCACCTGGGCGCCTGCAGCAGCCAGCTCCATGGAAGGGGATGGTATCTATGCCAAGCTCTGAGTGCGCCGGAAGTACTGAGGAACCCAGCTTGACGTACAGCCGCACACACCCCTTCTGCCTCGGTCGCCATTGCGCAGTAGCTCCATCACCCTGTTGTAAAGACTCTGGGCTGCCATGTGCGTGCACTCTATTCATTTGCTAGCTGCATCTGTCACTCATTGCTACCATGAGCACATGCACATGCGATCACCAACGTAGCACTCAGTCAATTGAGTTAATCTGCTAGGCAGCCACTCTAGTCGATACTTTCAACCTTCTGGTGAATTACCACCATTCAGTCTAGAGCAATGTTAGCATGCTCTTAATAGAGGGGTAACATTATTTGCTGAGTAGACATTCAACATATTCTTAATTAAGTTTGCAGCTCACTTGCCAGCTGCCTGATTCGATAGCCATGGTATCGGACTTGCATTCTAATGTGGTTACATCCTGTCCATGCATCAATTGTATGCAGACAATGACGTCCATCATTCCCATATTTAGTAACAGTTTCCTGTCCTTACATTACTGTGTGTTCCATGGCATTAGTGTGGGGCACTGACATTCATCATTCCTGCACTCGCCTCCAGCTTTCACAAGTCGCTGTAGATCTCCTAAACGATCTATTTCAATCTAGTGACTAGGAGGGCGGTCTTGGCATTTGCAGACGCAAAGATCTGCATATGCGGGCATCACAGCAGCCCAATGAAGCAGCTCTAAGTATAGCATGACTCTGGCATGCGACAATGTCTGACCTCGTGATAGGCCTCTTGGCACGCGGGCACAAGATGGGCAGCCCAAAGCTCCTGGATTTTGTCTGCTGCAGCAAGAGTACTGGGAGAGGTGCACATACGTGCGTTGCAAACCCACAGCTTCTTAGCATCCTCTTGTAAAGCAGCAAGAAAGTGCTGAGGACTGCCTACTTCCCCACCAATATTGCGTTGTCGGGCTTGAGGTGATTCACCCGCATTGCACCCAGCAGGTAATTGTCGGCGCTGCCCCATTCCTCCGGCGGCGGCTGTCAAGATAGCACAGAATGAAGGCCTCAGTGATAGAGTCGTGGACATCCTGGAAATTGGTGCTGTGCCTTCAATCTACATGCTCCTAGTTACCTAGTGCTTGAGTTGGTAGGATTAGTACTAGAGTTTTGAGCGGATGTCACATGATCGGAAGGTATGCTACGTATGCAAGCAGCATAATGTCAGGAGCGCTGGTACCTCAATAAATATGGCCAGATCTATCACGAGGGACGCAATGAATTTGAGGACGAGGCTCATCATGCCTCGTGCAACGGATGATGAACCAATATCAATGTCAATCTGCAAACGCACAGATAGCTCGTTCAGCATCCTCGTACTACCTGTACAATGGCTGCAAGCCTTCCTTATCTCTGGCTCCTGTGAACCTGCTACAGATCCAGTTACAATCCATCTTTTCTAGTGACAAACTTGACCCAGGACAGTGATGCTTGGGAGCTTCCTCAGACCCGCACGTTAGTGTGCATGGGGGATAGAACTTTGCCTTCTCCAGAGCATACCTCCATGAAATTGGGACCCCGAATGTAATTGCAGCTCAGGCTCTGGGCAACTGTCACCACAGTTTTTCCCACAGCCCTCTTCACAATCCAATAGCCCTGGGCTCAGGTGCGCAACATTTGGATGACTCCTCAAGGTCAGTGATACTCAACCTTAGACACACTTACTGCCAATATGAGTACCTGCTATATTGAGATGGCTGGAACAATAGTTGCAAGCAGTATGCTTCCAGAACTTTGATTTGAGCTTGAGCCAGCAGAGGGCATGACTGATGAGCATATCTGGCAAACTTGGACACATTAGGGGCACCAAGGAGCAGACAGAAAGCGGACCTTGTGCGCATCTGACAAGCATACACAAGCCAAAGTAAGGTGGAACACCAGGGCAAGTGCCACTCAGTCACCTTGACTACTGCGGGAAGAAGCTTAAAGGAGGCGTCGCGGAAGCTGTCGCTTCCATTCACAAACTTGTCCAGCAATGAGCCAGGCCTGATGGGCTTGGGCGCCACAAGGTATGCTATGACACTATAATTCCTAGGCTTGCCTGGTATCTGTGGATTTGCCAGGTCACAAGAAGTTTGGAGGAATTTCACAAGGGCTTGACTTGTAAGCAAGTGTTGAAGGAAGTCACACACTAACTGCCAAGGCCTAGGTTTCATCCCTGGATTAAGCATCGTCACAAGTGATCGGGTATTGACAAGTTTCACAATGGACGACTGTTACGCTTTAGCCTCTGACATGGTCAACCTTGCGTAGCTGTGCTCAAGACAACTACCTGGAGATTCACAACTAGGATGAATGGAAGTCGCTTTCCTTCAGGTGACTGTAACAAACCACAAAATAGTTGGAATGGACTTCAAGCGGACTGGGTGTGAGCTTGACCGCCGTGTTTCTATGAAGATGTACATGATAGCATGATGCCAGACAGCACAACTCATACAAGATCATGATGACTATGTGTATCAATATAGCCATTCGCAAGCTTGCCAAAGTGTCGCCTGCAGAAGCTTAGATACCTGCACAATGCAGCCCGGTGTTGTGGCAAATGCGTCAAGCTTGCCCTCATGCTTGTAGCAATCCACAGCCAGCAGCTTCAGCAGAGGCTCTCCAACATCAACCTGTACGCCAGGAAGTGATTTCACCTTAAGACTCAGAGAAGTCACCTTATGCCTCATTTGAGGGCATGTACATGTTTATTGTGACAGCAGAACAAGCCGTGTTCTGAATAGCAGGGGTTTAGGGTTTAGGATTTAGGACAATTAGGTGAATTCTCAGACTTTGCGGGATGCTACACCAGTAGGCCAGTTTAGGAAAAGGTGGACTGCAATGTGCAAATTGGCCCCACCGTGGTGGATTTGCTCCGCCGATTTTGTTGGGTCAGCTGGGAAATTTCTGGCTGACTCCAGCCCTCCCGTGCCATATTCCCTTGGAAATTTCTCTCCTCAACTACCACAGGTTGCACATCCTCCTGCAAGTCTGATGCCAAAGGAGGAGCTGCAGGGCAAAGGAGGAGCAGAGTTCCACTACAGTCAAACTCAAAATACACTCATGCTCAGTCTCCCATGCTTTGTGACTGTAAACATCTTCAACTTGCTGAATTATAGGCAACCGGAAAGAGAAGTCAGTCGCACCTTTTGTGGGCTTGGCGATGCTCGACTTCTTTCTGAGGAGTCTTGATGGTGGACTGTCCGATTGCTGGGGTAAGACGACACATGAGAGTATGTTAGGGACACTACTAATATCTCCAACAGGAAACTGCAGCCTCTTTATGAGAAGCACTGCTTGTATTTGTGACTGAATCAGCATTCGGATTAGAAGCCAGCTCTGGCCAGACCAGGGCGGCCAACAAGATGTCCTCTTGGGCCGACGTACAGATGCTGACCATGTCACCAATGCTTGGAGCTGCATCAAAGAATTCCTCATCCTCCTCTTCGTCATCTTCGGCTTCGTCGCCGCTTGGCTCTCCCACGCTGGCCAGGTCGAAGAGCCTGCTGTCCCCCTCCCCCAGGGACGGGGCAATCTCAGAGTGGCGGATGGAGATGCTTCCGCTTGCCAGATCTGGTCTGGCCGCAAAGAACTCCCTTAATCCTGGCCAACCGAACGTGACTCATGTCATATGATACAATCTCCACAAGAGTGCAGAAGATAGTAATGACGACAATGCGGTGTTCGAGCGGTGGTGCTCAGTAAATTAGAATTATATAGAAGGCATGCCAATGGAGTAGATACGCAAGTGCTCAAATTCAATGCTTTGTTGACAGTGATGCAACAGACCTGCTACCTCCATATTGAGCTGAGTTAGGCACCTGCAATGCGGGAGAGGAGAAAGTAGGGTATTGTGACATGGAATCTGCCAAACTCGGTTGGCTTCCACTTGCTCCATCCGGTGCTCGTGAGCTCCATGTACTGAGTGACCTGAGACTTGGACCTTCCGAGCGGAACAATCTCCCAGCTGCCGGCTGATTGAGAGTGCCAGCAAAATCACACATTGTTAGTAAGACCTGTTGCTGCAATAAACGGCACACTCGATTGAGATAGATTGACTGAAACATGATTGCGTGCATGGCAAAAGTCAAGCTGCCACTTGCCAGATGAATTTTTCAATCAAGCAAGACACTTACGATTAGCTGTCATGCGTTCATGCGTCGGATACTCCGGGGCATTAACATGTGTCGTTGCCAAGGATGTGATGGCTGCAACATGCCAGAGATGAGCATGGGTGACTTTGCGTGACAGCTAGAAGCTGCAAACCCCGATTCATGATCAACAGTCATACATCCAACAAAGCCTCTCCCAAGCTTGAGCAAGACATAGGCGCAAAGGCACACACTGTAGGCGCCACTGGAGTCCCGCCGCCAATACCGTGCAGTGACCATGTCACGAGGTGAGTGCCACCTGCCGTTGCACGTGAAGAGCACAACTGATTAAAATCGGACAACTCCTAGTCTTGATTTAATACCAACACTTGAAGGACCAAATGCAGGACACGGACTGCCAGGAAAGAACATACTTCTTGTAATACTTGGGGTTGATGCTGGTGTACATAACGTCCAGGTGGCCATCCACGTGCTCTATGCACCTCACATCCCCAGAAATCTGATCCCACCTGTGCAAAGAGCATAAGCCTTTGCTCAGCGGTGCTACTGTGGGGGGTTTTTGTTATCCTAGTGCGACTTCAAGTATTTGATACATGAGCATTGTGATCCCAAGCAGGTGCAGTCGTTGACATGAGACCAGAGTCTGTGAAGGAAATGGGACTCAGAGCCATACTGGTAACGTGTTGCTGGATTAGATGTCATGATGGCCTCAAATATAGCGTCAGAAGAAGCAGCCACGACCCCAACTGCCTTAACAATCGCTGTTTTGTTCTCCTGCAATTGCCAGGTATGTGTTCAGCATATGAAAGAGTGGGTCACACAACCTGACAACCAACACATCCAGCAACATCTTAGACCTCACAAAATTGATCAGACTGCACTACAAGGCACACCTTTGCATGTTCCACATCCTCAAAGAACCTAAGTCCTGGCAAGAGGACAAACCAAAAGTGGATGAGTCACTGCATACTTTGAAAAGCATAACCTGACATGACTAACAAGAGCCTGATGTACAGTGTAAGCAGGTAGCTTGCCTCTTGCGGCTGCATCGCTATGTTCCACTTACAGTACTACAGATTGAAGCTTACCATTCTCGACCCTAAAAACCCGCCAGGCATATGCATCTGCAAGGTCACTCTGAATTGCTTTTGCACTCAGTGCAGCGTCCTCCATCATGCCCAAGTCTGAGGATGACATGGAGCCCACGCCCTCAGAGACCTCTGTTCGCTCTGAGCAGGGTCAGAGCACTAGAGTCATTCAAAAGCCAGACAGTTGGAATACTTACACCCACAAGTATATGTCGAAGGTACATCGTCAAACCTTTGACTTCACACGTGGACATATGCCAGAGCAAGCCACTGAAACGTGAACAAGCTCACCTTTGCCAATGCTGACAATTCGCTGGAGGCTCTTGCCATCTGCGGTAAGCTCTCCAGACTGTGGAACAGATCCAGGATCGGCATTTGCATCTTTGCTCGTGTCCATTGTCGGGGGTTTGTTGCGCTTCCCTGTCATCCTGAATCTGGAAATAAGAGGGACAGTGGCTCCAGTGTCATGTGCTTGTGATAATCTTGTTAAGAATTTGCAACCCTCACAGCTCACTGATAGCAGTCAGAAAAAGCGGACGCATACAACTGGAAGACCCTGTCATGACCTCCCGTACAAAAACAGCGCTACAGTAGAATATCAAGGTCACATGCCCCCCATCCTGTAGCATGAGAAGCGTCTCTTTTCTCAAGCTCATGCCATGACCTATATTCTAGCTGAGAATGGCTGGAGAGCAACTCATATATCTAGAGTTGCAATGCATACAGGAGCATGGCAACTGCACACTTACTGTTCATCATCCTCAGGTGCACTGTGGTTGTTGCCATCTCTTCTGGATAAGTACTTCTCTGCCTAATGCCAAGCAAATGGGAAAAGTTGTGTCTGAGTAACAAACTATTGCAGGGAGACGAGATTGCGCACGAAGGGGAATTCTCTGTCATAGGTAAGCATTGAGATGGCTGGTACCAATGTAGTCCTGCCGCACAAGCATCAACTTAGACAAGTATACCGCAGAGACAACATACCTCCCCCTTGGCATGCTCAAAAGCCGACAGCCACTGGCTCGCCCCCTCGGCACTGGTGCAGCCAAACTGCAGGCAGAAGGTGCATTTGAATATGGAGCTCTAGTGCGGGTGCCTTATGAGATGTTATTCTGCAGATCCACAACTTGGAAGCACTCAGGCTGTAAACCAATTAGGCAGTCTGAAGGAACTCCTGTGTGCAAGGAGCTAGATGGTCTCACCAAGCCCTCATACTTGGGGTGCACCTTATCGTAGAGCCTCAGGATGTATAACACCTGCAGCGCCACAAAGCTGCAGGTTTTTACAAGACGACTTTGAGCCCCTTAAATTACTGGCCCCCTTAGATCTATTACCTCGTCACTCATCAGAAGGACGGTAACAAGAAGCTGTGAGAGGGAAGGGGATTGCGGACAAGAGGGGCTAGAAGGACTCAGACTAACCTTGTCCTTGTAAATGCCACGCCCCATGTCCTTGGCTACCATCGTCCTGCCGACCATGCCGACCCGTACTGGCTGAAAAGAAGCGGGCCGGCGGCGAGCCACATTGAGGCCACGGATGATGGCTCCAGAGACTAGCGCAGGTTGCAGCGGGAGAGCGAGAGCGGACGCGGCAGGACATACCTCTTGTGGGAAGTGCGTAGGGTCGCGCTTGAACATGGCTATGGTGCGGCCCTGGATGCGCATGAATCTCGGCTTGCAATGCTGTAGGCCGAGCACGTTGGTGCCGACGATGTAAATCCAGCCCTCGAATGTGGCCATGGCTGCCGGTGTCCCGGGCAGACCACCGCTCGGTCCTCACACAGAGGAAGATCTCAGCAGCGAGGGCGCGGCGCCCGGAACATCCAGCTAGCAGCTCGGGAACGAGTGCGGCGCGCCAGCACCGTGGCGCGCGTCCGGAAGCCGGAGCTCCATCTACCACAGCGTAGCTGCCGAGCACTCGCTACGGAGCAGCCTGCTTGCGGCAGCGGTCCCGCCAGCCGAGCCTCAAGAAGAGAAAAGGATCAGCTGTTCAATGATGGCGGCGGCGGAGGCGGCGAGCTTCGCGGCGGCGGCGGCGGCGGCGGCGATGGCGGCGGCGACGCCCGCCAGGCGGCGTGCCTGCTGCAGGACGGCCAGCTGATGACTGGAATGAGCGGGGCCTTGGCAGGAGGTGGCAGCGTGGGAGAACCGAAGATAACGGGGAATTCTGTAGGCGAATAGGAGGCCGGCCACTGCGGAAAGCATGACACCGTCGCCATTCCCAGGGCGAGCATTCGCTCGCATTTAAATGGGGTCACCCCCGGCGCCGTTAGCGAGGCCCGTCAAGACAGCTGCCACGTGTGGGCAGCTCTTCTGCCCCACCACCTGACATCATCAAGCGCGCCTGGCACGTGGAGGGAGTGGAACAACTATCCTTAGGGCCGCCGCTAAATGTGGAGCAAAGCAGCCGACATCTGGCGGCACCGCTTGTAAGCCCAGAGGCCCTGCACTGTGGCGCCGCCAAGAGCAGGCACATCTGACGGAGCCGCCAGATGTGGCGGGGCCCTGGTCCCACCCGCTTGCGTGCTGAGGCTTAGCGGGGACTTAACAAGATGTTAGCTGTTTCGCACGGCCGCTGGCGCGTGGGCCGACCAGTGACGGGGTCTCGGGGCAACGAGCCACAAGTAAGTTAGCGAGGAGCCCCTGCTTCGGCGAGCCTGCTACTACTGCTGTGGCAATAAGTGACGTAAGGTCAGCCTCAGTCACTCCCGCCCCGTTACCCCGTTACCTGCGGCCTAGCTCGGCTCTTAGCAGCGCCGCGGGACTTGATAGTCGGGCGACGGCGGCGGTCAGTGCGCGGCGGCGCCTGTGGACACTCCCCCGTTCCGACGTGCTCTCGCGGCCGGTGCAGAGGAAACCGCTGTCTCAGGCGTTGGGACTGATAGGGAGCATCGGTTGGTGGCATCATGTTGCTGTACGAGTTCCCGCTTTCAATCAATGTGCACAAGGCGAAGCTCGTCTTGGAAGAATGCGGCGTCAAGGTCACACTACTACCAACTGCGTCTGGCACTTACATGCACCAGCAATGCCTCCCACCACAAACAAGGGCAGCCTTTGCATGACTTAACTCTAAGTACAGCCTATGCGGCAGTCAGGGGGGAAACCTGTGAATTGGTTGTGTTGTTCAAGACTGCTCACTGGTCCGCTCACTTGGTGTGTGAGTCTTGCTCCTCGCAGTATACAACGAAGAGCATCAACATCTTGAAGGGAGACAATGCGAATCCTGACTTTCTGAAGATCTCCCCTGGGGGTACTCTTCCAGTACTAGTGGATGGCGAGAAAGTCTTGAAGGATAGCAAGTCGATTGCGGAGTAAGTGGTCCTACTGCATCAACAGGGTGCTGCACCCCGGCATGATGACTTTCCGGGTCATGCCTTGCTTCCCATGATTAGTCAAGGCAATAATATTCGTCTAAGACCCTGTACATAGGAGTGATGCAGCCTCACAGGAATCTCCGAACTTCCAGCCAATGAGATTAAATTATATCTGCTGAGGCAAAAGTCCACATTGTTGAAGAGTTGGTTTACAGGACACTGCACCAATATTCACTTGCGTCGTAGGTTGCGTGGACAGTCTTATGCTAGTATACTGAAAAGGATTCCTAGAAACTCGAGAGGCTCACAGCTGATGCAAACAAATGGTCACTCCACTTGCCATAGCTGATTACTTGAATTGTGGACATATCGATGCTTCAGATATGTAAACAGCATCGGGAAGCCTCTGGGAGGTGATGCTGTGGACTCTGCAAAGGTGGACGAATGGATGACAAAATCGAATCACTGGGAGGACACACCCTACACATTTGCTCATGGCAACTTGAAGCAGAGCTTGCAGATAAGCCAGTTCCGGATCAAAGTTGCAGAAGCACGACTTAAGGAGCATCCTGAGATGGCTGACATTTACAAGTACGTTGATAGGGCACATGAGCAAATGATGCATGAGGTTTTCTGACAGGCTTGTCATACACAATGCCACATGAGCTCGCTCTAGGATGATGTGTGGTCAAAGTAGCTGTGAAAGCAACAACATGCTTGGACACTCTGGATATCATTCATGCAAGATGCTTCACAACAAACCCTTCCAATTGCCATTATGTAGCTTGCAGTCAGTCTGTCTCATCGCAGCTCTTTGTGTTTCTCTCAGCAAGCGTCTGGAAGTAATGAGGGAGACAGAGAAAAACTTTCAGGATAAGGACTACGTTGCCAAGCTTGATGCCGAGGTACGACTACTAGGATGTGAATCTTTTTCAACATAGCTACAACAGTCAACCTCTGTCAGAAGTAGTGGAGCACATCTTCTATCCAGCCAAGCATGACACAATTGTCATGGCTGGCACGTCATTACATTCCTTCTGGCCATCATCAAGGCCCTTGGTCCTACCAGGGCTGCGCACTGATAACGGAGCTGTGGCTTCATTGTTATCACCTCACTCGTTCTTGCTGACTTGCTCTGCCGTATGCGCAGCTTGTTAGTCTCTTGGATGACGCCGAGAAGCAATTATCCACAACAAAGTGGCTTGCCGGCTCAGAGTATTCCTTGGCAGATGCATTCTTCACAGCAGTGCTGGCAAGGGTTGAGTTTGCGAAGGTGCACGCACCCTTGATGAATGAAAAGCCTCATGTCAAAGAGTTCTTTGGAGCTGTCAAGGCACGTCCTAGGTGAGACCTTCTCTATCACATTATAGCTTGAAATTGTGCTGCATTTGGCCTGCTTCTCCTCCTCTGTCAAGCACTGTAAGCTTGTGACATGCTTTGACTTCCTGCCTTGGCTCGTTAATGCTGGCAGTTACAAGCACGTCATTGGAAAATATGAAGGTCTGGGCGCACTTCCCATAATTGTCCCACTCGTCTTCGCCCTCCAAGTACGGAGCCTATTCAAGGCTTACTAGTCCTGGATTGTGTCAGCGAATTCAGACTGTGGTATTCCAGGGCAGGCATTACCTGGCAGTCGAGCTGTGAATCACCTTGAGCCCCCAACTTCAAGCCCGTGTAATGTATTAGGTGGACTGCACTTCAGTGCATTGCCCTGTTTGTCCAGTGCTGTGTGTACAGAGGTTGTTGACCAACTTCCATTGCTCCTTTGCTGCTGCTCTTTTATCCTTTTCATATCCCCTACAAGCCCTTGTAAATCAACCAACTTGTTAGTACTGAAGCTTTGGCAGCTGCCATTGTGCAAGACTTTGACTGAAAGCAAGTCTGTCACGTTCTGGAGAGTTACGTCAGATGATAATACTCCCATTTTCTCTCTGGTCCTCCCTTCCAAAAAAATTGCACTAGTGCTTCCTGTGTACTTTTGGGAGTATAAGAGGCACAATGTCTTGGACCTGCCTCACAGCTGTGAGAGGCCACTTGCTATGGAAGAGTCTTGGCAACACTTGGACCCCAAGAGCAAAGAAGTACAACCTAGTGGTGGACTCAGCTACTAGTGAGCTTCGGCCTCGTGTCCAGCAGACAGAGGGGCTGGCAGGCCGGCGCTGCAGAAGGAAAGAAGGCCGGTAAGACGCTCTCAGGCCAGAAAGAGTGCTGCAAGCCTTGCACAATGGCGCTTAGAAAAAAGCAGCAGAGTCAGATCTGTGGGACAAGTGGTGGCTGTGCTGTAGGTACAAATGCCTGCAGGAGTTGCAGACGCTCATTCCAGAGAGCGCTTCTCTACGCCGAGGTGGGGTCATGGCGACCCCTCCTTGGGCTCGCCAGCCGCCTCCTGCCGCAGTCTCTCCTCCTCCTCTGCATGGCAAGCAGCCACAATCCTGCCGCTGAGGAGGGCCCTTCACTACGATTTGGGTCCAATATATATGCATGTGGTTCGTGCCAGAGTTGCAGGCTCGAAGTAGGGTGTAGCTGAAGAACAAGTTGAGGTTATAAAAACCGGGACTAGTAGCTGTCTCTGGCCTGAAGCTTGCGTCTTGCGCGCGGCGTGCGCGTCAAGCAAGCAAATGCTTGCCAGCTCCAAGCACATGCAAACACCCGAAGCACTGGCCACGTGCACACGTCGTAGGAGGTGGCGGGCACGAGGGTGAGTGGCCTCGGGGGAGCGACTCACGCATGAGCTCGACCATGGCGCGCTGCGTACGGCGCTCGAGCTTCTCGAGCTTCTTGGCGACGTCCCGGCGGAGGTCCCAGTTGGGCTTCTTGGGGGCGATGCTCACGACGGGGTCCTGCGCCAGCGGCCGGGCGCCGCAAGCTCAGCCGCCGCCTAGCGCCGCCTCGTCGCCGCCGCCGGCGGCGGCAGCGTGGCCAGGGCCAGCCGGGCTCACCTCGGTGGCGCCGGCGTCTGCAGCGGCGGCGTCAGCGCCCTTGGCTGCGGCGGCGAGCGGGTCGTCGAAGCGGGCCTGCGGCGGCGGCGCGAGCTTGCCGCGCGCGAGCTCCTGGTCTCGCGGCAGGTAGTTGCGGAACGTCACGTTGCGCTCGCTGCGGACATCGAGAGGCCCCGCGTCAGCGGCGCCGTCGCCGGCCACGGCAGCCGCGGCTGCGGCGGCGGCGGCGGAGGCGGCGACGGTGCGTTGGCTTCGCTAGGGGCGGGAGCGACGTCGGTCGGCCCCTAGCCCCCCCTCCCTCCTTTCGTGCGTCTGCCCGCCCCCGCCGGGCAGGCCGGCTCCGACCGGAAAGAGTCTCACGCCTTACTCCGGCTCGCTCTTTTGGGGCCTTGTTCATGCTTTCGTCGGCTTGCTTTTTGTTTCCGTCTCTTGCCAGCCTTCTGCCCCCTTTCGAGCTGCTTCTGTCTCCTCCGGATCTTCACGGCCCCTCGACACCTTCGGAAAGAAAGCGCGGCCAGATTGACTGGTGGCTGGGAAAGGCCAGCCCAAAAGAATGGACAAGGTCTGAGGGAGCTTGAGTGCGAACGACT
>WELB01000098.1:60602-95979 GCA_009602725.1 Spirogloea muscicola
GGCACGGCCGCCGCCGCCGCCGAAGCCGCCCGCCGCCGCCGCCGCCGCCGCCACCATGGCGATGGTGCTGTACCACAGCCCGTGGTCGGCGAGCAGCCACAAGGCGCGGCTGGCGCTGGAGGAGAAGGCGGTGGACTACACGCCGGCGGTGGTGGACGTCGCTGCCGCTGCCAACCTCGCCCCCGACTTCGTGCGCCGCAACCACGCCGCCACCGTGCCCGTCCTCGTCGACGGGCCCCGCGTCATCTGCGATGCCCGCGCCATCGCCGAGTGAGGGCCCTCGCCGGAGCCTCCTCCCGGCCGCTTCCACGGCGGCGGCTGCGGCTCCGCTGGCAATGGCTGGGCAATGGCGTCGCCGGCATATGTCGATCCATCAGTGGCGTTACTGGCCGACGCTACTTGAGCTCGTTCTCGCGTACGAAATGAAAGATTAATGGGAAAAAGCGTTGGCGAATAGAAGCTGCGTCCGCTGGCCAAGCATTCAGTGCTGGTCGGCCAACTGCCGACGGCCGAGCGACAGCGACGAGCATTACTTGCTCAC
The DNA here is from genome assembly GCA_009602725.1 of Spirogloea muscicola. NCBI lineage: Eukaryota > Viridiplantae > Streptophyta > Zygnematophyceae > Spirogloeales > Spirogloeaceae > Spirogloea > Spirogloea muscicola. Next base: position 61,144 of record WELB01000098.1, read on the forward strand.
TGACTGCCTGCCGCTGCCGCTCCACGGCCAGGTATGCCGATGCCATCGACCAGCCGCTGGGCCACGGCGCGGTGAACCGCGCCAAGGTCCACTACTGGCTTCAGGTCTGAGGTTCAAATCCTTCCCTGACTGCCGACCCGGGGATTATGAGTCAGGGCCAGAGCATTGCAAGCGTTTGATGCGGTAAAGGCTTGGACGCCTGCTTCAACGGCCAACGCGATAACGCGATAACGCGATTACAGGAAAATAGAGAGCCTCTCAAAACATGTCTTTGGTAATCGTTACTTTTGTGGGCTCTCGAGAGCCTCACCTGGGCTGCCGTCTCACCTGGGCTGCCTCACGTCGCCTCTGATGCTGAACCGCTGAGCTCGCCGCCGCCGCGCAGATGATCGAGGCCTGGGACGTGCAGATGTTTGCGTTCGCGCACTACCAACCGCAGCGCGCGCGGGCGCTGAGCAAGTTCAAGCGGCGCGTGTGCATCGCCCGCATGGCGCAGCACCCCGAGCTCGGGCCACATTACAGCAAGCGCCTCCAGTACTACCAGGTCAGCGTGTCCATGCCTGCTGCCGCTGCCAGTGGCGGCTGACCATGCCCTGTTGCTCCCAGTCAGACCGCGGTCAGAAGACCGGTTGCCTGAGCCTCGAACCCCCAGATCAGTTCGCATACTAGATCCTTTGTAGATGCAGAGATAGAAACTGCAACGTAATGCAGCTGAAGCAGCAACTGCATACAGCAGTAGTAGGAGTTGCAGCATCCGCAAGCTGCGGCAGCGTCAGCCTTGACGAGTGCGCCGGCTCAATTGTCAGTACTGATAAGGAACTTCTTTGCGAGTGTGACGGCAGGACCTCATTGAGACGTGCCAGAGCCGAGACGTGATGCAGGCCAGTGAGAGGCAGGTGCGTGTCCCTCAGATCACCCGCCTAGCTTATCAACTTATACAGTGGTGTCTGATAGCCCCTGGTTATGGGCAAGCTTAACCAAACGTTCACCACGCTAGGCACTGTTGGGTGGAATCATTGTCGCCTTGCCCAGTGATTTGCTGCTGTTGCAGTAAGGAAGAGATGAGCCGAGTGACACATAAGAATCATAGGAATCAGTAAAAATGATAGGAATCAGCACGACACCATGGGACCTCTGAACTAGCAAGCAACATTTTCAATGCCACATGTTGAATTTGCATCTGACTCCACAAGCACTGAGCAGCGATGGCCGCGCTGTCAGGATGCGGCTACCTGCTCATCTGTCTATGGATCTGTTGTTGATGTAGCTCAGTGTGCATAGGACCATGGCATCACATTGAGTTGCCAGCAGTCTGTGCAAGCCAGTGTCGTTGCACTGGATCAACCTGCAACACGTCAGATCCACCAGGATTTGTTTTCTGGTGTGAGGATTGTGATCATAGGGTAATGACTGCATGCAGATGCTGCTCCCGCCCTGCAGCTGGTAGAGATGCTGGATGCCGCGGAGGAGCAGCTGCGGGCGTCCGAGTTTCTTGCAGGAGAGGCCTACTCCATGGCCGATGCCTGCTTCGTGCCCATCCCTGCGATGCTGGAGTCGCTGGACGGCGGCGGCCGATATCTCCAACCGCGCCCCAATCTGCTCAAGTATTTCCAGCGCATGAAGGTGAGGGCGCCTGGCCCTGCCCTCGCTCGCAGCGCCCAGGGTGTAGAACTTAAGAGTCAGAACCACAGATAGGGGTTCAATGGTGAGATCTCAGTGTTGTGCTTTCTGCCACATGATCTCATTGCTAGGTGCAGTCTGGAGGTCAGGATGTCGGGGTCTTCAGAAGCTCTCTAGCAGCTTGATGCAGAGCACTGCTCATGGACCTTTGGTCGTGCTCGACTCTGCCATGGTATATGGCAGGATGATAGTGAATCTGAAGCAGTGCTTTAAAGCATTATGAAAATTGTGGAAGACTCTTTGATCGGTCTTCCCAATGCTTCAGTGTGGCAATGCCTGCCTGAGAAATGTGGACCAAAATATGGCGTCTGTGCAGGAGTGCCTGATTGTGATCCAGGTCGTGACAGCCTAATGTTAAACTCTGAAACTTGATAGTAAATTGAAGTCTCACTGTGAGCCCTGCAGGAGCGACCGAGCTACCAGGTAGTGATTGGCCAGTACTCTGGCAAATTTTTGAGGTGGCGCACAGAGGTGGCGTCCATGATGGCAATATGGTGGCGAAGCTGCTGTGGCAAATTTTGATCTGGAGTTCTCTGCTTGCAGTGGCCGCTCAACTCCCCCGAGCCCAAGCTTGCAAGGCTGCAAGTGTTCCTGGAGCCACCCAAGTAGCATGTCACTATCCGTCACTTCCGCGTCATCTCATTGGCAGTGAGCAGCATGGTGTGACGTGCTCAGGCCACGAGGACTGAGTCCCTCTTATTTGAGTGGGTGTTGTTTTTCTGGGTGTCATACCTTCAGTCTGTTGCAGGCCCTGTTGCATGCAAACTTCGGATGATTGTCAGAGAAATAGCTTGGCAACCCTCATTGCATGCAGCTCAGCAGCGGCTCCAGCAAGAGCTAAGCCTCCAGGCCTGAAGTCGTTGCAAAGGTCAGGGCGTCTATTTTGAGTGTTGCATGTCAGGCTTCACTTCTCTCTTGAACAAGTCCTGTAATTTTACTTGCTCGATGACATTCTTAATATTCTTAATGTTCTATTACATATGGCTTTTGAATTCATGAGCTATTGTATAATGAATCAATTTCTGGCCATCAATCAGTTGAAAGTGCACCAAAGATGCTATGACGCATATGATTGTCTGGTTGAGGATGAAATTTTTCTGCTTGGCCAGCATTGACGAAGTAGATGAGAAGGTGCCCAACCAAGGAGGCAATTGACTGTGGGTTTTCTCCAGCTCTGGCTGCTGCGCTAGCTGCAGATGCTCCTGTTCTTAAGACTGAGTATCAGCCCATTGCTGACCTTTCTCATAATGACAAACAAGCACATGATTCGTCAGTAGCAATTCTAGAAACTCATACACTGGTCAAGAAGCCCACGTGCTTCACAGGTATTCATAATATTCGTCCGACCAGGTGGACTGAATTGGGCAAAACAGCTCACAAAAAGTATCTGTTTTAGTAAGATTGCCGCCGCTAGATCTCAACTATGTAGCAAGAATCTTGCTCAGCAAGTCCACTACCAGTACCTGCTTGGCAGACTAGCGGTCATGGTGGACCGGCCTCTATGCTCAATCATGGGGGGCATCTCCAGAGTGTCGTAGTATACAATGTTAAAGCCAGCAATGTCATCGGTAGACTATTACATGGGACCAGCAAGAGCTCCAGCAGCCCAGCAGCCTGCTGTGGCGCTTTCCTGCAGCGTCTCAGCAGGCCCCGGGCTGCAAGAGGCCATGGAGAACGAAGTCTAAGTGTAAAGTTGGGCAAGATGAGTTGGGTAAGAGTTGGGTCAAAATTGAGTAAGAGTTGGGTAAGATGTTGGTAAGAGCCTCCACATATGGAACACGAGAAAGAGGCAGCAGTGGTGGCAACAGAGGCAGCGGCAGGACTATGCTCGGCAAGAGGCGGCCCCCAGGACCTCCATGACAACGTCCAGTGGCGCGGGCACGCCGCAAGGACTCCGAGCGGCCTTGGCCGCCTCACCGTCAAAGCAGTCACAGTTCACTCTCTGACAAGGCGATGTCATCATCACTGCTGTTGCTGCAGGAAGGAGCTGAGGCAGGGTCTCAATGCGAGCATCACTCAAGGCTGCCGGCACTGCCATTGCCGGCTTCTGGGCCGGCGCCACGCTCGAGGGTGCTCTCCGAGTGCACGGTGACCGCGCAGTGGGGTTTTGGATTACGATGAGCACGGGCGGGCTGGAGACGGTGCAGTGGTCCGGTAAGACAGGCTGCACCGAGAACGAGCGGGAGAAGGGGCATCGTCAGTCATGAACACCACTGCCTCGAAAGCAAAATCCTGAAGCCTGATAGACTAGTGGCATCAAGCGGTCACACTCGGCGCAACAGTATTGGCAGCCAGATGCATCGTAAGTGAAACTTATTGGCAAGGTAGGGAGAGGGTCTTACGATGCCGATGTGCCAGTCGCGGTACTCCATGCTGCGGTACTCAGATTCCTTGAGCTCCTGCAGCAGCCGTGCGGCGGCGCCGACAGTGGTGGCGACAGCTGGTCAGGCGGTGTCGAATGTCTGGAGATGGACACTCTTTCATGCAGCAGATGCATTCTGGCTAAGCTCTTCATTAAGCGTGCTATTCACGCGCCTTTGTGATGAGACGAGGCCGGAGGAGAGAAGGGGGAAGGCACAGGGGCCACGCACAATCTTGTGGATGGGCGGCAGGAAGCGCTGCGCCGGCGGCGCTGCAGCGGGGATCATTGAGTAGAATGGGCTCGGCTGCCGTGACCGAAACGTCCACCTGCAACGTACACGCACGGCAGGCTCAGCCATCACCGCCACGCTGCCTCTTTGGTGCTGCCTACTTGGACGCAAAGAAGATAGACAGAACCCTCTCGACCACTAATCTTTCAAACCTTAAACCTTCATCACCTCAAGCTTAATTGTCATTATTGACCACGTGAAGACCCAGAACATAGCAGGGCCGATTAGCGCAACGCACCCGATGTACGCGAAGACGGCGATCTCAGCCCACTCGCGAGCGAGCAACCGCACCCAGTACTGCATGGTCGCAGTCTCCGCGTTTGCATGCATCTGCGCGGCAGCACAGACGAGAACGAGCTGTGTTATTGCTTGCAGCCTGCGAGCAGCGTTGACATTATGGATCGCTGTGATGGTGGGCCACCAGCTCGGCGGCAAGTTGGCCAGGGCGCTGGCTGCTCACCACAATTTCCATCATGACCATGACAACAAGCGCCGCCTGAAATCGCCTGTAAGGTACAAGCAACAGGGTGAACGAATCTCTCGTTAATATGATTTTGATTAGGATCATGCAGGGCCGTCATCACCTCAGCTGCTTCACCATGCCCTGGCGGCAGCACTGCAGTGATTGGCAGCGAGCAAATGGAGATGAACTCAGTCTGCGGGGCTCACCGAAACATGCAGTACTTGGTGTGGACGGCGGCATGCATGGCAGCGATGCCATCGGCCTCGAGCTGCTGCAGCTGCTCGCGCAGCAGCGCAGCGTTGCGCGCCGCGTGCTGGAAGATCACGCCCAGCAGCACGCAGTAGATCACCAGCACCAGTACCTGCACGTTCTCCGCCGCCGCAGACAATACTCGTTAACTCAAATGCAGGGGCGCTCTAATGTCTTCTCTAAGTGATGGCTATGAAACGGCAGGAAGCGGTGTCAACGGCGGCAGCTAAGGAGGAGGCGAGGTGGCGCCGGCGGCGTACCGCAAACTGCGGAACGGAGGCTTTGTAGCCGGTGAGCGTGAGGTACAGCAGCGACGCCAGGCCTGGTGGGCACCACAGTGGCAGCGAGCGCTTGCTCTGCGTTAGGTGGCGAAGTTGCCGGCCATGTCAATGGTGCAAGCAGGGGAGATGAGGCGCGGCAGCTCGCACCAGCAATATTGCGGCGGTCGGCGAGGGAGAGCTGCTCGTGCGTGACGCAGTAGCCGTGCGCGATGAGCAGGAAGCACACGAAGGCGGCCGTCTCGAAGAAGATGCGCGACACGAAGACGCCAAACGCGATCCAGAACGAGCACGTGCTCAGGTCCAGGCACGAGTGCCTGCACGCAACGCGGCGGCGGAGCCGGCCTGCATGAGTGCTCCGCTTGTAGAGGTTGATCTGGTACACGGGAGTAGAGGGAGGTGGGATGGGCGTGCTCACCAGAAGAGGAAGGAGAGGCCGAGGACGAGCGACTTCAGCACCGGCACACACGTCAGGACCCACTGCAGGCCGTTGTGCTGCGACGCAAAACGGCGGTGCTCCGTCGTCAGCTCATGTGACTACCGTCGAGAACTGGTCAGTCTTGGTTGTCGCAATTGCAAGTTCCCAGAAAGGGGATTGGGGAGACAAGGGGTGGAGGGGGGGTTTATGAGTGAGGGGGAGTGATGGGAGGAATTGAGTAGAAGCTTGGGGGGGGGGGGGGNAGAGGAGGCGGAGGAGAGGGACAAAGAGCGAGAGGAGGGGGGGGGGGGGGTTTGAGGGGGGGAGTAGAAGGGATACAGTGAACTGGGGGAGATTTTTTTTGGGGGGGGGAGAGAGAGAGAGAGAGACAGAGCTAGAGGAGGGACAGAGAGGAGAGAGGAGGAGGAGTGGGAGAGAGGAGGGAGGAGAGGGGGACAAGGAAAGTAGAGGGAGGGAGGCAAGGGGCAGAGGGAGAGAGGAGCGGGGGGCGGAGAGGGAGGGCACCTGCCACCGCCGGTTGCTCCAGGTGTTGGCCAGCCAGACGCAGGCGAGCGACGCCCAGACGAGGAACATGCCGCAGAAGAGCGCCGGCAGCGGCCGGTACGTCTCCTCCCACTCCCCCGCCCGGAGGTTCGTCACCTCCATGGCCGCCGCGGACGCCCAGCAGGCGCGCCACTGCTCGAGGCCCCTGACAGCTCCTGCTGTGGAGCTCGTCCCGTGCGCGCGTCACCCCTGGCTGCTGGAGCTGGCGACCGCGCCGACGCCGCTTCGTGGACAGGCACCCGGGCTTGCGACAAGCGCTAGAGAGCTGCAGGACTGCCAAGCGAGCCGGCAATTGGCGCGGGGTGCGGTGCGGCAGCAGCGGCAGACGCCTCCGTTGCCATGGTTATGGACGCTCGGCGCGCCTCCGTCAGCAGGACGACGGAGCGCGCGGAGCGCCGCGCCGGGCCCGGCGCGGGCCGGAGCTTGTGCAGAGGAGCGGCCCTCGTCACGGGAGCCAAGACAGCCGCCTCCACCTCCGCAGCGCCAGCCCCCTCCTCCGAGCTGCGGCGGCTCGCGGTGAGCCGAGAGGCCGCTCCGCCGGCGGCAGTGGCAGCCACGGCGGCGGCCGGGCCAGCACCGGCGAGAGCTTGGCAGCAACGCGGCACGCAGCGGCGGCCAGAGGAAAGGCCTCCGGCACGGAGGCCGCGGCCGCGGCGACGACGTCGGGCGGCGGGCCCGGCGGCGGCAGCGGCGGCGGAGGCGGCGGAGAGGCGGAGGGCGGGGGGGAGAGAAGGTGGCAATGGCGGCGGAGCTCCGAGGTGGGGGGGTCCAGCGGCGGGGCTGCCCGCTCGGGGCGGGGGCCAGCCATGGAGGGCCTCCATGCACGGCCCCACCTCCCTCCTCCCTCCTCCCCCCCTCCTCCGCCTCGAACGCGCCGGCCTACCGACAGGGCAAGGTGCCCCCCGGATAAGCCCCCCCCCCCCCCGGGGTTGGGGTAAATGTCTGCCTGGTAATAGCTACGTAGAGGGGAGCGCTCCGGGGGTGCGGAATCGAAACCGTGGGCGAATTCCCCCCAGGTGGTTTGACCAGACGCCGGCGGATGGTTCGCCGTCCTGTCGGCCGCGGCCGCGCCCTCGGGAGTGCCGCCGGGCGGGCCCCACCCGCCGGTCGTCGGGCAACCGACGCGGGAGGCCGTCGCGCTACCGACTTTTCCGACGGGCCCGACACTGCTCCCTGTCGGTCTCCCGACGAACAGCGTGGGAAGGACCCCCCGCACGGCACTCAACACGGGCCCCTCCCGCCGTCCCAGGCGTCGGCCGCCCGACGAATGCGGCGGCCACGCCCGACCGTTTGCCCCGGCCGCCGCATCGTCGGCCGGCCCCGCCTCCCGCGCGCGCCAAGAAGCGTGGACGCGAAACAGCCCCAACCGCCGGGCTGCTAACGACCCCCGAGCCCTTTCTAACGGCGGAGCTCACAACTGGCCCATCAGTCTTGTCCATTCCATCCGGGCTGGCCCTCTCCACAGCCCTCTCCCGCTTTTGGATGACCTCACTTTCTCTTTTAAATGGCCCATCAGGTCCGCAAGACCGCTTCGGCCCAGCCAGCTCATTACTCAGTTACCAGGACATTCGTAGGGCTAGGATTGGCCTCCCTTCCAATTTCATGCGCGCCGCGCGCCTTCTCTCTTCGGCCTGAACAATGTATTGGCTTGAATTGGCCTCCCTTTCAATTCATGCGCCCCGCGCGCCTTCTCTCTTCGGCCCAGGGTTGCGTGAGCTTCGGCTTGACGTGAGCTGAGCCTCCAGCACAGCTGCCGCGCCGCGCGGCGAGGGCCGCCGCCGCCGTCGCCGCCGCCGCCCGCCGCAGCCGTCGCCGCCGCCAAGCGCGGCTTGGGCATGTGCCAAACAATTTTTGGCAGCTGTGCTGCATCGAGGCCTCAGCCGCCGCGGAAGCACGTCTGCATCGACGTGGTCAGGCGGAGGGGGCGAGCTCGGGCAGCGGCGCGGGAGGGCCTCGGGGCCACGCCATGCCGTCGATGGAGCTGGCCCGCGGCAGCATCCACCGGCTCGAGGTGGACAACTTCAAGTCCTACAAGGGCCACCAAGTGATCGGTCCCTTCAAGACCTTCACTGCCATCATCGGGCCCAATGGCGCCGGCAAGTCGAATCTCATGGACGCAATCAGCTTCGTGCTCGGCGTCAAGTCCATGCAGCTCCGGGGCAGCCAGCTCAAGGACCTCATCTACGCTTTCGACGACAGCGAGCGCAACGAGAGAGGCCGCAGGGGCTCCGTGAAGCTCGTCTACAGGACGGCCACAGGGGAAGAGCTGACTTTCGCGAGGTCGGTGACCGGTGGGGGCACCAGTGAGTACAAAGTAAACGGCAGAAGTGTCTCCTGGGAGGACTACAACGCGCATATGCGGTCCATTGGAATCCTTGTCAAGGCCCGCAACTTTCTGGTCTTCCAGGTTAGAGACGAGCCAGGCACGCAGCTCGCGCAATGATATCTCTACTCGTATGGATGCGCTGGTCTGTTTTCTATCATCACATGGCCTCATTGTTGTTGGTTGCAGGGCGACGTGGAATCCATTGCGTCAAGATCGGCCAAGGAGCTCATGATGCTCTTTGAGCAGATTTCCGGGTCTGAGGAGCTGAAGAAGGAGTATGAGGAGCTGGAAGAGAAAAAGGGCAAGGCCGAGGAAGCGACGCTGCTCAGCTACCAGAAGAAAAGGAACATGGCGTCTGAGAAGAAGCAAAAGAAAGAGCAGAAGGACGAGGCGGAGCGCCATCTGAGATTGCAGAAGGAGCTTGTGAGTGAAGCGGATTGCAATTAGCCTGTGTTGCCTACAGAGTCATAGTTGCTGATCTTGGTGTAGCTGCAGCTGCCAATACATACAGACGAGTGTGCCTTCAGTGGAGATTGTTTCAGACCTCTCTTTCACACTTGTCAACAATTTGCAGTTGAACCTCAAGTCGAGCCACTCTCTATGGAAGTTGTTCAACCATGACAAAGGAATCGCCAGCACCCAAGAGGAAGTTGATGAAGCTGTAAATAAGCTTCAACAAGTAGAAGGGGAACAGGGGGCTTTGGACAGCCAGGTCAAGGACTTGAAGAAGGAGCAGGCTGGTCGACAGAAGGAAGTCCTACTCTGTGAGAAGACGATGAAGAAGAAGCAGAACGATATTGACAAGAAGGTGAGCTTGTCCACTGTCTTTCAGCTGTTTAGGTACTTACTCACGTACAACAGATGGTTCAGAGTACTTGATTACTGTGTCCGTGCTCTGTACGTTCGCATTCAGTGCTTGTTATGCTGACAGGTCTTGCCATGGCCTGGCTGTACAGCAACCACATATGCTCAAGTGCAAGGAAGCTGTCAAGCGCCTGCAGCTTCACATCAGTAATGAGGAGTCTGCGCTTGCAGTCAAGTCGAGCGAGTACGAGAGGAAGCAGAGGGAGATTGGTGACTTACAGAAGGACCTTGAGCGTGCAACAGCTCAGCTTGAGGAGCTGATGCAGCAGGGTCAGGGGACTGGCAAGGAGTTGCAGCTTGCAGAGAGCCAGATAGCTGAATACAACCGCGTGTGAGTACATCAGCACCAAGCGCACACTGTCATTGTTGACCTCATCCACGACTTGCTGTCTACATTCGAGAGATACATCATGCTTTCTTTCAGCTTGACATCATTTCTGTGTGCTTGCATGCAGGAAGGCAGAGGCGGGGGCAAAGACGTCCACCTTGAGGCAGGAGAAAGAAGTGCTGGACAGGCAGCAGGAAGTCGATCAGGCGGTGGCAAACAACCTTGAGGCCACCATCCAGCAGCAGGCTGCTCGCGAGCAGCAGCTGAAGGCTCAACTGGAGCAGGTTGTAAATCGGAAGCAGCGAGTGACACAGGACTTGGCAGCTGCTGAGGAGGAGCTAGTGCACATAAAAAGTCAACTCTCAGAAGTACAAGAGCGGCAACGCAAGCAGAGGTCAGTCTGTGAGCGCTGTTTTCCCTCTTATCTTCCTTGCACTCCCTTGTCATTGACATCTTATGCAAGAGACGTGGGCTCGGAGAGCTATCTGTTTGATCACAGAGAGAAGCAATGCTGACGGCTCAATGTAGGTAGCAAGATTCCTGCTTGCCTAACAATATTGAAGACCATGCTCTTCATCTCTTATCGCAGATCGCGAAGTGAAGGTCTCTTGACAAAGCTGAACGACCTAGAAGTACAGCTGCGGGACGTGAAAGCTGACAGGAAAGAGAGTGAGCGAGATGTCAAGATGGCTGAGAATGTCGCCACCATGAAGAGACTGTTCTCTGGGGTCCATGGGCGAATGACAGATCTGTGCAGGCCAACTCAGAAAAAGTATAACCTGGCTTTGACGGTGGCTATGGGCAAGATGATGGAGGCTGTTGTTGTTGAGGATGATACGGCAGGGAAGGAGTGCATCCAGGTATGTATGACATGAGTACCTCATCTTGAGTGTGTCTTCCATGAAGCTCAATATGCACCACCACGACTGGCTTATGCTTTGTGAATCTGACATATGTAACCACCTGACACTGCTTGCAGTACCTCAAAAACCACCGGCAGCCTCCTATGACCTTCATCCCCTTGCAATCGGTCAGAGTGAAACCAGTCCTGGAACGACTCCGGACCCTGGGCAGGACATCAAAGCTGATGATAGACGTCATGCAATATCCAAACCACGGAATTACCATATTTGTGCCGCTAGCTGTGCATAGGCAACGTCTTACAGATGAATCTTTCTGTCAACAGATGAATCTTTCTGACGGAAGGAAAGTTTTTAGTCCGTAAGCCAGAGCTTGTTCAGAAGCTGAAGATTGTTAAGTCTGCGGGCTTGCATGACTTTTTTCCGGCTATGACATTTTGTGACATCCTTGACCACCTGATGCACATTTGACAATTCTGTTGAAAGAGCCATGCTCTTTGCAGTTGGCAACACTCTTGTCTGTGATACTGTTGAGGAAGCCAGCTCCTTAGCATTTGGAGCAGAGCGCCACAAAGGTGCATGCACATATGAGGAGCAGTGTTAGAAGTGATGTTTTCTGTACCACGTGAAGGCTGCATGTATTGCTCTTGACATGACAATGAAGGAAGATTTACTAAAAAGCACAGGTTTGGCTGCAGTGGTTGCACTTGATGGGACGCTCCTCTCCAAATCAGGCGCCATGACTGGCGGCATCAGCGGCAACATGGACTCAAAGTCCCAGCGATGGGATGAGAAAGCAATTGCAAGTGAGAGCTCGTTCCTTGTTGGGCACGGCACACTGGAGCTGCATTTGAGGCTTCCATGTACTAGCAGTTTTCTATCGTACAGATATCGTACTGCAGATTTGAGTGCAGGACATGTGACAATCTGCTAAATGCCAGGCCCACGAGCATCTCGGTGCGTACAAGCTAACAGACCGTGACCTGCTGTCATGACCTATTACTGAAACCCCCCAGCAGCATCAGCATGACAAGTGACAAGACAGCAGTAATGTATGACAGATCTCAAGGCTAAGAAAGAGCAGTACGAGAAGGAGCTGGCTGATCTTGGGTCTGCAAGAGACATGCGGGTGCTTGAGCAAGACCTGTCCGTGAAGCTTGGTGACCTGGAACGAAAGATCCAGTATGCCAAAACAGAGCAGGTACAATCGATGGACCTGTCAGACTATCTTACTCTGCATGGTACCTGCCCATTACCATCTCATGTTGCAGTTCTTGCCTAGGGCATTGTGAGCTGACAATATTGGCTCGTCATCTGCATTTTCTGTCAAGTGTATTTCCTGTCAAGTGATTTGTCAATGCACTGACGGTATGACCAGCCCACTCGTAGTCCCATGACTGAGGGGCATGCTGGTCTCGATATCTCCAGCTTCACACAGGAGATAAACTACAGCGCACCCAGATAGAGTTGCAGACTATCACTGATCACAAGCAACAGCCTGCCTCAGAAGCTGACAAGGTACGGGGCATCTTGTGGGCAACTTGCAGATGAAAGAGTTGCCTACAGTACTACAAGCTTTTATGCTACACCTTCTTCATGCTGTATCTTGCTGTACTTGAGGGCCAAGCCAACATACTCTCCTCATCCTATGGTGAATTTGTGAGTCCGCGCTCGGTAACTGACGGCACATCAAAAAGTACATGCAGGTGAAGAAGGCCATGGCCCTGCGGAGCAAGACGATAGCAAAGCTTGAAGATAAGATCAACAAAGTTGTAGACAGTGTGTACCGTGAGTTCAGCAGGACTGTTGGGGTGACAAATATTCGTGAATATGAGGAGAATCATCTCCGACAAGCCCAGCAGCTTGCTGAGAGGAAGATGAGATTGAAGGGCCAAGTGGCAAAGCTTCAAAACCAGTAAGTCTGACTTTAGCTCAGTGGATTTTTTCCAATACGCTGCACAGGTCAAATGCCACATTCTACATTTGCTTATACCATTATGTGCGCTGATGGAGATTTTATGCCTTGTGTAGACTGGAGTTTGAGACACGGAAGCACAGCACTGCTCAATTGGAGCGCTCACGGGAGAGCATTGCTACGAACAAAGCGAAACTTGAAAGTCTTGCTAAGGAAGAGTCAACCGTGAAAGGAGCAGTACATGATATTCAAGAAGAGCTTGACAAGTTGAGACAAAAGCTTCAAGGTCAGCGACTCCAAATGCCAATATAGATACTACTCATAAGAGCAAGTCTAACTTGATTGATGATTTCGATAGTCTCAGAAGTAATCTTCCACATTCAAAGTGGACATACGTCTTGTTTCTATCACATCTCTACCAATAGCTGAGGGGATTCTTGACCTGGTCTCCTCTTGTGACTGTTTTCAGAGCTGCAAGCACTCCTCGAAGACATCAACAGACAACTCCAGGAAATTCAGAAGCATAGTAGTAGCCTCAGTACAGCAGCCGGGAAGCTAAAACGGCAAATAACAACATTGGTATGCACCAATGCAGTGGCAAGAGGCTACTGCCACGTGCCTTACGTTACTGTATTGAGGCGATCAATCAAGCGTCTCCATTTCCATATGTCCCCGGTCAATTCTTGTGGTGTTCAATCCTCACTGCCTTAGGCCTGACACTGGAGTACTCACATTATCGTTGTCCACATGTAGGAAGCTCGCCTGGAACAGCTGAGAGCAAAGAGGAAAGAGATTCTTGAGACTGCTGAGCTTGATCAGATCGAGCTTCCCATTCTGGGGGGTGGATATGAGCTCATGGAAATCGAATCAGGTGGTCTACCCATTTCTGCACCAGCTACAGAAACAGCCGTGCAGTTGGATTACAGCAATTTGAATCGCAAGTTACAAAAGGTACAAGTCGTTTCATGGGTTCCGAGTCACTCCTCCACTAGCTGATGGTGAGATATCAAAGTAACGGAGAGTGGTAGAAGGGTCTCAACTTATCCTGGTAGCTGTAAGGAGCTAGCAGAAGTGCGATGCCATTCTCGTACTTTAGAGCAATACATTGCGAAACTGCGTTTGCTGATCTAAACCCCACATATGGCTTAGGAGTTCCACTTGGCAGTCAGTGCAACAACCACCAGTGCTTGCCTCTTTTTTCTGAACCTTCAAGCCTCTGGAGCTAGTCTACCATCCTTGCCAATCACTTGCACTGATGTGCTCGCTGGGTCTCACAGGAGATGGATGCAACCGAGAGGGAAGCCGTAGAAAACGACTTTGCTAGCAAGATAGAGGCTTTATCTGCTGAAATTGAGCAGACAGCACCGAACCTTAGGGCATTGGATCAGTACGAGGCACTCAAAGAGAAAGAAAGGGAAGCCGTGGAGGCATTTGAGGTTGCTCGACAAGAAGCACGGACAATCACAGAGAGTTTCAATGAGATAAAGCAGAAACGGTCAGCTGCTAACCGAACACTACTTTTTCTCCTGACTTCCATGTGCCCCTATATGATTGGAAAAACAATAACCACTAAATTTGTTAGTGTCGCCACCATTTCTCTGGTGGCATAGCTACCTCACAGCCCACTTTAGTGGTCTTGCTCAAGATGAGGTATGAAGATTATAGAAGGGCAAGCTGTCTCCCTGTTGCTCAATCTTCAGCGTCAGCGCTTTAATCACAATTAAGCTTACACAGGAATATAGTGATTTGTTCTAGGTATGACCTTGTTATGGAGGCCTTCAATCACATCTCTGGGATTATCAACAACATCTACAAGGGTTTGACAATGAGCTCTACACACCCCTTAGGGGGGACAGCGTACCTCACTCTGGAAAATGAGGACGACCCATACTTGCATGGCATCAAATTCACTGCCATGCCACCGACAAAGCGATTCCGAGACATGGAGCAGCTGTCTGGCGGGGAGAAAACTGTGGCTGCGCTTGCTCTTCTCTTTGCTGTTCACAGGTAGGTCTTGCGCATGCAAAGCCCTTTCATAGGAAATGAACATGCCTGTCAAAGCAGTTATTGGCCACCCACGTAGGCCTGCATTGATAGGTTAGGGGTTTTGGTAGTCAAGACACACTGTAAGAAGACCACCACAGAAGGCAAGGGAGGGTTCTAGACAACCATCTGCATCCCTTGAGCTTCAATGCTGACCACGAATACCTTGAGGTGCAAGGGCTGGTGTTACGTCCTCTCAGAACTAAATTCTCAGAGCAAGTGCACGATTACCAGGAAGACAAGCTGGTAATACACTGATATTGCTGATGATGAGTTCACATGTGCACGTACCGAGGGTCAAGGGACTGCAACAAGGTAGAAAGCTCATCAAGCTGTGTGTTTGGACATGGTTGCAGTTTCCGACCCTCCCCCTTCTTTGTCCTCGATGAAGTGGATGCTGCCCTCGACAACCTCAATGTGGCCAAGGTGGCAGCGTACATACGCAGCAGGTCTACGGAGGCCCCAACCAATGATGGCAGGTCCGAAGCAACGACTGCATCCGAGCTCGGAGCAGGATTCCAGAGCGTTGTCATCTCTCTCAAAGATCAGTTCTATGACAAGGCGGATGCATTGGTGGGCGTCTACCACGACTCAGAGCAGAGGTATATTGACAAACCTCAAAGAGATACCACATAACCCGTGATTTCTGCTTCTCGACATGTACTGCCATGAGTCACAAGGGAGTTGCTAGCGCTTTTGTAAGATTTGCCAGCACATTGTTTGTCAACAGACTGCTTGAATGGTAATCTTGGTATAGAACTTTGGCTGCTCAATTTCGAGGATGATAGTCGAAAACTGCTGCTCTGTAGGAATTACTCACAGCCAGTGCTTGCTATGTTACCTGCAGCTGCTCTCGGACGTTGACTTTCGATCTGAGCAAGTACCCTGGTTGAGCATCTCATTAGACAACCCACCAGACACACGCCACCTGCCCTTTACTCGTTTGGCCATGTAGCTGGCCTCACTCTTTACATACCTTGTGGCCCTATCCTCTGATCTGGCGACCAGCTGAAGTGCAGCAGATCGTCAACTCCTCATTCTATCCTCCGTCAACATCGGGGGCCAAGGCCAATCCACAAACTGTGCGTTACAACGTGAGCTTTGACCAAGAAAAGGCCATGGGAGCACATCTCATTTACATGTTCTTGAGCAATTACCACTTTTGCAAGCGAAATTGATGACGAGGAGCGTCAATAACGGCCACTCAGTGCGAGTGGAAAAACGAGCCAGGTACCCCGCCTGCACACCATGGTGGCAAGGAGGACCTACAGCCAGGTGGTGTGGCGGTCTCAGAATAGCCAATCGGCACTTTTAGCATGTATTTACAAAGAATTACCACGTTTGCCAGCAGGCCGAGTGGCACCACCAATTGCTAATGTTGGAGGATAACGTGCATTTCTAAGAGCTCCGACTAGTCCTCGTCAAAATACTTGTCCTCGGCATCGCGCCCGACCTCTTGCAGCCAGTCATCGTCCAGCGAGGCATCCGTGTCGATGGCGGCGTAGTCCACGTCCTCGCCGTCGCCACCTACCAGGAACCTTTCCTGCATCAGCCGCGTGAAGGCGTCCAGTCGCCCCTGGAGCTCCTCCGACGAGAGCGTCCGTACCCCCCCGCCACTGCTTGGCTGCCTTGCTGATTTTGATGTCGGTGGCGGTGGCACAGGTCCCGATGGCCTCCTGGGCCCAGCATCAGCTGCAGGGATGCCTGCTGTTTGCAGGCTGACGCTGTCACTAACGCCTCCTCCACTCTTAGTCTCAGCATGCTGGGCCTGGTCCTCGGAACCGCTGCCCCAGTAAGACCTGTCAACAGCCTCCCTGATGCCAGGGGCGGGCGTCGGCCCCCCAGCCGCGCTACTCGCAGCCGCTCCGTCGTCCCCTGCAACCTCCGAGTCGCCTCTTCCCACAGTTGGGGCAACCTGCACGCGCTTGGTGGAGAGCTTCAGTCGGCAGCGCCCATTGCACTGTGACATCAATCACCACCAGACACTAGGTGCTGGTAATCCAGGACCCACTGATTGCACAAGTGCACACAACTGCTGATGAGCTTCCCTTGGCTCGCTATCAAAGCAGCACAACTGACAATCATCGCGAACGCAACGCATAACAGATGCCAACCCACCACATAAATCAGGCAGCAGCATACACTTGCGGAGGTGGTAACAAGCACAAAGCATACCACCTCTTAGATCATAGCTGAATCCTAAAAGTATTGGGGATGCAAGAGTGAGCATGAATAATCCACAAGCGCTTTGGATAGTGTATGCAGTAGAGTTGTTGAGTGGAGGTTATCATGTACCTCCTCTACCGCGTCCTCCTCCTCCTCCTCGTCCTCCTCCTCCTCCTCCTCCTCCTCCTCCTCCGAATCATTGCCAGCCGGTCCCCTGCCAGCATCACCGCCAAACTCCAGCTCCTGCTCGGCGCGGAGGCGGGCCTGGTAATCGGCCTCACGCCACTGCCGAATGAGGCTCTCAGAGTAGCGCTCTCCAGGTCGCGCCACACCACCTTCACTATCCTGGAAGCGGCCAACGTATTGGTGGTGCAGCAGGGGCGCTCGCAGACGCATGGCGTCCTCCTCGAAGTACTGACCACCCTCCACAAGCCTGAGCAGGTCGAAGAACAGAAGGCTGAGTCAACCGGCCCGAGCTTCTGTCATGAGCAGCTCCAGGGCCCTGCGTGCAGCAGCTGCTGCATGGTCTTGCTGATGCCTTCTTGCAGCATCGCCAAGCCAGAGCGTGGCAGCTCGAGTTTCTCAGCAACGCTGAGCTCATTTTGGGAAGGCTGGCGGCAACTAAGGTGGCCCCAGTGCAGGCGGAGATGGGGCTGCCGAACAGGGCCAGCCAAGGCCTGACCTGCCCATGAAGGCGAGCCGCCGGTTCTTGACGACGGCGGCCTGCGCCCGGCGCTGCTGTTCGGTGGGGTGAAGCGCCGGGCGGAGGCGGCCGAGGTGCCACGCCACCTCGTAGTCGCGGCCCTCCAGCTCCTCGAACGGCGCCAGCTCGCCGTCCTCCAGGTCTTTGCCGTAGCGCTCTGCGGGCACACGGACAGGCCGCAGCGACGACATCAGCGTCACAGCGCAATATCAGCGCCATGGGCCGTCAAACGAGCGCCAGGACAGCGGTGGACCGGCAGCCCAGATGGGTCGTGCTCCTGCCGACACCGATGGCGGCGATTGCTTAACGGCGACGCTCAGACTGACGGCGTCTGGTCTCTGCGACGGCCGCCGGGCTTCGACGCGGCCGGCCTTGGCGGCCATCAGAGGCGGCGGCGGAGCTGCCCGGCCAGCGGCGGCGGCCGCAGGGCTCGCACCTAGGAAGACGGCGGCANCCGCCGGCGCGGCCGGCGCGGCGGCGGCGACGGCCTCCCTGCCCATGGCGATGGCGGCGCCGCGGATACTGGCGCGGCCTGTGGCGGGCCTGGCGGACGTTCAAGTGCGCTACTAGAAGCTTGGAGGGCCGCGCCCGCCGCTTTCCAGCACCTTTCAATGAGGGTTTTTGGGGGTTGGGTTTGGGAGTTTAGGGGTCTCAGGTTCAGGGGATCAGGGTTTTTCCTCTCTGATTTGCGGCTGCTTAGCAGGGGTTACTGAGTGGCTTATAGCTGCATTCTTTCTTTGTGTGCTTTGTTTTCTTAGCGCTTCCTCTGGCCCCCTTCTCGTACTTTGTTCATTCTTCTTTGGGCTGGCTTTTCCAGCCCCTATCCTCAATGGGCGAGCCCTTCTTCTTTTTCCGTGAGCCGGATGAGAGCTCATCCGGCTTCCTGATGCTGACACGGGGGTACAGAGAGCGCCCTGTCTGGCCTGTGGCTCTGCTAGAAAAAGAAAGAAAGAAGTGGCACTCCCAATGGGGGCAAGGGCTGCGAAAAGCCAGCCCAAAAAGAATTCACAAAGGTTCGAAGGCGCCTAAGAGCGGTGAGCAGCTACAAAGGGGCCTGAGGATGCAATGGTAAAACAGGGGGAGGATGGATCACTCAGTAATTACGAGTGAGGAGCCTCAGGTCCGACAGACTAGCTGCCGGGAAGCTATCACCCTGACGAAAGCCAGAGCCCGCAGCGAGAGCACGGCTAGCTCGCAGATGCAGAGCGTGGGCCATGGACCGCTGCAGGGATACAGAGAGGCGCATCCGATATACCTGAGCCCACGAGCCCGCGGCGTTGAAGTCGGCTGGCTCGCCGCGTCTGCGGGACACAGCCCGCAGTCTGCTAGCGCCAGGGACCTGTCGTGCGCCGTCCCGTCGGTGGTCGATTCGCGTCGGTGCTGACTCGGACGCGGAGGTGGCTGCACGCGTGGAGATTCAAGACAGGTCAACCCTCAGCTTGGTGTGAAGAGACGACGCGAGCGCGGGACCTCCCATTCGCTTTGGTCAGCAATGGTGTTCACTTGTCGCGCGACGTTCGAATACTATGGCCGCCCGCTCCCGTCTGATGCAGGAGGTGTAACGGTGATGGACAGTTAGCGGCAATAGTTAGCCTAACAGGCTGACAGTTGTAGTAATAGTATTGACGATGCATTAGCGTGCACGACAGTTGGATGATATGATGAGTGCCACGTTGTTCACGCATACGCGCCACGTGGAGGCATGTCATGCTCCACGTGGCGACACGTAGTGGTCCACGTGTCCAATGTGACACGTGGCCTAGGCAGGTGGCACTGCTACGACCAGCTGGCTGCACAGCTGTTGGCCATCTGCCGCCTGGGGGTCTCCCATATAGGGGGCTCCACTCTTGTAACAGACAGCTCTTGGCAGACGCCCAATCCATTCCCCATTTGCATTAGCGCTGCCTCGGCTCCGGCGGCTTAACCCACCGTCGTGAGACCCGCAGTCGTTTCACTGGTGGAGACGCCGGTCCCTTGCGCGCGGGCAGGCCGCCAACCGACGACGCCGGCTCCCGAGCCGAGGAGCAAGAGCGCGACGACAGCACCACCTCCTGACAATCGAAGGGCGAAGAGCGCGACGCCAGCGCCACGCCGACACGAACCTCGCTTGCGGCTCCTGACTCACGGCAAGGCCCCCCACGAGTTCCGATAACGAGCAGACTGCAGGTCGACGAGGGTAAAGTGACCAGCTTAAAGCGGGCACCGGCGGCAGCTGCTCGCATGGTGCTCCTGCTGGCCAAACAACGATGGCAGGCGCCGATCAGAACGGCGACGGCAGCAGAGTTGGAGCGCCAGCTCTATGACATTGCAGCCAGCATCTCGCGGCACCACCTCGACATGCGCGTGCCAGAGATCCGGGACAACATGATCGACGTGCACAAGTACGAAGCAAGTATCCGCGCCTTGGAACAAGAATGGCAAGAAGTGGCAGCCATGCACCGGCAAGCCATGCGAATAGAGCATCCTGAAGATGCCTGCGACGACGACGACGACGAAACCTGGGCAGTTAACTTCGCATGGGAAACAAGACCAAGACGGTTCCCACCAATTGCCACTTCCACGCCGCCAGCAATACCACCGCCACAACCACGACCACGACTACGGCTAAAATCAAGTCTTCAACGACAACAGAGTCTGCACAGCATGGGCAAATTCCTCACCCTCGCTGTGCCCGTGTAGTGAACAGTTGCTTCCATGCAGATCCCCCGGGATTTTTTTCTGGGGGGGGGGCAGTAGGGAAGGAGACAAGTCCCCGCAGGGGGCGAGGCGACTTGCAGGGACGCCAGTGGGGAGGCGAGCACAGGAAGCTTCCACAGGACCCGGCAGGGCGACAAGCCACCACAGGTGGCGAGGAGACATGCAGAGTTGGCGTGCAGAGGCGAGTGAGGGGAGCGCAGCGGGGGCTCGTCTCCTTCCCTACTGCCCCCCTCCAGAAAAAAATCCCGGGGGATCTGCATGGCAGCAACTGTTCACTACACGGGCACAGCAAGGGTGAGGAATTTTCCCATGCTGTGCGGACTCTCTTGTCGTTGAATACTTGATTTTGGCCGTAGTCGTGGTCATGGTCGTGGCGGTGGCATCGCTGGCGGCGTGGAAGTGGCAATTGGTGGAAACCGTCTTGCTCTTGTTTCCCATGCGAAGTTAACTTCCCACTACCATGATCATCCTCGAGGGGACCATCTTTACCCGTGTGCCATGGATATCTATGGAGGCTACGGCGTGAAATGGTCCTCCCTGATCCAGCATCTGGCCCGGCTGGTTGATGCGCGTCGTCGAAGTCGGGGGGGCAGCTTGGGCCACTCCAGCATTCCGCAGGCCTTAGTTGCATATTATAGAATGCGGCTCTCGCTTAGTTTGCAGCGCTCGCAAGCATTGGCTCTTCATCAACGTGCAGGGCGTGCGCTAAGTCAGGCCTCCGGCTTTCGTGGCGGCGCTCCAGCTCCCCAAGTTAGCTTGTCAGATTTGTTTGTGCTCACCCGTGGGTACTAATGTCATCTTAGGTACCTTAGATTAGATCTCCGTATTATGTAGCATTGTTTAGTCTGCACTCGACTCTGCCTGAACAATGTATTGGCTTGAATTGGCCTCCCTTTCAATTCATGCGCCCCGCGCGCCTTCTCTCTTCCCAGGCTTCGTCGTCGTCGTCGTCGCAGGCATCTTCAGGATGGTCTAATTCGCATGGCTTGCCGGTGCATGGCTGCCACTTCTTGCCATTCTTGTTCCAAGGCGCGGATACTTGCTTCGTACTTGTGCACATCGATCATGTTGTCCCGGATCTCTGGCACGCGCATGTCGAGGCGGTGCCGCGAGATGCTGGCTGCAATGTCATAGAGCTGGCGCTCCAACTCTGCTGCCGTCGCCGTTCTGATCGGCGCCTGCCATCGTTGTTTGGCCAGCAGGAGCACCATGCGAGCAGCTGCCGCCGGTGCCCGCTTTAAGCTGGTCAGTTTACCCTCGTCGACCTGCAGTCTGCTCGTTATCGGAACTCGTGGGGGGCCTTGCCGTGAGTCAGGAGCCGCAAGCGAGGTTCGTGTCGGCGTGGCGCTGGCATCGCGCTCTTCGCCCTTCGATCGTCAAGAGGTGGTGCTGTCGTCGCGCTCTTCCTCCTCGGCTCGGGAGCCGGCGTCGTCGGTTGGCGGCCTGCCCGCGCGCAAGGGACCGGCGTCTCCACCAGTGAAACGACTGTGGGTCTCACGACGGTGGGTTAAGCCGCCGGAGCCGAGGCAGCGCTAATGCAAATGGGGAATGGATTGGGCGTCTGCCAAGAGCTGTCTGTTACAAGAGTGGAGCCCCCTATATGGGAGACCCCCAGGCGGCAGATGGCCAACAGCTGTGCAGCCAGCTGGTCGTGGCAGTGCCACCTGCCTAGACCACGTGTCACATTGAACACGTGGACCACTACGTGTCGCCACGTGGAGCATGACATGTCTCCACGTGGCGCGTATGCGTGAACTACGTGGCACTCATCATATCATCCAACTGTCGTGCACGCCAGATGCATCGTCAATACTATTACTATAAATGTCAGCCTGTCAGGCTAACTATTGCCGCTAACTGTCCATTACCGTCACAGCGGGCATCCCCAATCGCTGCTCACGTCCCGCTGGACGCGGGCGTATCCCCTAATCGCTACTCACGTTCCGTCTGACGCTGGCGCACCACTCAAAACAGTCGTCCCAGTCCCGCCGGACAAGGGAAGGCCCAACCCAATCAACTAGCCGTGACAGCCTGGTCACGGCGTACAGGCATATTGCCGCCCATGTCAACTTCTGACACCGGTGAGCAGTGCCTTTTTCTTGCCACCCACACCACACACCGACAAGCCCTCAAACTTTTTTGGGCTGGCTGTTCCAGCCCCTATCCTCGATGGGCGAGCTCTTTCTTCAAACATAGACCGAGGAAGCCCAGTAAGCGCGTCGGATGGTGTGATTTACCTTGACGAGCCGTGGGTAATCGGCTAGCTAGGCCGTAGTGGGACAATGGTAGGAGTGCGTCTCAGGTCACACTGGCCTTGAGGCCTGGGGTCGGACTAGCAGCATAGCTCACCCCATTACTGTAAAAAATGTATTTCTCCTGACCCAGCATAAGGGTGTTGAGGACTCGGTGGACTTCCCTGCAGCTGGGTCGCTCGCCCAGGTGTACCGCATGCGCCTGGCCGTCTCGCTGCAGAGGTCAATGGCCCGTGCGCTGCACCTGCGTGCCGGCCGAGCCCTCGCTGCTGCCTCTGGCTCTGGCCAGGGGACATACTTCCAGGAGCATAGTCTCTCTGACCTGCGACTGCTTAGCAGGGGTTACTGAGTGATTAGTAGCTGCTTAGTTTCTTCTTGTGTGCTTGTCTTTCTTAGTGCTTCACCTAAGTGCTTCGATTAGCCCCCTTCTTGAACTGTGCTCATTCTTTTTCTTGGGCTGGCTGTTCCAGCCAATATCCTCAATGGGTGAGGCCCTTTCTTCTTGTTGAGGACCAGAGCCGAGCCAAGTCTTTCTCGGCTCTGTCTCTCCCTCTGGCTTTTGCCGCTGTCGCCGCCGCCGCTGTCGCCGTCGCTGCTGCTGCTGCTGCCGCCGCTGCCGCCGTCGCTGCTGCTGCCGCCGTCACTGCCGCCGCCATCGCCGCTGTTGCAACAACGAGCGTAGCGCGCACGTGTAGTGTCACGTCAAGAGGGCGTGGCATAGGTGTTCACGCATTGGCTGCTAGAGCGCCTTACCTCCGAGGAGCTTCCGTCACCGGCGCGTAAGACCGGACACACTTGGTGAGACACAAAGCATTGTGACCTTGTGTGTGTTGAGAGCAGCTGACAAGCATAACCTTGCGTTGCTCTGATGTGTTGCATACATCCAGCACCTTCCATTCCTTGTAAGAGTGCATACTGCATCTTTGCTTGGACACACGGTTCTTCTACACAAGGCTTGGAGCCTGTCCGAAGTAGATAGGTCTGGGCTTGGCCCCCGTTACCAAGTAGATAGGCTGGGCTAGGCCCCCGTTCTGGCTCAAGTTACTATCCAATTGGTTACGGACCGTGTTACAGTCAATCGAACTCAGACCTGCATTGAGTGCTTGGTGAACGTCTGGTTGCTCGCACATACATTTACAGAGCCGAGAAAGACTTCTTGCATTTTCTTGTGTGGCAACTAGATCTTCATTCGTATTTTGTGCATGAACTTGAGGTCAGGACGTAATCTAGCAACTACGGTTGATACTTCGGGTTCTGTTGTTGAGACTATTGATAGTGCAGTGGAAATACCTGAAGTTGCTGCTAATATCCCGGACATTGTTTCTGTGGCGGTTGCACCTGTTCCAGGACAAGCAGAGGTGACACAGCAGCCACTTGCCATCATGTCTCAGGGAGATCGTCCACAGTACCGAGGTACGCCAGGTGGTTCTTCACTACGAACAGTGGAGGAGCATTACGAAGCAGAGATATGTCAGCTGCGCATGCAGAAGTGTCTTATAAGCAGAGAAGATGCTATGCTGCTGTTGAGTCGTTACCTCAGTCATGCAGCTAGTGATGTCTATAGGCGATTGCGGGACACTATCATGCAGATGACGAAGCCAGTACCTAGTGATGCTTCTGAAGAGGAAAAGCAGCTAGGTCCTCAGCTTCTGACGAATTTCGTACGCGAGATGTTTGATCGTCTTGCACATCACTTTCCTGAGGACACTATCATGCATCAGCAGGCATTGACGCGGTTTACTCGCAGGCCTAACGAGTCCGTTTCTGTTTGTTACTATCGATTTGTAAAGGTGGTTGAGCAGTCGCAGACTCAGATAAGTCAGAAGGATCTTGCATACCAGTTCTTGCGCGTTGTCGCAGGAGAAGGGTTACGTCAGGTTCAGGGACTTTTGATGATGCGTCGTCAGTACTTGAACAAGAAGGTCCACCTTTACAAATTGATAGTAACAAACAGTAACGGACTCAATAGGCCTGCGGATAAGCCGCGTCAATGCCTGCTGATGCATGATAGTGTCCTCAGGAAAGTGATGTGCAAGACGATCAAACATCTCGCGTACGGGATTCGTCAGAAGCTGAGGACCTAGCTGCTTTTCCTCTTCGGATGCATCACTAGGTACTGGCTTCGTCATCTGCATGATGGTGTCCCGCAATCGCCTATAGACATCACTAGCTGCATGACTGAGGTAACGACTCAACAGCAGCATAGCATCTTCTCTGCTTATAAGACACTTCTGCATGCGCAGCTGACATATCTCTGCTTCGTAATGCTCCTCCACTGTTCGTAGTGAAGAACCACCTGGCGTACCTCGGTATTGTGGACGATCTCCCTGAGAAATGATGGCAAGTGGCTGCTGTGTCACCTCTGCTTGTCCTAGAACAGGTGCAACCGCCACAGAAACAATGTCCGGGATATTATCAGCAACTTCAGGTATTTCCACTGCACTATCAATAGTCTCAACAACAGAACCCGAAGTATCAATCGTAGTTGCTAGATTACGTCCTGACCTCAAGTTCATGCACAAAATGCGAATGAAGATCTAGTTGAGACATCAAATTCACCAGCTGTGCTCTGACTCTCAGATAAATGCGATCGCCATTCCTTATGTGCTGTTCTGTCTTGTTTTCTGCACAAGTATATCATCAAAGTATCGCCAAGTCTTCTTGTACTCTTGTTGGTTTGACTCTGTCGAGCACGTGCGGAATAATTTGTCAACTACTTTCATGCTAAATCAACTTATCGACGTCATCTGGCAGCCGATGCCATATGGCACGACAGACCCGGCTGCAGGGAAGTCGACCGGCTCCCCATGGAAGCGACGGGCTATGGTGTGGCGGGCGAGCAGGTTGAGGGATTGTAGCCGGCGAGCACCCAACGCCCCATGGGTGTCGATAGCCAGCGGGAAGAACACGTCTTCCTGCGGATGGTCAGCATACTTCAGCGCTTTTGCCCGAGCCGTGCAGGCGACCGCATACCCCGCCTTGGTGGCACACTGGGCGGGGTGGGAGCGGTCGAATGCGTCGGTAGTCACCACGTCCAGGAGAAGACGCGGCGAGGGCTCTGCCGGCACGCAGGTGCAGCGCGCGGGCCTTAGACCTCTGCAGCGAGACGGCCAAGCGCATACGTTACACCTGCGCTAGCGACCCGGCTGCAGGAAAGTCCACCGGCTCCCCATGGAAGCGGCAGGCGATGGCGTGGCGGGCGAGCTGGTTGAGCAGCTCGAGCCACCGAGCGCCCGACGCCCCATGCGTGTCGACAGCCAGCGCGAAGAACTCGTCTTCCCGCGGATGATCAGCATATTTGAGCTCTTTAGCCCGAGCCGCGCAGGCGACCGCATACCCAGCCTTGATGGCACATTGGGCTGGGCGTGAGCGGTCGTATGCGTCAGTTCTCACCACGTCCAGGATAAGACGTGGCCCGCCGGCTTGTGGGGTGGGGCCACAAAGAAGAAGGGCTCGCCCATTGAGGATAGGGGCTGGAAAAGCCAGCCCAAAAAAGAATGAACAAAGTACGAGAAGGGGGCCAGAGGAAGCGCTAAGAAAGCAAAGCACACAAAGAAAGAAAGCAGCTGCAAACCACTCAGTAACCCCTGCTAAGCAGCCGCAAATCAGAGAGGCTAGGGTCCTGAAAGTGGGTCCCCTGGCCCGAGCCAGAGGCAAGAGCCCGGCCCGGCACGAAGGTGCAGCGCAGGGGCCATCGACCGCTGCAGCGAGACGGCCAGGCGCATGCGGTACAATTGCGCCAGCCACAAGGTCTACGCGACGTGCGTGGAGACGTCTGAAGCCGCGTTGGTCCAGCGTTGGTCCAGCGTTGGTTATCAGTCAGGCGCATGCTCGTCGACCGCCTTCGTCTTTTTCGGGCCAGGTCCAGGGCGCTGATGCCGCCGCCGCCGCCACCCCGCCGGCGGCGCGCCCGCCNCCGGCTCCCGAGTCCAGCGCTCCGGCGTTCGCCGCCGCCGCAGCTCCTCTCGTCGGCATGCCGCCCGCCGCCGCCGCCGCCCTCGTCTGCGCCACCCAGCTCCCCGTCGCCCCAGCCGCGCGCTCACGGCGCCGCCGACGGAGTCAAGCACAGCGGTCGCCAGCTGCATGTCCTGCAGCGAGTAAAGGCGGTCCGCCGGCCGGAGGTGCTCCTGCGGCCGCGCCTGCAGCTGCGCCGCCGCCAAGGCAGGGGACGCCGAGAGCGGTGAGGCCCCCAGCCGGCGTCTGGCAGCCCAAGGGCAGGCGCAGGTGGGCTGGCAGGCCCTGCGGGGACCAGGCGCTGCCCGGATGCCCAGGCCGACGGCGCCCAGCTGCGCCTCGAGGGTGGCGAAGGCTGCCACGACGTCCTCTGGCGGCCCCACCAGCGCGGTGGTCATCATCAGCATACGCCGGCACTAGGACGCCGGGGTGAGCCGCGGCCGTTGCCTGGAGCGCGAGGTGATGTGCCACCGCGCAGTAATCCCCCGCCAGTGGATCCCCTTGGCACGCGCCTCTGGTGGAATGGAGGATCGCCACCCCCTGTCCGCCACAGCAGGTCGCATGGCTGACCGTAACCCAGCCTGAAGAAGCGAAGGCCACTCTCAGCTCCTCTGCGATGACATTCCAGTCGGCGCTGTTGAAAGCGTTGCGGACGTCGACCGTCATGGCCAGCCGCTCGGGGTGCAGGTCCAGGGCTGCCCGTACGCCCGTCTCGGCGCCGCTTCGCAGCCCCGCGCCGAGCTGATGAGGCGCCAGGCGTGCCTGAGCCTGCCCCGCGTGCTGATGCCATAGCGCGCGCCCCATCAGACGGTAGATCACCTCACCGATGGCAATGGGCCGGACCCCCCCGCTGGCCTTGCTGAGAGCCAGCAGCGTACTGGTGCACAGGACGCCGCGGATGCTGGCCGGGACCTGGTCGCGAGCGAGGAGCTGGCACATCTGATGGAGTGCCTGGAAGTCGGCTGGTTCCCCCTCCGAAGAGTTCCTGGAGATGCTCGGTGAGCTTGTGAGAAGGTCCTCCAGCGGCTGCACGGCGGCTGCTCTGCAGGGCCTTCCGCAGGGCGTCGGCGTTGAGGACCTTCTCACATGCTCACCGAGCATCTCCGGAAAGTCCTCCGGGAGGGGGAACCAGCCGACTGCCAGGCACTCCATCGGGTGTGCCAGCTCCTCGCTCGCGACCAGGTCCCGGCCACCATCCACGGCGTCCTGTGCACCAGTACGCTGCTGGCTCTCAGCAAGGCCAGCGGGGGGTTCCGGCCCATTGCCATCTGTGAGGTGATCTACCACCTGGGGGGGGGGGGGGGGGGGGGAAGTNTGGGGGGGCGAATGCTATGGCATCAGCACGCGGGGCAGGCTCAGACACTCCTGGCGCCTCATCACTTCGGCGCGGGGCTGCGAAGCGGTGCCGGGACGGTCGTGCACGGCGTGCGGGCCACCCTGGACCTGCACCCCGAGTGGTGGCCATGGCGATCGACGTCCGCAACGCTTTCAACAGCGCCGATCTGGATGTCATCGCAGAGGAGCTGAGAGAGGCCTTCCACAGCCTCCTTTCCTTCTTCAGGCTGGGGTACGGTCAGCCATGCGACCTGCAGTGACGGGCGGGGGGTGGTGAGGTGGAGACCCTCCACTCCACTAGGGGCGCGCGCCAAGGGGATCCACAGGCGGGGTTTTACTATGCGTTGGCACATCACCGTGCGCTCCAGGCAATGGTCGCGGTTCACCCTGGCGTCCTCGTGCCGACGGATGCTGATGACCACCACGCTGGTGGGACCGCCAGAGGACGTCGTGGCAGCCTTCGCCACCCTCGAGGTGCAGCTGGGCGCAATCGGCCTGGGCATCCATCTGGGCCGACAAATGCCGCGCCTGGTTCCCGCAGGGCCTGCCAGCCCACCTGCGCCTGCCCTTGGGCTACCAGACACCGGCCGGGGGCCTCACCCCCCTCGGCGTCCCCTGCCTTGGTGGTGGCGCAGCTGCAGGCGCGGCTGCAGGAGCACCTCCGGCCGGCGGACCGCCTTCACTCGCTGCAGGACATGCAGCTGGCGACCGCTATGCTGACTCGGTGTATTGCGCAGCGGCCGCACTACCTGGCCCGCGCCCTCCCTCCCTCACCGGCGGTGAAGGCGGCGTACGCGGCACTCGACACTGGCGGCCTGGCGTCCTGGCGTCAGCGGCCACCCTCATTCAACACCCCGCGTTCCTCACCTCACCAGCTGCGCTGCTGCAGGCTAGCCTGCCGGTCAGCCGCAGTGGCTTGGGCTGCCGCCCAGTTGCCCGCGCCTGTGAGGCGGCCTGCCTGGGCAGCTGGGCTCAGGTTGCAGCCCCCCTGAGCCAGCGCTTCATCGTTCATGGCCATCGCGCCCTGGAGCGGGTGGCAGCTGACGTGGAGATCGGCCAGCTGCCCCTTCAGGCTGCCCTCCGCTCTGCCCGCGACGGGCTCCTGGCGGCCCACTGCGCTCTATCGGAGCAGGTTGTCCCTTTCGTCCAACTCGTGCAAACCCCCGACCTGCGTGCCAGGCACGCTACACGGCGCTGGTGGAGAAAGCGGCCTTTGACCAGGCGGTGGAGTTCCTTCCCCTGCCTGGCCTTCCCGGGCGCGCCCGGCTCCTCTCAGCCTCCCCCCCCGGAGCGGCGGCGTGGTTATCAGCGCTCCCAATGTACGCGGCGCTCACAATACCAGACGAGGCCTTCAGGACGGCGGTCCACCGGCTCCTGGGCCTCCTCCCTCCCTGCCTCGTTGGGGTCATGCAGTGCGAGTGCGGTGCCCGCCACGCCGACCCTGCGGAGCTGGCTGCACACATGCTTCGCTGCGCGCACGGGGGCGAGATGACCGGTTCTCACGACCTCCTGCGAGACGGCATGCAGGGAGTGTTCATGGAGGCGGGCTACAGGGTGGCCGTGGAAAATACGTCAATTATGCCCATCCAGGTGGGCGCAGACGGACAGCTCCACACCTGGCGCGCTGACCTAGTCGCCATCCCGCCCGGAGGAGGTCCGCGTATCATCGCGGATGTGGTGACCGCCGATTGCGTCGACTCTGCCAACCCCGCCAAGTCGGCGTCGACCGCTGGGCATGTGGTCGCTTTGGCAGCCCGGGGCAAGGAGCGTAAGTGCGCCGACCATCCTCCCGGCGATGAATTCGCGGCCCTGGCCATTGACGGTCACGGGGCTTTCGGCAGTGGCTGGTTGGACCTCCTTCAGCGGCTTGCCCGGCAGGCCATCGAGCGGCGGCCGGGTCTGCCAGGGGAGCTGCTCGCCTTCAATGCTGTCGGCCCCCTCGCCCATGTGTTTCGCATGAGGCTGGCGGTCTCGTTCCAGTGCTCCCTGGCTTACGCAGTCCACACGCGCGCCGGCCGCGCTATGCTGCTGCCTCAGGGTCACGGTGGAGTGCCTCTTTCCCAGCTTCGAATTATTCTGACTTGCTGTAGCTCACCCGTTGATACTGAGCATCCATCTGCATCATTTCGTGTCCAGTTGTGTAGTTTTTCCCTTTCAGCACCGTTTTGTGGCCTTCGGATTCTGTCCATTCCTTTCTGGGCTAGCTCTGCTAGCCCCTCTTTTTCTATGGGCGAGCAATTTCTTTCGCATGCTCTCTTTCAGCATAATTTAGATCCACTCCGAGTTCCCTCTGCATGCACTCGGCTGGCTTTCACAGCCGCCCCTGGAAATCAGCAGCCGCGTCCTCTTTCCAGGGCCTTGTCCATTCCTTTGGGCTGGCCTCTCACAGCCACCAGTCACTTTGGACGCGCTCTCTCTCTTTCCAGGGCCCCTTCTGGAAGAGCTTGCGCTTCTTCACAGCCCTTGCCCCCTCTACGTGCTAACTCGGAAGTACTGAGCGGGTCAGCTAAGCAGCAGGCGATGTACATGTGCCGATGTGCTTGCCCTTGTGCTTGTGCTTGGCCACTCAGGCCCTTTACGCTTCATCTTGTTTGCGAAAGCTGCTTGTTCTCTGTCCTTCCTCTCTTGAGGAGGTACTGAAGTCTCACTTCAGCTCGCTTTCGCACTGTTACCTTATGCCCGCTTAGCATAGGTAGTCCCACTCTCTGCACTAGCTTTTGCCTGAACAGTGTGTTGGCTTAGGTTGTCCTCCCTTCCATTCCATGTGCACCGGGCGGCTTCTCTCTTCTCTCAAAGACACTTGGTTTGCTGCGTCTCTTGGGCCCCCTTGGACTTTGTCCATGCCTGTTTGAGCTTGCTTTTGCAGCAATCGCCTCCTTGCAAGAGCTCATCCTCATATACCTCGTACTTACCTACAGCTGCTGAAAGAAGGGCCCTGTAACTCCAGAGGCCGGCTACGCTGTGAAGCTAGCCGAGCAGAAGAAAGTCCGCGAACACAAGGACCATCCTACTGGGCATACCTTCCACCTGCTGGCCATAGATATCCACGGGACTTACAGGAATTGGTGGTCCTCGTCACTTCCGCTGCTGGCCTTCCAAGCCGACCAGCGGCGCCGCAAGCAGGATGCAGCACTCTTGGAGGCACCCGTGCAAGGAACGCTGCAGAGAGATGGCAAAGGGCATTCTGTGCACCTGAGCGAGCGACCCGAGGGCGCTAGAGCTGGGCTGCTCGCTCTGCTGCCCTAGACGGCAGATTACAGAATGTGGCGCGAGCCGCTGGAGTGAATCGAGCCAGCGAACCCTGTGTACATTGACCACAAGCGCGTCAGAATGGTCACCAGCAGGGTTATCTTCGCAATTTCGCACCTTGATTCCTGCCACCTTTCATTGCGTGTTACAGGATGCGGCTTTCACTAAGTTCGCAGCGATACCAAGCTTTGGCTATTCGTCAGCGTGCTGGGAGCGCTCTAAGCCAGGCCACTGGCTTCCATGGGGGTCCTCCAGCTTCCCGATGTAGCCTGTCACATCTGTGTGCGCTGACTCGTGGGGACTTTCAGTCCCCCTTCACCCGGCTCAAAGTTTTAGCCCAGCTTAGCAAGGGCTTCGCTTTGCGTGGTCCCATTCTTATCTGACATCTAGTATTCAGGCATCGATTAGCGACCTTTATGTTTTGACCCGCGGTTACTGAGCGGGTCATTCTGCTGTAGGTTATGTAGGTCTTAGATGTGCTTGCCTTTGTACTTGGCCATTTGGCCTTCGTTTGTTTCAAATACACGAAACTTCATTCTTCGCACTAGCTTCTGCCTGAACAATGTGATGGCTTGATTGGGCCTCCTTTTCATTGCATAAGCGCCGCGCGCCCTTCTCTCTCGCAAAATACAGCTCTTTCAACATAAGGCACTAGCTTTGAGAGGCCAGCCCCAAAAGAAGGAAGAAGAGCTCGTCCATAAAGAAGAGGGGCTGGCAAAGCCAACCCAAAAAGAATGACAATGTCCAAAGCCATATGAAGAAGTGCCGAAAAAGGACTACACTACAAAGCACGAGACAGTGCAGAGGGAGATTCAGATGGATGCTCAGTATCGACGTGTGAGCAACAGCAGATTAGAGTAACTCGAAGCAGGAAAAGCAGCACTCTGCCGAGACCCGGAAGCAGCAGCCATAGCACGGCCAGCGCGTGCGTGGACCGCATGAGCCAAAGAGCGCTACAGCGAGACCGCCAGCCTCATCCGAAAGACCTGCACGAGGAAGCCGGCAGCATTGAAGCCTGGCGAGTGAGGAGTGAACAAGGGCTGCATGGGTCGGAAGGCTGGCAATCAGCCTCCGCCAATTGTTTGGCCAGCCCAAAATAAGAAGCAGCACTTTCAAAGGTAATTTCGTGTATTTGAAACAAATGAAGGCCAAATGGCCAAGTACAAAGGCACGCACATCAAAGACCTACATAACCTACAGCAGAATGACCCGCTCAGTAACCACGGGTCAAAACATGAAGGTCGCCAATCGATGCCTGAATACTAGATGTCAGATAAGAAGCCCTTCTGCCACCAACTAGAGCTCGCCCAGCTTTCTGGTGCAAGGCATTAGCCTGGGCACGCTGCAAACAGGCCGAAACTTGTCGTCGCAAGAAAGACAGATATGCAGCTGGCAAGCACATCTCAGCCGGGAACACATCTGCACGTCGTGTGTAGCCTAGATTGGCAATGTTGTGGAGGAGGGTGTGGAAACGCGGACCCAGACAGCCAAAGGTGTCAACTGCAGCTGGCAGGAGCTGATCGCACCGGGGGTAGTTGTAGTAGTGCTGTAGCTTTCTCTGCTCTGCCATGCCCACTGCGTGGCCAGCGACGCGTGTCGATGCTGGACCTTTATAGGCCTCCGTAACCACCACGTCGACCAGGGCCCGTGGTCCTCCACCAGGTTGCACGCCCACAATGTCAAGTGTGCGGCTATGATGACGTCCCTGGGCGTCCGTGGTAATCGGCATGATATTGTTGACTTCCGACCGCACGGTAGCCGGCGTTGCGCATCAAGCCCGCCAGGGCATCGCGGAGGAGGTTGTGGATGCCCACCACTTCTGGTCCTGTGGGGCATCTCAACATGTGAGTGGCGAGCTCAGCACCCTCTGCACGGAAGCCGCACTCGCACTGGCGCACCCCAATCAGGCAGTGAGGTGGAAGGAGCGAGGGCTTTCAATGGAGCGAGGGCTGTGACCTTTGTACATTCCTTTTGGGCTGGCCAATCACAGCCATCGCCCTCTGCTAGACAAGTCTTTCTTCTTCTTGGGCTGGCCTCTCCGCCATTGTCCATTTTTTTGGGCTGGCTTTTCGCAGCCCTTGCCCCCATTGCGATCCCTTGCCCACGCTGTCCACACGCGCGCAGGACGCGCTCTGGCCGCTGCCTCCGGGTCTCGGCGGAGTGCCTCCTTCCCTGCCTCGAGCTACTCGGACCTGATGTTGCTCACTCGCGGGTACTGAGCTTCCCTAGTATGTTGTCGTGATTGGTAGAGTAGAGGAGTCCTTCCTCGGCATATCATTCTTCAGCTTTGGACATTATCCATTCTTTCTCTATGGGCGAGCCTTCTCTCATTGGGAGTGCCACTTCTTTCTCCCAGCCACTGCCTTGCAAGAAAAAGAGATTTGGCTTTCGCGAGGGGGATTGTTTTCCGGCAGCTAGTGTGTCGGATTTGAGGCTCCTCACTCGTCGCTTGGCCAGCCCCTCTTGTAAAATGAAAGGGCTGAGAAGCGCAAAAAGCACAGAACACCTCTGTATGACTCCTGCGAGTGAATGAGAAGAAGAAAAGACGCTTCCAGGAGAGGGCAGTGGCTGTGGCTCAATAACCTCTAGGCAGATCAAAATAGCTAGAGGGCGGGAAAACGTCGCCCTGTCGGAACCGGGAGGCAGCCGCCAAGGCGCGGCCTGCCCGCAAAGTGGATGGCGAATGCTGCGGGCCGCTGCAGGGAGATGGCAAGTCGCATCCTGTACACTTGAGCAAGCCATTCCAACGATCTGGCCCCTTCGAACCTTGTCAATTCTATTCGGGCTGGTTTTTCACAGCCCTTGCCACCATTGGTAGCGGCAACTTCTTTCCCTTTTCCGACGGCAATGAAGCCGGGCTGCTCGCTCTGCCCTTTGGCGGCGGGACACAGCACGCCGCGCAAGCCGCTCGTGAAGGCCGAGCCAGCGGGTCCCGAACGCCCCGTGGACGTCGAGTGCAAGCGCGACAAACTCGTCGCCAGCGGCGAGTTGCGCGCGATTCCGCTTATGTAGCTGCTAAGCGCTTGCAGGAAGAAGGGCTCGCCCATTGAGGATAGGGGCTGGAAAAACCAGCCCAAAAAAGAATGAACAAAGTACGAGAAGGGGGCCAGAGGAAGCGCTAAGAAAGCAAAGCACACAAAGAAAGAAAGCAGCTACAAATCACTCGGTTTTTTTTTCGCAGCCTTGCCCCCTTGGGAATTTTTGGAACCCCTGCTAAGCAGCAGCAAATAAGAGAGGCTAGGGTCCTGAAACGCTTGTAGAAAGAAGAAGTGGCACTCCCAATGCAAGGGGCTGCGAAAAGCCAGCCCAAAAAAAGAATTCACAAAAGGTTCAGAGGGGCCTAAGAGCGGTGAGCAGCTACAAAGGGGCCTAAGGATGCTATGGTAAACGCTTGTAGAAAGGGCTCGTAGGCCCCTCCGAACCTTTGTCACTTCCTTTAGTGGCCCACCCCCAACCCGACCGTTGGCGCGCCCGCGCTTGCCCCCCGCGCCGCCGCCGCCGCCGCCGCGGCGGCGGCGGCGGTCCTTTCGCCCCCCGCTGCCGCCGGCTGGCGAGCTGGCGCCGACGAGCTCATGGCCGCGCCAGGCCCCGGGGCTTCTTCGGGCGCCACGCTCAAGGCCGCGCCAGACCCTGCCCCCGCCCCTCTGGTTGCCTCGCCGCTGCCGAGTTCCCCCGGTCACCCTCGGCTGGGCAGCAGTTCCCCGTGCCTGCGCCAGCGACAGCTGCTCCTCCCGACGCTTCAAGCCCCGCGGCGGCGGCCTCGGGCGCCCCGGCCTCCTCTACCCCGGCGGGAGCCGAGCTCGTCCTCCCCTACCAAGCGCCTCCTGTCTTCACGGGCAGC
>WELB01000098.1:97705-110398 GCA_009602725.1 Spirogloea muscicola
GGCGGCGGCGGCTCCCGAGGCGACCGCTAGCGCACTCCGTAGCTGCCAAGGCGGCCTGCCGAATGCCGCGCGGCGGCGGCGGCGGCGGCGGCGGCGGTGGTTGCGGTGGCAATAGCGGCACTTGGAGGCCGCGGCTGGCGCGGTGCGGAGGCTAGGGGCCTGTGAGCGGCCGTCATGACGGGCCTGCGGCCCGACGGCGGCGGCAAGGCGGCGGCGCCGGCGAGCTGCCCGCCGCCGCGGAGGATTGTCGTGGCGGTGAGCCTGCGCGGCGGCCCGGCTGTGGACCAGGCGAGCCTGGACGCCATCCGCTGGGCGCTGCGCAACCTCGCGCAGGGCCAGGTGAGCGAGTCCCAGCTTGCTCATGGCCACAGCGAGTCATGACTTGAGCAGCTGCGGCTGGCCCTGCTGGGACAGCGCCGGCTTTGCGGCGCTAATGCGGCCGCCGCCGGCTTTGCCGGCCCTGACGACTCGGCTCTCTGCGGCGCTGACCCTCGCCAGGGCGGCGAGGAGGCGACCATCATCCTGCTGCACGTCCTCACGAAGGTCCCAACAGCTGGTGAGCCTCCCGCTCGTCCCGGGGCTCGCTCCCTGGCTGCTAGCTACTCCATGGCGGGTGTGCTGGAGCTGGCTCGGCGCCGCTAGCGCTAGTAGCTCCGCCCTCTGTCAGCTGATAGCTGTTTGCGCAGGGCTTTTGTGATGTGCACTCTGTGCGAAACCAGCCGGCTGGCTATGCCAGGTCACAAGCTGGCTGCAGTCAGGCACAGACTGGACATTAGCAGCAAACCAGCGTACTTCTGGCAATGCTCAAGTTGCCAGAGTCTAGCGCTTTGATCTGACGGGCAGCCTCCCAGCCTCTGCCACCGGCTCTGCGCTGACGGTGGCGGGTGGGTGCCATCGCCGGCATTGCAGATGGCAAGCTGGTGCCGCTGAGTGCAGTGCCCAGGACCAGCGCGGAAACGTACTCTAAGCAGGCCGTGGACCCGCTCATGACGCAGTACGAGATAGCAACGCGCGCCATGGCGAAGCAACTGGTAAGGCCACTCTACCAGCGACCAATCACGGGCTGCCATGATTCGCCTTTGGCGGAATGGCTGAGAAAGGCATACGGCAGACCTGGTCAGACTTGACCATAATGGATTCTACGTTTGGCCCGTGTTTACAGATTCATCCTCTGCCTCTTGCTGATGTTCATGGCCTTGGGCCGCCTCTGATCCTCAGTCTAAAGTCAAAGTCGAACTTTGCAGTCCAATGTCCAGAGTCCATGATCCAAGTCTGTGCCGGTGACAAGGTCTGTGCTGCCGAGCCCGGCGTTGCAGACCGGGATGGACGTCAGCCCAACGCCGTTCGAGAAAGCAGCGCAGGCTCGGACCGCGGCAGTGCACCGGCGCTCTGCACTCACTGTCCACTACCAGGAGGTCATCAGGGCCAAGGCCAGGCCACAGGTGCGTGCGGCTTGCGCAAGCAGAGGCCCTCAGCGGCAACGCTAATCAGGCCTTCGTGCCTTCGGAATGGAAGCTGCAATAGGAAGGTCTGGGGAGCCTTCATGATGCTCAATGATTAGTGCATCGTGTTGGATTGTATCCAAAGCTCCATCATGTACTGGAGAAAGTGGACGCCAGGAGGGTGCAACAGAGCTTGGATCTTGGGCCCTGACATGCCGGATGCTTCTGCAATTTGCAGGTCCAAGTTGGGGTGGTGAAGGCCATGTGCGAGGTCGTTGAGAAAGGCATTGCGCTCAAGCTCCAAGAGCTGAGCGCCTCGGCGCTTGTCGTGGGCAGCTCCAAGACGCACTTCTTCAGGTCAAGCCTGTGATGCACTTGCCTGGACCAAAGCTCATTATCTCTTCGTGGTTTAGCGTCCAGCAAAGTTGTGCGCGGCAGCTGCATAGTTTCAGTGCAGTAGAGGGGTTTTACTAACTCAGCGTGCGCAAGGAACATCCACTGGAGAGACCTTCAGTTGCACGTGCCCCTGGCCTGTCAAGCTGAGTGTTCGCTCTTGTGTGGGAGGACTGAGTTGACGGGCAGCATAATCCGATGGTTTTGCGAGCCAGCAGCAACAAGGGGGCGCTCGGGAAGATCCTCGTGCGGAGCGCGCCCAGGGGCTGTGCCGTGTACGTTGTGCGCCGCAACGACGTGCTCATGCAGGGGCAAGGTGTGGGCCCTGTCCGACATGTTCCCTACTCGTACCCATGTCCCCTACACGTGACCCCGTGGTCCCAGACCCTCAGCGCCTAGCCCCCGTCTAACACATTGATGGAGTCGTACTCACTTGGGCTAACAACTCTGGGATGGCAGACGGCGTGGCAGCCATCGCCGACTCGGTGGATTTTGCATCAACGTCTGCGAGTGTCCTGACCCGAGTGGATTCAAACAGAGATGCCGATGCCAATCACTTGTCCAGTCCTCAATCACCACAGCAGGGCAACACGCCACGCATGGCTCTGTCACCTGAGGCCCTGCCGCCCAAGTCTGGCAGCTGGCTGGGGCCGTCATTGCAGCACAAGCTGGACAGCTCGAATGCAGAACCCAAACTGGAGTCGCAGAGCGCCGGCAGAGCGGCCGATTCCGAGCTCCAAGTGGACCTCACACGGCCAGTTGGCAGCGGGCTCACGGCGCAGCTGGCTGGCGAGGAGACCCAAGGTGCCATGGACGTCCGGAGCAGTACAGCGGAAACCTCCTATGACATGCTGCCGCGGCGCCTCCCGGCCCTGGCCATCCGCATCCCCGAGATGCTGCCTGCAGACAAAGGCGGGTCGTCGTCATCTTCTATCGGGACGTCGTCCACGTCCTCCATGGAGGGCAGTGGCAGGCTGCCACACACCCCCAACACGGTGCGCCGCCGTGCTGCTCTGGCTGGTGAACTGCCGGTGCTGACTTACCCCTCCCAGGACGATGTCGCGACTCCGGCAGCAGCGGGCCTGTCCCCAGAATCAGGGGGTCGCAGGCGGTCACCGACTCTGTCGCCTTTCAAGAGCCACGTGATGGCTCGCACGCTCTCGCACACGTCTAGCCTGGCGTCCATCACGGAGTTGGACGAGGTTGAGCCGATAACGGCAGCCGCAGGCATGCTGGAATCAACCGCCGAAGCAAGTCCGCCTCCTCACATCAAGGAGCTCTACCCCATCAAAGTACAATACACAGCACCGGCGCTGGTGGAGGAGGAGTGGCGGCCACATGAGCCCGTCACGTCAACAAGCAAGCCCGACAGCAGCGGCGGCGATGGCAGTGGCGCCAACGCCGCCGCCCTCTATGCCACTCACTTTCCACCACCATTGCCAATCCTGCGGACTCGCAGCCTCCCGCCACTAGCAGCCAAGGCACGGATGGCAGACGCGGGCGAAAGTGGCGGCGCCAGCCATGGCCATTCTCTTGCCAGCAATGCCTCTCATTCTGCTGTGCAGCACCATCTCCGCAACCTGCAGCCCACCGCCTCATCCCGCATCCACCCTGAGGGCTCCTTGTCGGACTCACTACCGACCTCCAGTGCAAGCTCGCCAGCTGGCTCGCCTCCCAAGAGAGGCATGGCGGGCCGGCAACGCCCTCCTGTGAAGACCGGCCAGGTTGCTCGGCACTCGCCGCCGCCCGCGTCGAAGACTAGCGAGAGCGAAACGTCGCCAATGGTGCGAAAGACACCAGGTTTCATCCACGGCCGGGGCTTTGGTGTCAACCTCCTGAACCGGTATGGCGGCTCCACAAGGAGGGCGGCCAAGTCCTCACCTGATGAGAGCCCTGTGCTAAACGTGTCGTCAGCCATAGCACCGGCTGGCATACGGCGAGCCATGTCGTTGGATGCCTGCTTTGACGACCCGGCCATGAGCAGCGACGCTGAGTCGGACCTGCACAGTGAAGGTGGTGGTGTTGCTGGTAGCGGCAGCATGGCCGGGCTCCTCACCAGCTTCCTGCAGTCGGGATGTGCAAACCTGGACAGCTGGGCAGCTTTCCTGCCGACGTTCGCGAGCCTCTTTGAAGAGAACGGCGACCTGCTCCTTGGCTTCGACGACAAGGCGCTCAGAGAGATCCTCTTTCAGGTCAGCAAGTTTGCCAAGCACCTGTAGACCAAAGGCTTCATGATGACCAGAAGGTGTGGACGTTCTCGAGTTGGTGTAAAGGCCGACATATGCTAAGGTCCATCATATTCGTAGTGCCCTGATCAATAAGCTGTTGATACTGTGGAAATTATCAAGGTGGTCATCGCAGTGCTGACTATGAGAGCCCACACATCACTTGGCTGACTTGCGTTCTGGATGCGTGCAGTTGATGCGCTTGATGGTGGTCCACAGCGTTGCATTTCGTAAGCGAGCCGTGGTCGCCATGCTACTGCTTATACGGGTACAGTTGTTTGCGTACTCACAGCAAGTCTAGGCGTACTCACAGCAAGTCTAGCAAGCATGTCAAGGCTGGCACTACCAAGCTGGATGAATGGATGTTTCACAACATTGAGTGCGTCGCATGCATGTTGGCAAGTGATGCTAGCAGTGGGCAAGTGT
This sequence comes from Spirogloea muscicola, assembly GCA_009602725.1. NCBI lineage: Eukaryota > Viridiplantae > Streptophyta > Zygnematophyceae > Spirogloeales > Spirogloeaceae > Spirogloea > Spirogloea muscicola. The sequence continues at coordinate 102,192 of WELB01000098.1, forward strand.
AGCCGTCCCTGCGCTCCAGACACTGGCCAGACATTGATGGCATCCTTAAAGCATCCTGGCAGTAGTTGATAGGACTGCTTAATGCTAGGCAACAGGGCCAGCTTTTTGACAAATGGTGCTTACGATCTCTGCTCTACTTCTGTGTCTCCTCCTCAGAACTCGTTCCTGCACCTGGGCAGCATCAGCCGGCTGAAAGTGATGCTATCACTGACCATGTCAGAAATCCTGTCGAACATGGGCCTCCTGGACCGTTCGCACTCCGACTTTCTCATGCTGGAACTCACGAGTGGAGTTCGCCGCTTGCGCCACTCCCTCCTCCAGCTCGGATCGTGGGTATGTCCATTTGGGGAAGTAAGAGTATGCCTGTTAGAAAAGGACATGGAGGGCTGAGAGTGCTTGATGGTTGTGCTTCAGTCCAGCTGAGCTACCTGTCTAGAGCTTACAGAGATCTACACAGACTGAGGAGATGTCCAGCTTATCTTTGAGTGTAACGTGTTGAAGTGTAATGCATGCCTGGAAGCTTGATCAGGGCCCCCGGGCTACAGCTTCAAGCATCTCCATCAATACTTTTATGGCAAGCAAGGCATGCCATCTATACAGTCATGACAAGGAGGTATTAATTGGTGCGAATTTGACTATGGGCCAGGATGAGATATCGGTTTCCTTGGTAGAATGCGGCCTTGCCAAGACCAGCCTGGAGGCAGTCCGACCTGGCGAAAGCATTAACAGGTCTGCTAGCTTATGTTCATGACCATGTTTCCTTAGTATCATCATGATGATAAGCAGATTCAGAGGATGCAAGGTTTCCAGAGCCATGTCCTTAGCGCAGCAATCTTGCATGTGCGCTGTGATGAGCACTTTGTCTATTTACCTGTGGTGCCCCGTTGCTCCTATGTCAGATTTACTTTAGTTTGTTAGATGTTGCTTCTTCAGGTGGGATTGGGAGGACGTCCACGACTTGCGGGAGGTGCAGCTGAGGGTGCTGGAGGCATTTGTGGAGCACTCCCGCTTGGTCTGCTCTCTTTTACACCTTCACAAATGCTAGAAGTGACTAATGCAGGTCACTTTGTCAGTCCTGCTAATGACTCGGGATCATGACAGCTGCTGATGTTGTTGTGCAGGAGATGACAATGTCGACTGACTCCCACCTGCGGCTGGAGACGCTGGAGGCCCTGGCAATGGCATATGCGCATGTGCCAGAGCTTCACATCATGTGGCTGATGCACCTCAGCAACCGGCACATTGAGAACAGCTCCTGGGCGGAGGCCGGCCAGTGCACCTTGGCCATAGCCGGCATGATGGTCCTGGTAAGGAGCAGCAGCAGAGCAGTGTCCTCTTTCACCTCATTGTGGCCCTGAGTTTTGTGAGTTAATTGACTGTGTGTTTTCCCAGTGCTGACGCTGAGGTGGGTGCACTCGGAATTGGCACGAATACTTCACGAATGCTAAACCCTTCTTCTGTGCTGACAATGCCTCCATGTTTGTCTGTAGGCCACTGTTGCGAGGAAGGACTCGCCCTGGGACAAGTTTCATGTAGCAATATTGGAATTGCTATGCCCCAGTATGCAGCATCTGCGGGTTGCCATGCTTGATTCAGCCACTGCTGCAGGTTGGCTTCACACTTGCAGAACATGCTCATATTATCATCTGTGGTGCAAATCTGGGCAGTCACAACTTGCATCTCGGATTGCATTGTGATGCCAATTGAAAAAGGACATACCAGATAAACTTCAGCTAGCTGGTTGTACAAAAGCATGCAATCATCTCCTAGAGCCCAGAGCTGACAGACTTAAGCTCAGCTGCACAGCACTACTCCTACTTCACATGATAAAGAGAGGCAGGCAGGGTGGTGAGATTGATGCCACTGTGATGGGCGTGCAAACTTGTGAGTGACAATTGTTGCGCCTCAATGGAGGAGCTTGTCGTTGTGCAGATATGGAGATCTATGGCTATGGTGCCTCTAAGCTCAATGCAGAGGCTGCAGTCAAGTACATGCAGGTGCTTGCTGTTGGCCCTTTGCAAGTGCATTGGCTTGTGATGAAAGCAAAAATCTTGCGTCTGAGGTCAAGCAAGCTAATGTGTCTCTATAGCACTTTGCAGTTTTGCAGAATAAATATTGTCCTCTTTATAACGACCACATCTGACTTTGTCTACTTCTTCTGCAGATGGCTCATGACTTGTTTGTGAAGGCAAAACTCAGGCACTTTGGTGCATACTTGCTTGAGCTCATTCTTCCTGTATACCGTGCTTCACCAGACGAAGTTCAGGTTACGTCTATGTGCTTCACTGCATGCACTGCTGGGTGATCTGATGCCTTGAGTCAATTCATCTTGACGACATTCTTTGCCATTCATTCAGAACTCTGCGGCATGGCATTATTCATGCCTCTTACAGGATTTCTGCGATGAATTGACGGACTGAATGCAAGATCGACTGGATGCTTGCTTGCATGTTAATCATTCGAGTGTTACATTGATTCATTGATGGTTTAATGACTGACTGATTGGTTGGGCATCTTGACTGTCGCTGAATCTGCATATGCCTGCTTCTCCTTGTCTGCTGCTGCAGGTTTCACTTCTGGAGCTTGAGTTGGGCAAGCACTATGCTTGCCTGACTGAGCAGGTGTGCATGCCTACTGTAAATAATCCTCTATTTCGCGAAGATAAATTGCGATAGTGAGAAGAATCCTGTGATGCTGATTGCACCTCTGTGTTGTACCACTTTTGTATGTTGCAGAAACTTAGTTTTATCCCTGTCAAAGATGCGGCTTACTACCGCGTAGGGTTTTACGGGGACCAATTTGGAGTGCTTGCTTTCAGGTACTGTTGCCTAACTATGGAGGGTTTTCTAAGTCCCCTATAAGGTGGAATTCGCTGGAAGCCTACTTCTTGTCGAGATGAATTGTTTGAGTAACTAGCCTAGCTGAGGGTCCAGGAAAGAATAACATGCGTGGTGACACTGAAGGCTCATGAAGGCAGAACCTTCGCTTGCCCAGTCAATGAGCTGATTGTATGTGTTGTTGCTGGGCAGAGAATTCATTTATAAGGAGGGACCAGAAGTCAGGCTTGGTGACATCATGAAGAAGATGAGAGCTGTGTACGAGCAACCAAGCAATGGCAGCATCCCTTTGTCCTTTCTTCCTGACTCCCGACAGGTCAGTCTTAGGATTGCTTTTCATAGCTTAATGCACGTCTACAAACTGCCGGTGCGGATTTCTTATATCTCATGCAAATCATACTGCACAGGGAATGATCAACCCTTCTTTGCATGCAGGTCAACCTGGATGAGCTGGACCCGGCACATTGCTACGTTCAGATTACATCCGTGGAGCCCCTCCAGGAGGAGTCAGATGTCACATACATGTCCTCTGTCGCAAAAGGCGATGTTGTATACTGCCAAGCTCCCGTCCGCTGCTTTGCGTTCGAGACGCCCTTCACAAAGGATGGCAAGTCGCAGGGCGGCCTCGAGAACCAGTGGAAGCGACGGACAGTGCTGCGCACAGAATCCTCCTTCCCTTGCCTGGTCAACCGCCTGCGAGTTACTTCCTACCAGGTTAATCTAGATCCTGGCCCTTGAGACTGAAAGATATCCCAAGTAGAGATAGTTGCTAGCAGGTTGTGCTCTGATGTACTGCTGGAAAGACTCCGTCTTGGCTGGTGAGCATGCCATCTGAGCAGTGGGAGGCCTGATGCTGATGATCCGGGTAACTGCTTACATGCCCCAGCTGCAAGAGTTCACGCCTGTACAAGGAGCGGTGTCCATGATTAGCTCTCGGACGGTGGCACTGAGGGCCGAGCTCGACGTCCAGGAGATTGCTCCCTTGCCAGAACGCGTGCAGGTTTGACAATATCTCTCTAGTATGACAGCTTTGCTTCTCTGCGATCTCGGACTGATTCATTGGATCTGCCATCTCATCACTGAATTGAATATCAGACGTGCCACACTGTTGGTATGCGCAACCCACATGGGAATTGTGGAACAGGCAAAAGGATTGTTCTAGAAAGGAGGCAGGAATGTAGCAAAGAGTGATAAGAGAGTGATAATGACTCATATTGTTGTGATTGGTCGTGCAGGCCCTCCAAAGGTTGCTGCAGGGCAGCGTGGCCGTTCAGGTTAACAGTGGGGTGATGGGCGTCTGCCGTGCATTCCTCATCCCAACAGATGGCAGCAACTCCGTTGCGCGTTCGTCTCGGACAAGCTCTGGAGAGCTGCATGAGCTCGTGGACTCCATCCTGGTCTTTACTGCAACGTGCAAGATGGCACTTGCTGTACACGCCAACTTGATGGGCATGGATGACCAGACCTTCCATGACGAGCTTGTCCATGGATTTGAAGTAAGCATAACGAAGGCATGCTATTGAGTTTGCACGTTCCATCTTGTTCATTATTTATATGTCAGACTTGCTTAGCCAATGACTAACTTATGGTCCTTATCAAGTCGAGTGACTGCATCCTTCAGCTGCCTATGCTTCCTTATCAAACCATGACGATGGCACCAAGTACTCAAACCCAAAGTTTCAGAACTGCTATTGCTGACAGTGACAATGGGCTATCTTAGAGAATGGATTCCCCTTGCTTTGGCTGAAAGACTCTGTGCCTCTGTCCTTTCTACCAGACCTTGACCATTCAGATGTCGCACTTTATTCCGGAGTTGAGGAAAGCCTCCATCTCGAACGGGCAGTTTGAGCAGAGCCTGCTTCTGGAGCGGATGTCTGTGCTGCGGTAGTTTCTGCTTTCAGTGGCCCACTTAGCGATTTTGCTCTCGTCTTAGTCTACTTCTGCCATCGCGCCTTCAAGCGCCCTTGCCCACGTTATGCTAAGGCGAACTCCTCTAGGGATATGCCATGGCTAGGCAAAGAGGCAGCTCAACTGCGCAGCATCAAAGTGACCTCTTGTACCATCTCTGTGCAATTCTAGAGTCCCCATGCCAGATATGATTTGGCAGATATGGCTCAGATAGCAATTAAAGGATTTCTCAGGATTATCTCTCAGAATTGGGTGTCCAAGCCTCAATGAGAACAAATACAGAGTGTGGCCAATGGTATGGCGGTTGCCTATCGATGGCGGCATGAAGGGACAGGTGCTGTGGCCACGGTTGCCATTATCTCCACATCGTCGTGTCACTTCAGGCCCAAGAGGTGGCACTATAGCAACCGAGTGCCGAATAACGTGATATGACATGCTTGACAATCACTTTAAGTGGAGGAGAAGGCGTTGCTTAGCTGCCTCTTCATGCATTCTTGCAACAGTTGCTCTGCAATTCAGCTCCATACCCAGCCCCGCAAAGTAAGGATCTTCAAGGGAGCATGATGCGGCACATAGGCACTGACAAACTCTGGCCGCACGATATCAGGGTCCACGACCTGTTGAGAACCTCCATTCACAGCTTGATTCAGAGGCAGATGTTGTGCAGAGACATTGCAATGATGGTGAGACCAGAAACGTTTGTTTGATGGGCAAGGACTGTTCAGTGACTATATGTGGTGACGTGATGAAGATCATAGTGGTACATGCATTTATGCCAGTTTGTTGGGGATGTCTGTGGGTCATCATGTCTCCTTCAACATGAAACATTAGGGGACTTTGTCTTTAAGGATTGCAGATGCTCGATATAATATACGGGAACAAGATGAGATGTGCTGCTAGTCAAGCATGAACTCTACGAATGCTGCTATTGAGATTCAGTTGAGAGGTACAGCTTGATATTGAAATCATGTTTTGAACGGGGGCGATGGCTGTGAAAGGCCAGCCCAAATTGACAAGGTTCAAAGGGGCCAGAAGGTGCTAAACACCTGCGCAAGTGGCTACATTGATTGGGTGCTCAATAAGCCCTAGTCAGCAGCCGCAAGTCAGATTAGCTTGCAGCCGGGAAAAGGTTGAGGTGGTCATGACCACAATGTTGAGTTCATGCGTCTTCGATGTCATTTGGCAGGCACAAATGCGGACAGCTTGGCCGACACGTCCGCTTTCAGTTGATTCGGATTCACCTTGCTGCCGTTAGGCAGAGCAGCGCAGAGCAGCGCTGCTGAGACTTCATGAGACGTCACTACATGTAGCCTGTACGCTCTCATTAGTGTGATGTGCTGCCCAACAACTAGGGAGGGCGGTGAAATAACCAAGCATCCTCCCAGCTGCCATCCCCTTGTTCACGACTGATTATTGGCTCGCTGTTGCTGGTCTGAAGTAGAGCAGCTACGAATGCCAGCGAAGTGTGTACAAGGACATGTATGACGATGGTAAGAGGAGAGCTGCAAACACTCTTACAAGTATGTAAAGCACTACATCGCATGTCTTGCACTTCAAATAGATAAATGTCAAGAACCTGCTCTGATGTTTGGCCGATGTCACATGTAAGACCTCATTCATCAACTTGACCAACCACTCCGACTGTCGTCTTTATGATGCGCGACGGTGTCATGTCATCTACCTCACGCAATGTAGCATACGAGTGTGGTAAAGCTACCAAGCTCTCAGAATCACACAAACGCTCGTCCCTAAGCCGGCATGTTGACTTGGTCACTGTTGCTCATGTCTCACCTTCTCCTAGGGCTGCAGTCCAGGTCGCTGAGCAACTGACTCTCGAGTATGCCAGGGCTGGAGTGTCTACTTGTGCCCGGGGCTGGTGTCCATTGGGCTCCCAAACATTGGGCTCTCAAGAGCCTGATCTCAACACGCAGCGATGTGGCCTTCTCATGCAAGATGCGATCGTCCATGACCAGGTCCATCTCCACTTGTTGCTCTAAATGCAAAGGTATAACGATTGCCAAGCTGGTCACGCATTGCATACTACTAACCCTGACATGCAGGGCAAGTCAGCTAGACGCTCATGAATGGCACAGAGGTGTAACGATTCCCAAGCTGACGTGATGCATTTTTGTAACCCTGACATGCAGGGCAAGTCAGCTTGACGCTCATGAATATTACAGTTGAAAGCACAGGTGCGGCAGACCAGCTCGCCCCCTCTTCAATCGTGAAGTCAAGAGCAGCAAGCAAGCTATGACCTTGCTGAAGCCGTAACAGTCATCTTCGTCCTGCCTGAAAGGAGAGGTCCATCGGGTGCAGCCTGTATGCTGTGTGTGATGCACAAGCTGGTCATCGCGCTTAAGCGATTTGCCAAAGGAATACAAACACAACACTACGCACAAGTGTAGCCCAACGGATGTAGAGCAAACGCGTGGCCCCAACAATTGTGCAATGTCCCTCAATACTGGAGAACTCAAAGCATTGAGTGCAAGCATTTGGGCTGCCCGTCTGACTGATCCACAGGTACAAATGACAGGGCTCCAATTGCGCCCGGTAAAAAGTGTACTTCATCGTATCCAATCTCAACACTGGTCAAAGCCAGGCAGCTAATCGGCAGGAGATGCACGCATCTACAACAGCTGCCAACTGGCTAACTCGCCGGTCAAGGTGTGGGCTGCTGGCGACTCGGACCAGGCAGCTTCCAGATCATGATGTATCACATGTCCATTGGCGTGCGTGCCTAAGTGTTGGTAGCCCGCGTGTAGATCTGCTGGGTGGCGTGCGACGAGACGAGGCGGATGACGCCCTTGTCCATGAGGTCACGCACGGCCTTGCGTGCCAGCGAGCCCGATATCTGCGTCCCGCGAGGTCATGGCAGCCCCACCGTGGAGAAAGAGCAAGCGTCAGTCTCCGTGCCTTTGCCAGCGGCTCACACAACCATGCTCTACGTTACCCTCGTCTCCAGCCATGTAAGCGATCGACGCACACCGTCAATGCGCGACGGCGGCTGCAGCGCCAAGAGAAGCGTGAGCTAAGAGACAGGCTGCCCATGAGTAAGCACTGGATCGCCGTCAGAGTCATCAGTAAGGGCCTCCAAGGGCCCCACAGGCAGGTGCAGCGCCAGGGGGTCGTGGGGGGGCTGACCCGGAGGCGGTCGGAGAGGACGGAGGGCGTGATGAGCTTGTACTTGGGCGCCTCGGCGAGCAGCTTGTCGTACGTCGCCTGGTCGAACAGCACCATGTTGTTCACCTTCTCCTTCTGCTTCCCCTTGCTCCACTTCTTCTTCTTCTGCTTCCCCCCCGCCTTGGCCGCCTTGGCCACCTTCGACGGCTGCTCCTTCTTCGGCGCCTGTGTTGGGAGACGGGGATTTCGTCAGCGGGGCGACGCCGCGAGCCTGCGCGCCGGAGGCGGCGGCGGCGCCGGGAGCCACCGACGCGGCAGCCGCGGAGCCACGGCGACGGCGGC
>WELB01000098.1:131230-159405 GCA_009602725.1 Spirogloea muscicola
GGCGGCGGCGGCGCCAGCCCCTGGGGCGGCACGTTCGCCGTCGAGTGGCTGCGCCTGCACAGCCTGCCCTTCCAGCGCACCGTGCACCTCAAGAACCCGCTCAACTTCTTCAAGCCCGTCAAGATCAGCCGCGACGGCCAGGTGCGCGCACGCTCGCCCGCCCTGCCCGCACGCTGGCCGGACCGGCACCCGGCGCGCATGCGGCTGGCGGCTGACGCCGGCCGCCATTCTGCGGTCGCGGCCGGAGACGCAGGAGCTGACGGCAGACATTGGCGAGGCGCTCTGCGCACTCATTGACGAGGGCGCCGACAAGGAGGGCCGCCCCAGAAGGTGTGCCTCTGCCACTGGCCAGCCCCGGCTTTGACATAGCAGTCGGGCTTCAGTGTTGACCTTTCCACATGGATTGCCTCCAAGCTTTCCGAAAGCTTTTGCTTCCGAATCATATATGGTTCCTGTACGAAATTGACGCAACCAAAGATTTGCCACGCGCAACCGCGTCAGTGTGCTAGGCAATTGAACTGCAGGCTGTCTAGCTGTATAAATATAAAACTTAACGTCGACCACTATGAAGGTTGTTCTAAGCAAGAGTAGGTTCCTGGGGCAATGGCAGCTGGCAGGCCCTTGATGCAGATCCCTTCTGGTTGCTGCGGCTGCAGGAAGGTGGGCAGCTCGGCAGCAATGCAGGAGGCCGTGCTCCAGCAGTACCACGGGGAGCTTGCGCTGGCAGGCTACCCAGCCCCCTGCAGCAGCCCAGCGGCATCCTTGGGCATGTACACCACCATGCACGCTGCCACTGCGGCCGGGTACGGCGTGGAGGCGGCCCTGGGGGACACCGTGCTTGTGCCTGGCCAGGCCGTAGTCGTCCCCGCAGCCGCCGCCAGCCGGGCAGACGGCCGGGCTGGCGCTTCGCGCCAGATGGCGGGCAACAGCAGTCTGCGAGCAGCACCTGTGAGGACTCTTCTGGGAGGGCCGAGCGGAGCAGCTGACTGGGACTACGGCGCAGAGCTGCTCGAGCAGCAGCAGCGCTCCTCGGCGGCGGCAGCCATTACAGAGGCATCCTTGTCCGGCCGCGAGCCCACAGCGCACAAGGAGCCCCCGGAGGAGGAACTCCTTACCATGGTCCGTCGACAGCCCCCTAGCTCGCCAACTTCGCACCACCTGGAGCTGCCACCTCAAGCTGCCGTTGCATACGCGAGTGCTGAGCACCGGCATCGCTTGCTGACGCCTGTGCCAAGCATGCAGACCTACGAGGAATACTTGGAGTGGATGCAGGCGGCAGCACTCTGGTCGCAAGCTGAGGTGCAGGTGCGTCTCTGTCGCGACCACCGCCGCTGCATGGAGCCTGCGTCAGCACAACGCAATGTTTGTTTGTAGATGATGGATGAGCCCGTAAATTGAGGGCTCCATGGTGTCCTGTCTGCCTGCGGCCGTGCAGGCATCCCGAAGAGCGTATGTCTACTCCGGCGGTGGGGCTGGCGCTCCCACGCATGCAGGATATGGCGAGAGGAGCTGGGGCTTGGGGACCGCTGATAGAGCAGAGAACAGCAGCGGTGTAATCAGTGGCGGCGGCGGCGGTGGCGGCGGCACGTCTGCTCAGGAGACAGATGACGGGTCTGGCAGTGCTTGTTGCGAGACCTCACTTGGCTTCACGCTGCTGCATGATTGACCGTTGAATGCAGGCCATGCTCGTGCTCTGGCTGCCGGCAGCACTCATGCTCTGCCTCTTTGGACTCTCCTGCTGGCAGATTACATGCCGCAGCCTACTACACTGGCGACTGGTACTCACCGCAACACAGTAGGGCCGGCAAGGGTTTGGACAGCAGCGGCTGGGACTTCTCACCGGAGGCGGCTACCACGGGTGCGGCATTAAATGAGGTGCCTAGCGGCAGAAGCGGGATTGTTGGCTCACATGGGGCGGGCTCCGGCTACCATGGTCATGATGGCCATCCCATCAGGCCAGCCAAGGCACCAAGCAGCGCCAGTTGGCCGGCGGCCACCTTGTCCGAGTCAGCAGCACCCTGATCTGCCCCTACTGCCGTGAGGCAGCATGGGCGCTAGCATTTTGCAAGGGCCCCGTGGCTGCAGCAGCCTCTAAACAGCTTAGGATTTTAGCACTCATATAGATTGACACAACAGTAGGCAGGGATAGTTGTCTGGGCCAAACAAGATACATGCTAGATCTCTGTGATGAGAAACTTATTGGAGCAGTAGCTGCTGGACGCAGGCTCCCAACATCGAACCTGCTTCCCTCGTAGCTGAGGCGTGGCGGAAGCATTAGTCTCCCCTGGACAGACTTACCTGTGAGAATGGCAAGGGCACTAGCCTGCGACACTCCATTTGGATTCTCGAAGTAGTGGAATAGCAATACCTTACTCTTGAACAATACCAACTGACAACGTCAACAGACACACCTATGTGCACATGCATTTGTCGTGCGCAGCTTAAGCCAAAGATTCTGAGGGATTAGGTGGCAAATGCTGGCAAGCAGCACATACAATATGCGTTGCACTATCCGCTAGGACTTAATGCAGCCACATTTAGCTACAAGAAGTTGGGTGATCTTGATATGTTGCTCCATCATATCTTAGGCTCGTCTTCCCCCAACTTGCGATTTTCTTCCTCCCGTGTTTGGAAGTGCATCCACTTCACCACTCAGATCTCTTTTGAATAGAAGAAAGATACAGTACTTGCTTCCACTGAGCGCTGGTTTCAAGAGAGGGTCCGGATATTTGATTGAGAACCATATGTGTAGAGAGAAACTGGTTTGCAGCTTGCGTGCGCGCGGCACTTCAGGTGCTTTTCCACTAAGAGCACTGGCCCCCAAACCTGCAGACAACAATTTTTGAAAAAATCTAGTGACACTGCACTGGCAGACCACGTAGACATGAACAGAGATGCGTGCTTGGAGCAGATAGCGTGCTCTCATAACTGACATATGACCAGTCCATGCATGTCATGGGCACCACAGAACGATGTCGTGGCGGTGCTTACGATGCTTGCAAGCCCTCTACTAAGAAAGCATGACTCCGTATGATCTTCATTGTTGTATCCGCGCTTGTCACACTGTACTTATATTGTGATCCTGCTATACCATATGCCTTGAATATTAGTCTGCGTGACTTACTACCATGCCTACTGAGAAGTGCAACAACACCATGAGAAACTGGGGACTGAAAAGCGGCACCAGAAAGGGAAGGAGAGAGTCGACCAGGACTATTGAAGACGTAAAAGTTGGAGCCCTGCACTGGGCCGCCTTCACTCATTGAGGTCCACAATCTTATGTATACGTCAATAAAGAACCTGCAAAAACATCATGGGTCATGATGCTGAAGTCATGTACATGTCCTTATGAACAGGCCGCTACAGGAACTGCAAGGCAGGCAAGATAATGATGTATTTCGTTGTCTGTGGCACAGCTAGTATGTACGCATTCTTGATGTTGAGGTCTTCATTTCCACTGATAGACTTTCCAAACTCCTCCCATACGATTGGTTTGCTCAGCAGAGTCTGACATGTAGGATGCACATGCACAGTTGCAATTTAGTACGACACCAGAGCAGTAAAGCATCAACTGTATTTTTCAGTGAACATGACTGATCCAACTGGCTAGCCTTCTTCTACTCTGCACATGCCTGAGCCCTTAACATCTTCATTCAAAAGGTGTGGCACCTGCGCATCGCTGTTATGGATGTCAATCCAGTTCTTTAGGAAGTCGAGCTCCTCCGACCATGGTGTACCAGAAGGCCACCAGTTGTCTGTCCTGTTTATGACGAAGAAAGTGCAACTCCTCTTTCAGCAGTTGACTGTTCGAGATTCTGAGGGGGTGACAAGTAGCAGCTAAAGCTGTTGCTCAACTCTGAAGAAATTGGACTAGGCACTGTACCAGAGATGTGCAACAGCGAAATCAATCGATGGGAGTCTGTGATTGAGTATAAAGTCTTGTCCTGTGTTTGACGCCCACGAACTCTCAAGATCTGATCTCCGAAAATTCAACATGCTTAAGAATGAGTGTAAATGTTATGTCACAAACAGCGTCCGACATCGTCTAGGTCCTGGGCCCTAGTCCGAGTGGATCAGCAGATGTCATACAGTGATTGATCAGGCTTTGCCTCTACACAAACATCAGGGCCTACTATTGGGGTTGTAGGTCGTGCGATTTGAGCTCCAGCTGTAGAAGCCTTCGAAGCCGGTTGTAAGTAAGTGCTTAGAGTCCACACTCTTGAGTACTTGCAAACAGTGGTCCATCAGCACAGTGAGCATCTTATAGCCCCTAGGAGACTATGACCATGTGCATAACCTGGAAGTATAAGTAGCTCAATGCTGCTATGGTGCATTCATGTGGTGCATCTACTCAGGGATCAGGTCGTTCTTGCCATTTTAAAACCCTGAGATCATGAAGATTACCTTCACAAAAGCACTCATGCTTGCAACCCAATCCTGCACCATGGATGTGCATGTTGAGCTATTCATGCACCTGCCAGCTATCTTAGCAAGTCAGGATTGTCAGCAATGCAAGACAAGAAGGCCTACGTGCAAAGAATCACGGACTGCTGCAGACAAGGTTCTCGTCATTTGAGCTTGCACAACAATTGACCATGAAGACAGGCTTAGCTGTCTCGAATATAACCTTGGTTCGTTTAGGAGGTTCCAAGCCAAAATTGTTGGATCATCACCATATCGGACACCACTGAAAGTGTTGACGCGACTAATTATGCGCTGCAAGGCTAAGGAAGTCAAGGTCAGCCCGTAGAACCACCTACAAATGCGTCAATAAGGTATACGTAGTCAAGCTTGACTACATATTCCAGAGGAATGCAAGATCAAATACACCTGGAGTTGGAAGGTGACAGGCTATTTAGTCCCAAGTCAGTGGATAATGGCATAGACCTGTACATGATCTCGATACAAGTCTCTGCAGTTCTCATCTGCAAAGAAGTCATCCTTTGTCTGTGCGGTGCTACTCCACAGCACATACTGCAGATCATGTCAAAGCACCTCTTCATCTGACTCCATTTTAAGGTGACGAGCTGTGCGATTAGCCTTCCTTGCTGTCTAGCAGATCTCGAGCAACTGCAAGTATATGCAACGAGGTCATTGCTGCTGGCCAATGCTAGATGTGGAGCCTGAACAACGGATATTAGCTAGAAATACAAGAACCGGAAAGTAAGCTTACCGAGCCAACACCGTCAGGATCATACCAATAGTTGACGAAGGGTAGTATTACCCGAAGACCACGTGTTTGGCACTGATAAAGCACATAGTCTAGTGCTGGTCCCCACAGGGATGTGAAAGAGTGATCATTGTTGATGATGTTAGCGTAGCCTAGAAAGATCCAGCTTGTCATGACCTTTGAAGTGGAAGTACTATATGCCCTCTAAGGTCCTAAAGGAAGATATATCTACCTTCAAATGTCGCTTCTGAGTAGATGCCTGCCCTTGGCTGGAGCGCATTCTTTGGGCTGTCCAGAGCACATGCAAGTGAGGGCCTTTCATGGTAAGAAGCATCCAATGCAGGACAAACCTCAGGTCACTCGTCACATAAACACCAAAACGTGCGATATCAAGTCAAGCTTTCTCTTGTAGGCAACACATTGCGCTCATCAGGCTTACTTTATCGCAAATGGCCATGTGCGAAGCACAGTCAAACCAGATGCAACCATTTCATCGAGTGTGGCGTTTACTGTCCAGATTTTCGCAGGATCAGTTGCGTTCTGTCAAGGAAAGTGAACAGGCAGTATGCATATGTAAGCTTCAGATATTCACCCGTGTACATGCAGACTAGTCCCTCATTTTGGTATCACGTACCTCCATCAAGTCCCAGGAGTTTGACCCAGCAAAGACAAAGCGTTTGCAGTTGAGCATGAACTGCTGGCCGCTCACGGTCACGAAGCCTGCCAAGCAAATAATGGTCTAGAAAATTTAGACTCTGCACTCAACAACAGATGTGTGGATTTCAGAAACAAAGTCTTTCTTCACCATGCTTCAGCAACTCCGATCACGAGCCTACGCTCAAGGACCTTGATCTGCAGGCGACATTCCCTGCAGGCATCAACAGCAAGCTTCAGTGTGTAGCACGTAATGACGCCAAATGTGTATCTTCGCGAACATACCACTCGATGAACGAGGCAGCCATGGCAAAGCCTCCCAACTCGTCAGGCCTGGGCCGTTGGCTTGGAATCTGAATCGAAGCAATTATTTGTCTCACCGTCACTCCGCCTATGGATGATGGCGCCGGCGCAGGTCCGCTGACAATGCTCGGGATTTGGCTCAAAGCTTCCCCGAACATTGTTGCAGCAGCCACTGCGAGCTTCAGCACCGCGAGTGGCGGTGCCAGCGACGGCGACCTTGCCGGCCACCGTGCTCGCTGCGCCGCGAGCTTCCGGGCGAGGCTTGCGGCCGCGGGGTGCGGCGTCATGGGGGCGCTCGTGGCGGCGCGCTGCGGCGGCACCGGCGGGGGGAGGGGCGGCGTATGAAGAGCCGGGTTTGGCTGCAGGCACTCTGATCAGCGGCAGCATCGGCTGTTGATCGGCGGCTGACGCCGTGACTGGGCCTGGTGGCGGTTGGAGTGCCCGTCAGGCGTCAGCTCAGCTTTTGTCATATCGCGCGGTACGCGAGTCCGCTGTTATATTCCGGGAGCTCGTCTTGGACCACCCGTTTATCCACTCTTTGGCACGCTATTCCGCATATAATCTGGCTGGCCCTCGCAGGTTCTAAAGGATCTTCACATGCAAAGGCTGGCTTTGAGTAACATGGACGCATAAGAGCTTGCTGCTGGATGATACTTGCAAAGGCAAAGGGGCTGGACTGTCGAGCAACTTCATGTAATTTCCAAGCTTGTGACAGGCCGCTGCCCATCTGAAGGACAGGTTGCTGCTGCATACATTGCTAGATTCCCCCCAACTCTGACAACCTCACACAGCTTACTCTGTAAATCTTATCAGAAGTTTCAGTTGCCTTCTCATGACCTTAGTAAATACTGTTCAGGCCCTCTGACTCTGGGGCAATATGAACAGGACCAGAATAGTCATGAATCTGACGTGTTACTAACAGCACCCCTCAGCCCACTCTCACCTCCACAAATGGCGATATTCTCTGTCGTGCCATTCTGCCATTTTGCTAGCAGCAAGAGAGGGCGAGCAAAGACGTACATCACATAGAAGCATTGAAGTTTGCAACAATTCAAGCGCGTTTATTGGCAGAAGAAGTGGCTTGATCAAACGTTGTGCCTGCTTGACGCAACCTTCTATGGCTACGGGCAAGTGATATGCAATCAGTTCGCACCTCAGCCAGCTGCAGGATCAAAGCGGGCTCTGGTAATGCAAAGCATGGCATGCCGCGTCAGGACCAGTTCATACAGGATTCAAGCTGCACACATCTGGTCGGCCCCTTCAAGTGCTCATTTTGACCTGCGCTAGTATAGCAGGGGCAATCTCAACTTTGGCGCCTGGCTGTGTCCTCACACATCTTAGCATGACGACATTTCGTGGACTACTTCTCAAGCGTGTCCACCACAATGCCGGCCAAACGTCAAACTTATTGTAAATCTGAAAATCAGAAAATCAAGTCAGAGTATACAAAGATTTACAAGTGCAAATAACTGATTTTTTTCTCATACTTGATGTTAAGGCTGAGGACCTTGCTGCTATACTTGTTGCTATCCACCTTCGAGAAGTTGCTTAACTGGGCGCAATAGATAAAGGATCTAGGAGTGCTGCATCAGAGCCTTTGAGGCCTATATTTGAGGCCACTGAGTGCAACCCAAGACTCTATGCAATGGCTTCTCCCAGGGCCCACCTTGGGAGTGTACTTAAGTCCGACCTGAAGGAGCACTCAGATTACGCAACTCATATGCCAGACTGAGATTCCAGCTACAACATGCAAGACACATAGGTGCTTCTGCTTCAGGCCAATCCACAAGCGGTGGCTTGCCTCAGCTCCTGAGCCGAATGTACTTCAACTGTAGTACTGATCAGTCGTCAGTTCTGCAAATGCACCGAAGTCCAACCCTGGCACCCACCTACTGACTCCCTGCACATATATTCGACATGGCAGATACTTGCTAAGGTTGAGATGCCAGAGCATCCAGCAGTGACCAGCCTCATGCTGTGATACACCTGCAACTGATCAAGTGCTGAGCAACAAAACGTTTCCTCCATATCTCACCATAGAAGCCTGCATATATGGTGCGTGTGTGCGGAAAGTATTCTACTTGACTCATCTTGATTTGAGCATCTTGTCCTGCCTGACACTGACAAATACTGAGAAAATGTAGTCAGTGCCATGCAAAGTTGGGTGGTGAATGAAGACCAATGTGGCTACTCACCACATTCGCAGGAGTAGATTCAGGTGGAAGATTCATTGGTTCATCCCTGCGATACATGTATTCCAAGAAGTAAATTATCGTCTGTTGACCTGCTTAGAAATTTCTGCAGAAGATCTATGTATACATAAGCAAGAAATATTGATGGCCTGTCGAATAAAGCAGCAAATAAGCCACCAGGCCATGCTGAGACAAATTGGTTGCAGGTCCTTCTGCACTTACCATTGAGGCTGACAGAATCGGATCCCCATCAACAAAGCAAGCATTTTGTCAGATTTGGAAGCTTTGAAGAGCTACATAGCTGAAATTGGCAGAGTTGCATCCGAAGTCATATAATGGCAGCAATATCACATATAAATGCTACAAATTCAGGACAGAATTGTTGTCTTCCAAAAGACTTTCATGACATCATACCTGCATGAAGACAGCAAATGTGCTACGGGACACTTCTGAGGCCCTAACTTCTTGAGCAGCCTGCGAAGAAAGATCGCAAGGGAGCACATCAGGCGAGACTTGCATATCCAAGCTACAATGCAGGGAGTATTTGAGCCAGAAGTGCTGGTGGCTTACTTTGACATAGTGTGGTGTGGCCCACAGAAGACCTCCTGAGTGTAACTGCATGCTTTCACCCATCTGAAATGCAATGCTGTCGGCAGGTATCGATACCTGGAAATACATATATTCACAGCGCTTGAGTAAACTGCTGCACAGTGCTGCACATGCTGCTTACATACAACAACGCATCGTTTGCAAATGTGCACATTGACTTGACACTGGCAGACCCTCAATTACACAAGGCACTGTGAATGATCAGAGAGTTCATAGAAACAATGAGACGTGATTCCAAAGCTTCTCTGAAATTTTTTAAATCTGGGATATTTTAAGCCACTGCAGTGGTGTCACATATGGTGAAACACGTCAAGGTCATGAAGGCAGCAAGACAAAATGTCTACCTTCACAATCTCTTTCCTCCTATTCTCCACATACAAGCCACAGCATGGATCTGGATTTTGCAGCTCCCTTCCACCGTCAGAAAATATTGCAGCTGTTAAACCTGTCAACACCAAGAGCTTGACTACTCAGGCACCCACATTTGCCAACCCGAGCATTTGCTTGTGTCTTTCCAGCTTCTAGAGAAGCACAACGATTTTCCATTTGTGTTGCGCGCCTGTCTTGGGAGGTGCAGCCCGATAACGAAGCCTCTGCATCAAGTCCTTCTATCAAGCCACAAGGCCATTGTGGCAATGGCAGTGCAATCCCCATTAGTGATGTAGCCATGAATAATATGTCACTTTTTCGGATCTTGGATGCTAATCAATGCACTACCTGTGAGAGAGCCATGGTCCTTGTGCCATTCGCACCATCTTGTTTCATGTGCTCCCTTCCTGGCTCGTGAATGCAGAGGACTGAGAGTCAGGTCCTCATTGTTAACTCATGTATGTAGGCAGGACAAAATATCACACAGCCCAAGCTTGCAGGCCATCGTTGGGGATCCAGAGAAAATTGCATCAGTTCCGATGTCAATCAGGTAGCAAATCTTGTCCAATACTTACACATCAGGAGGAAAATAGTACAGGCAACGAGCTTTATGAGTGACTGATCGCCGCAATAATTCCTCCAGCCTATCCAATGGTATGCTTGGGTTTTTTGAATGGACTGAGCAGCAACATCATTGTCATCAGGTACTGCTGACCATCTGATAGCCAGACTCCTCAACAGTGCAGGATCTCCAAACACGTTAGCTACTAACAAGGTTTGTCTTGAAAAAGCTACAACCTTGATCTGGTCAATTACACACAATATTGTGGGTGTGTGTTGTCAGGCATCAGCCAATGCCTGCCGCAATGATGAGATTGTATTGCCCATGCTTATGTACAAGAGATTACCATATCTGTCACAATGACGAGCTAGAAGGCACCCAACATCCACAATGAGCTTCCCAAGCTTCTTGAATGCTGGAACACATGGCAAATGCTCCTCTCAGGTGCACGACTCGAGAACAATGTATGACTTTGTTTGTACCAGGCATGAACGAATTTAATAGCAAACGAAGCTTCACATACAGTAACATCATGTGATGCTGGTCCCTATTGACCACCTTATCCATCTGACTTTCGTTCCTTAAATACCTGCTTCAAAGTCCGGAAGGGATTTGCTTGGCCATATATTTGGTCGGCAGTATGAGGGGTACCTGATTGGAGCTTTGAATGAATTTGAGTACGCTAATTCTCAAAGAAGTGAATCTTGTGTGAGTTACTTCACTTCTACTACAAGCATCTAACTCAGGTAAGCATGAGCATCTCTCAAATGCATGACAAGAGGAGCAGCTGTACCTCTGTATAAGATTCGCATCTCTTGTTGGAACATCAACAAGCGGATTTGCATAATACGACCCTTTCAACAAATCTGCAGCCAGTGACCCTCAGGATGAGTACATGAAGTCAAGAAACTTTGGTGCATGCCAATTCACCGAGTCCGTGCTGCATCGACCTCACATGCCTAGAGGACAACTTGTCTCCACTACGAGTATTAAGGGATGCTATCTGTTCAACTTCAGGATGCAGGACCGCATATTCCAAGCGACGGATGTTGAAATTGACAAGCATTGAACAACAGGCTTAAGGCAACCGCTCTCAGGTCAACCGCTGCCTCAACATCAGCTAGGGCAATTTCTGAAGATGCCATACCTGGACTCGAACCAAGCGTTTCTTTGCCATGACTCCAACCGAACGAGTATCTATACAAGTGGAGCACGACCCAATAATGAGTGGCCGGAAGAATGTGACACCTAGGCGAAAGCAGCTCAGGAGCAGTGGAGAAAACAAGTATGACAACATTCACTGACACCTTGCTTGGTAATGATGAGATGAGTACGCAATCGGAGTAGGTGGCTGACTTGCTGCCTGGATCCTCCAGCTTTGCTTTCACATCTTCTGGGAGAGCAGCAACCCTGGACAGAAGACATGTGGACCCCTGTCAAATCATGAAGGGCTCTCCTACACGTACTGCTTACTGTCTCTTTACAATGATCAGTTACACGACAAAGAGAGATTAAGCTGACTGACCTGTAACATATGCAGAAACTCACGATGGCATGGGTGCTGTGAGGAGAGTACCAGACTGACTGATAGTTTTCAAGTCTTTCGCATTGATGATAGTGCATCACAGGGAAGGTCGGTCAATGAGTTGCATATTTACTGCTGGGTCAATTGCAGGAGACTCATCCGCAGACTGCTATAGCTCGGGACCTGCAATGCTCGTGTAGCGCACATTAGCAAGACAGAGAGAAGCGTGTGATGAGCAGCTCAGATGAGCTAAGCTGTACACGCGACCGCCAGCGCAGTAGCACATGCAACATATGCAGAACATATCAAATATTCTGAGCCAATGTACCTTGTATGTCAGATTTTTGAACTGGCTATTATATCCGTTAGAGGTAGTTTACAAGCTGCAGACCATGCCATGTGGGCTCACCCCAGAGACGGTCAGAATGCCGAGGCCGTCCGGCCCGTACGCGGCCTCAATGGCCTCCGTCAAGTCGTGAGAGTCGTCCTGCAATTGCAGTGATGAGATGAGGACGGTCAGGAGCCAAGGCCACACTGCAGCTCTGCTCGGAGATTGGCCAGGAGCGCCGATCACCGCGCGGTGGCCGCGACAAGCTCAGGGACGAAATAGACGCGGCTGCGAAGCGACGCATGGGAGGCCGACCAGGAGGTCTACGTATGCCACGTCCACGACCGCAGCCGTCGCCGCGGCCGGCGAGGCCCCCATGCCCGGCAGCCAGGAATCAGGCGGGGCTCGCCGCAGACGCGGTCCAGAGGCGGCGCGCGGCTTGCTCCGCCACCTGCGGCGACGCACAAGGGCTGGCCACGACGGCGGCGCAGGCGCTGGCGGCGCGCCAAACGCTGGCGGCGGCGACGGCGCGGCGGGAGATCGCTGTTTTGAAGTTTTTAGCGCGCTACTAGGAGACGAGTTACGAGGGATTATGTACCAACTAATACTGGCAATATCCTAGCGGTCGAAGGGGACAGCAGGAGAGCATGAGTGATGCAATTTGTGAAGGCTCCCGTCCATTCTTTCTGGGTGGCCAATCACACCCATAGCCCTCTACTGGAAAGACTTGCCTGAGTGAAGTAACTCAGTGAGAAAGGGCTCGCTCATTGAGGACAGGGGCTTGGGAAGCCATTAAAAAAAAATGAACAAAGTATGTGACCTGCCTGAGTGGAGTAACTCAGTGGACGCCATCACCGTCGCACCCTGGACATTGTGGGTGTACAACCTGGCGGAGGCCCACGAGCCTTGGTTGATGTGGTGATGACGGAGGCATACAAGACTTCCGCTTTGACGCACATTGCTGGCCACGCAGTGGGAGGTGCTGAGCAGAAAAAGCTCCGACACTACTCAGACTACCCCCGCAGTGACCACCTCCTCCCGGCCGCAATCGACACTTTCGGCTGCTTGGGTCCTCGCTTCCATACCCTACTCGAGAACATAGCGAGTCTGGGATATGCACGACGCGAGGATATGCTCCCAGCCCAGATGGGTATGCCGGCAGCCTATCTGTCATTTCTGCGACGTCGAGTGTCAACCTGTCTGCAACGAACTCAGGCGTATGCTCTGCATCAGAAAGCTGGTCGAGCCTTAGCTGCTGGCACAAGAGCTAGTCAATTGCCGTCCGGTATTCGAGCGTCAGCTAGCGACCTCTATGTGCTGACTCGTGGTTACTGAGCGGGTCAGCTTAGCAGCAGGTGACGTACATTTGTCCAATGTGCTTGCCTTTGTACTTGGCCACACATGGCCTCCCCATCTCTTAATATACACGCATTTTCCTTTTTTGGGCTGGCTTTCCAGCCCCCTATCCTCAATGGGCGAGCACTTTCTCTGGTATATGCTCCTCCGACATAGCTTCTTCAGGCCCCTTCGTAGCTGCTAAGCCCTTTCTGGCCATTGTCCATTCTTTTGAAGAAAGTGCTCGCCCATTGAGAATAGGGGCTGGAACAACCAGCCCGAAAAAGAATGAACAGAGTACGAGAAGGGGGCCAGGGGAAGCCCATTGAGGATAGGGGCTGGACAAGCCAGCCCCTATTCTCAGAAGCCATTCTTTTTGGGTTGGCTTTGCCAGCCCCTCTTCTCCAGCTAGCTACTCGGACTTGCATCTCCTGACTAGAGGTTACTGAGCGTTTCCTGGCTGATGTCTTAGATTTAGTCGTTCGCACTCAGGCTCCCTCAGAGAAGAAAGTGCTCGCCCATTGAGAATAGGGGCTGGAAAAACCAGCCCGAAAAAGACTGTAGTCAATCTGGCCGCGCTTCTTTTCTTTCCGGCAGCTAGTCGGATTTGATTTCTTCACTCCTAATTACTGACTGGTCCATCCTCCCCATCTCTCACATAGCATCTTCAGCCCCCTTCGTAGCTGCTTAGCGTTTTAGCACACAGAGAAACAAAGCAGCTACGAAGCACTCAGTAACCCCTGCTAAGCAGCCGCAGATCAGAAGAAAGTGCTCGCCCATTGAAAATAGGGGCTGGAAAAGCCAGCCCAAAGAATCAACAAAAACGAGAAGTGCATAAGAAACAAATGTAGGCCAAATGGCCAAGTACGAAGGCAAGCACATCTATAGATCTACAGAACCTACTATTTGGCCAAGTACGAAGGCAAGCACATCTATAGATCTACAGAACCTACAGCAGATTGACCCGCTCAATAACCACGGGTCAAAACATAAAGGTCACTAATCGATGCATGAATACTAGATGCCAGAAACGAGCCCTTCTGCCACCAACTAGAGCTCGCCCAGCTTTCTGGTGCAAGGCACTAGCCTGAGCACGCTGCAAACAGGCCGAAACTCGTCATCGCAAGAGCGACAGATATGCAGCTGGCAAGCCCATCTCAGCCGGAAAGAGAAGGGGGCCAGGGGATGCGCTAAGAAAAACAAGCACACAGAGAAATAGCTACGGATCACTCAGTAACCCCTGCTAAGCAGCCTCAGGTCGGAGGCGCTAGGCTCCTGGGTCCCCTGGCCAGAGCCAGAGGCAGCAGCGACACAAGAGCTCGCCCATAGAAGAGAGGGGCTGGCAGAAGCCAGCCAAAAAAGAATGGACAAAGCAGCGAGGGCTCTGCCGGCCCGCAGGTGCAGCGCGCGGAACTGAGCGTTCCCTGGCCACCAGTCAATCTGGCGCATGTCCTGACTAGAGGTTACTGAGCGTTCCCTGGCTGATGTCTTAGTCCTAGTCGTTTGCACTCAGGCTCCCTCAGACCTTGTCCATTCCTTTGGGCTGGCCCTTCCCAGCCACCAGTCAATCTGGCCGCGCTTCTTCTTTCCCTGGCTGATGTCTTAGTCCTAGTTCTTCTTCTTTCTTCAGGAGCCTAGCGTCTCTGACCTGAGGCTGCTTAGCAGGGGTTACTGAGTATCCCGTAGCTGCTTTGTTTCTTGTGTGCTTGTTTTACTTAGCGCTTCCCCTGGCCCCCTTCTCGTCCTATGTTGATTTCTTGGGGCTGGCTTTTCCAGCCCCTATTCTTAGTCCTAGTCGTTCGCACTCAGGCTCCCTCAGACCTTGTCCATTTCTTTGGGCTGGCCTTTCCCAGCCACCAGTCAACCTGGCCGCGCTTCTTCTTATCCTCAATGGGCGAGCCCTTTCTTTTTAGCGCTTCCCCTGGCCCCCTTCTCGTACTCTGTTCATTCTTTTTCGGGCTGGTTGTTCCAGCCCCTTTTCTTTCTTCGTACTCCGGCTCCTTCAGACCTTGTCCATTCTCAATGGGCGAGCACTTTCTTCCATTCCTTAGGGCTGGCCTTTCCCTTTCGTTTTTTTGTAAATGTACTTTTCCCCCCAGCCACCAGTCAATCTGGCCGCGCTTCCCCCTTCTCGTACTCTGTTCATTCTTTTTTGAGCTGGCTTTTTCAGCCCCTATCCTCAACGGGCGAGCACTTTCTGCCAGCACGAAGGTGCAGCGCGCGGGCCATAAGCGATACGGCCAGGCGCATACGATAGATACATTGCGCCAGCGACCCGGCTTTAGGCCCCTCCGTCATTTGGCCTCTTCGAGCCTTTACTTAGCGCTTCCCCTGGCCCCCTTCTCGTACTCTGTTCATTCTTTTTCGGGCTGGTTGTTCCAGCCCCTATTCTCAATGGGCGAGCACTTTCTTCTTTGTCAATTCTTTGCGGGCTGGCTTTTCACAGCCCTTGCCCCCATCGGGAGTGCCACTTCTTCAATGCCGCCAAATCGCATCACCGTGGAGTGGATAAAGACCGGGCGGGCGGCGGGGCGGTCGAATGCCGGGACGCGCCTCCGGAGGCTGTCCGGTTCGCGGAGACGGGGGGCCACTCACGCAGTCCATTCAGAGACTTCCCGAGGCAGTTGCCGCAAATGGGAAGGCTGGATGACGGCGTCATTTCCGGACATGGTCAGTGCGACGCTTGAGCTCGTTGAGCTGCTGTGTTGCCGGACTCTTAGCCGGGGCGGGCGTCCGGCGGCGGCGGCGGCGGCGGCGGCGGCGGTGGCAGCGGCGGCGGCGGCGGCGAAGGCCAGAGCTGGCCTGACAGCACGAGTCCCCCAGCCCAGGGCGTCGAGCTCCCTTGTACAGTCGCAGGCAGGCCAGGCTGCGACGTCCCTGGTGCTGGCGCTGAAGCCATTGGCGGCGTGCCGGGCCGGCCGATGCTGCTCTGCCGAGCGGCCGCGAGGGCGCGCCGCGGCTTTGGCACGCACGGGCTGCTGCCATTGAGGGCTAGGCCACAGGCGGGCTCCAGCTACCGGAAGTGTGGAAGCAACATGATGCCATGGTAAAACGCCAGCTCCGACACTACTCTGACTACCCCCGCAGTGATCACCTCCTACCAGCGGCAATCGACACTTTCGGCTGCATGGGCCCTCGCTTCCACACCTTATGGAGAATTTTGCAAGTTTGGGATATGTTCGACGTGAGGATATGCTTCCAGCTTAGATGGGCATGCCGGCAGCCTATTTGTCATTCTTGCGTCGTCAAGTGTCAGCTTGTCGGCAGCGAGCTCAGGCTCATGCGTTGCATCAGAAAGCTGGTCGAGCTTTAGCTGGTAACTCAAGAGCTTGTCAATTGCCGTCCGGTATTCGGGCATCAGTTAGCGACCTCTATGTGCTGACTCGTGGTTACTGAGCGGGTCAGCTTAGCAGCAGGTGACGAACAATTATCCAATGTGCTTGCCTTTGTACTTGGCCACTTATGGCCCTCCATCTCTTCATACACGCATTTTCTACTGGAAGAGTATTACTGTCTTTGGGCTGGCCTCACAGCCGTTGCCTTAATTTGAGAGAGCTCTTTCATTCTTTCCTGCCCTCGCCCCCTTGGGAAGAGTTTCTTATTCTTTCTAGCTGCAAGCTGCTCCAACTTGCGACTGCTGACTCGGGGGTACTGAGCAGGCATCCTTAGTGATCTCTGCACTTCCCGGCTCAAGTGGACCTTGTTTGACACATTGTGGTCTGAAATCTCACAGCCCTTGCCCCCTTGCATAAGAGCTGCTTGTCTCCTAGTCAACAACCACACATTGGAGCTCTACAGCTCGCTCATCGTAAGGTAAAATCCTTTAAAACAAGAGGACTTCCTCTCAGGCCTTCCAGAACTACTCGTCCTGTCACCTTGCAGCAGCCAACTCCTGCACATGTAAAGGATCCTTGTGCTCTAGGTAATTGCCTAGATTCAACCTCTTGCAGCTGTCTCGTATCGCTGGCTCTGCTCCCTGATGCCCAGCTTGAGCACCACGATGTCATCAGCAGGGCGGAGGCACCCGACCCTGCCTGGCGCTCCCTTTGCCCGGCAGGACTTTGCACTTCCACAGCCCAGTCGGAGCTTCGATTATGTTGTGCTTACTGGATTATTGCCCGGAAAGACTTGATTCCTGAGTGGGACGAGTGGGACCAACGTCCAACTCGTGGACCAAAGTGGACCACCAGAGCAGGTACAATTCAGGTCAACCACCTGAGCATTGCCTATTGCACCTATGAAAGCAATTAATAACAAGAGAGAGAGAATTTCAAATGGTACTAGAAAATCTGTTAACAAATGAATTCCTATATAACGGAGTTCCTAGATTGTCACGCCCTGTGCCACAGAAACAATGGCCACAGAGGAAGAACTGTGTGCAGCCATGAAGTGCATGTGCTCTGCACAGCTGTGGCGTAATACTGGCCTCCCTTTGGGAGCAGCATTATGCAGCCCACGCTCCTTGAGCAGAAACGCCTTAGAGAGGACAGAGAGCGCTAACAGCGAATACCTCCAGTCACGCTATCCGATACTCAGGATCGTCCATTACAAGAACAAACAGGTTGCTGCGGTTGCCTCTTGAGATTCTGCAAGAGGAGCAGTTCTTCAGCTTGATCACAGTGAATCTGTTCAAAGCTGCCCTTCTACTCAATCATCATACAAAATGAGGACCATCGTTTGCCAGCCAGTGCAGACACCAGAGCGCGATTCCCTGAGCGAAGAAGGTCAACTGCGAGGCAGGTGGGCTGCAGCTGCAAAAGCTGCGGCTGACTTCCTTGATGACTGCTTGTACAGTACTAGTAAGAACTAGACCTTTGCTGATTGCGGACACTTGAGGTCGTGGTGACATGCTGGACAGGCAGACTCCCCTCACCTCAAGTCTTTGTCAACATATGTAATCTCCAGCTCGCCTCGGGCTCTCTCTGGAGCCTTCACAGGGACCTACAACAGGCGACGAGCAAACACCATGGTCATAGTGCCAGGGCCTAGGAAATCAGACTCTAGATCAAGATTCAAAACAAGTGCAGAAGTACGTGACACAAGTCCAACTACAAGTTTCCGAAGTGAGATGGGCTGACGAGGAGATATACTCACAAGACCCAGGATCTTGAAGACAGTGAACTGCACAGCGACCTTCCGCGAGGACATGGCGGTCAGCTTCGCCTTTACCTGCCAACAAGCCAACACCAACCTTTCAATCAGGCACGCAATCGAACAATGAATCTGTGGGGCTTTCCAAAAAGGAAAAAAAAAAAAAGGTAATACTGCAAGGCCAGGATCCCCATTGAGCACCTCGGCAGCAACTAACCTGGTTGAAGAAAGGCCAAGTTTCAAGGTTCTGGGCCTGCATCGTGGCTGTGTCAATGACTTGGTAGACGGGCCCCGCCGGGCGCAGCAGCTTGGGTTTCTGCCCAGATAAGCCGTTGACATCAGAGCAGATTGCATGCTTTCAGCATGACACGAGCGGAGACTGAACCTCGTTTCAAGACCCTGGGTACCCATGGCATTCTGCACCTGCAGCAGGCCCCTTCGGAAGAGCCCGCTGTGCGGGAGCAAGGGGCTGCGGCGTGGCAACCTTGGTCCCGAGGGTGCTCTCGGAGGTCGTGTACACCAGCCGCCAGCGGCCATTGAGGTCAGGGGACTTGAGGGTGTCCTTCGTGGGGCTCATGCTCTCCAGCCTGGTCGCGAGCTGCACCTCGAGCGCCCGCGGCAGACGACGAAAGGATCGCGACCCAAGTAAGCAGGCGTCGTGCTGCCCAGATGGCCATGCACTTTGAGCGCCACAGCAGTATGGGCCAGAGCACGGCGGCAGGGGCCCGCCATGGAGGACGGGGTGTGGGACGGGCCTGGGGACCTCGTCAACGCGGCGCTGGTCCTCGGGCGAGGCGGCGGCGCCGCGGTCCAGCGGCGCGACGGCGGCCAGGAGCTCGTCCTTGAGCCGCCGCCGCTGCTCGACGCCGCCGGAGAAGAGCTTGAAGACGGCGCGCGCCCCCTGCGGTCCTCGCCCACGACGACCAGCCTGAGCGTGGGGGAGCTGACGGCGGGCTGCCGTTAGGAAAGCGGCGACGAAGCGGCGCGCGACGGGCTCGCCGGGAGAAGAGGCGCCTCACCTGCAGCGAGGCGGCCTGCCCGGGCGTCGCCACCGCGGCGGCGCGGCCCGGGAGCTCGGCAGCGTGCGGCCGCGGCGGCGGCGGCGGCCCCGGTGGCGGCGGCGGCGGCCATGGCGTCCGGCTGGACCAGCTGGGCGCCCGAAGAGGCGGAGTCGGTGAAGTGGAGGCAGCTGCGAAGCACTCCTTGGCCACTGGGTGCTCAAGATCCCGAATTGAAAGAAAGCGGGCTGTGTCAGGAGCGGAGATTCAATGACGATCAGATGAGGAGGTGACAGTGGCTCGACCAAACACCTAACCCCTTGCTTACCTTGGGAGTACCACTTCTTCTTTGTACTTGGCCACACATCGCCTCCCCATCTCTTGATACACACGCATTCTTCTTCAGCAGACGTAAGAAGTGGCTTGCAGCCGGATGCAGACGGAAAGTGTGGCAACAGTGACTGCTGTTCAACATTAGTTTCTCGAACCCCGCCCTCTTTCGTCTTTCATTCATCCACTTCGTGTTGGAATCGGAGGCTCCGCCGAAGCGTCTACCGGCCACGTCGCGCGTCGGTGCGCCACGTGGCTCTCTCCTCTGCCACGTCGGCCTGCGCGTCCGGCCAGGGCGCGGGGAGCTCCTGGAAGCACACCTGGTCAGGCCGCCGCAGCAGAGAAAGAGAGGAGAGAAGGAGAAAGGGCTCGCCCATTGAGGATATGGGCTGGAACAGCATCTGTTGGAGCTCTTTGGATTTTGTCCATTCTTTTCCGGCTTCTGCCAGCCCCTCTTTTCTATGGGCGAGCACATTCCTTCATACTTTCTTTGAACAGCCAGCCCAAAAACAGAACGAGCAGAGAGAAAGGAGAAAGTGCTCGCCCATTGAGAATAGGGGCTGGAACAACCAGCCCGAAAAAGAATGAACAGAGTACGAGAGAAAGGACTACACTACAGAGCACAAGACGATGCAGAGGGAAGCTCAGTACCCGCGAGTGAGCAACAGCAGATCAGAGTAGCTCGCTGCAGGGAAAGAGGCATTCTGCGGCGATGCATGGCATCCTGGTGGAGGCTGGCTTCGTGGTGGCAACGGAGCACTCCGGCGTCATGCCGCTCCAGGAAAGAAGAAGTGGCACTCCCAATGGGGGCAAGGGCTGCGAAAAGCCAGCCCAAAAAGAGTTGACGAAGGTTCGAAGGGGCCGAAAAAGCGTGGAGAAAGGGCCGACGGTCTCCACGCTTGACGCGTTGACCTGGTGGCCACCCCACAGGCCGGCGGGCCACTTCTCCTTGACGTGGTGACCACCGACGCATACGACCGTTCCCACCCAGTCCAATGTGTTGAGATAGGTTATTCGTTAGTGCCTCATTAGTGCTAACTGAATGACCAGGATCCGGAGTGTTACCGTCACTCAGGTGGGCCTCAGCCAATGATGCCGATGATGAAGCTTGGGGCGCAGACGATGGAGACGCGGTGCTCCTGAAGGGAGTGCCGCGCTCCTTCCTCGCCTTCTTCCCCACGGCAAAGACAGGCTTCCTGGCCATGGTGGTGACGGCAGCAGGGTCCGGCAGGAAGCAGGCCGGCAGCGGCTTAAGGCAGGCGGCGTGGGCGCTGACAAGCAAGCGGCAGTGGGGGTGAAAGGAGCTCAGTGGCTCCCGTTGGCAATGTGTGCTTATGCCCACTACTCACCCCCTTTATTGATAGAAAGAATAAACAACACGGAGCACAATGGGTCCCGGCGGGTCAGCCTGCCGGAGGCCTGAGGGGGCCGGCTGCAGAGCCGGCCCAAAGGTGTCCGTTAAGCTAGCCGGGCAGAAGAAGTGGCACTCCCAATGGGGGGCAAGGGCTGCGAAAAGCCAGCCCAAAAAGAATTCACAAAGGTTCAGAGGGGCCTAAGAGCGGTGAGCAGCTACAAAGGGGCCTGAGGATGCAATGGTAAAACAGGGGGAGGATGGATCACTCAATAAGTACGAGTGAGGAGCCTCAGATCCGACAGACTAGCTGCCGGGAAGCTATCACCCTGACGAAAGCCAGAGCCCGCAGCGAGAGCACGGCCAGCTCGCAGATGCAGAGTGTAAGGCACAGGTGTGAGAACAATCTCACACGTGTGCTCTGCCTACGTGTCAGCCCTGACGGTCCAGACAAGCTGCCCCCGGAAGTGACAGGCGCTTCCATAAGTGGGACACTCTAGGTGAGATAAAGCATAACGAAAGGAGCTAATGCCTACATTCTAACACAATGTGCCACCAAGGCCGGGTATGCGGTCGCTCGGGCATAAGAGCTAAACTACGCCGACCATCCGCGGGATGACGAGTTCTTCCCGTTGGCAATCGACACCCACGGGGCGCTGGGCGCTCGGTGGCTCGAGTTGCTCAACCAGCTCGCCCGCCACGCCATCGCCCGTCGCTTCCATGGGGAGCCGGTGGACTTCCCTGCAGCTGGGTCGCTAGCGCAAGTCTACCGTATGCGCCTGGCCATCTCGCTGCAGCGGTCTATGGCCCGCGCGCTACACCTTCGTGCCGGCCGCGCACTCGCTGCTGCCTCTGGCTCTGGCCAGGGGACCCACTTCCAGGCGCCTAGCCTCTCTGATTTGCGGCTGCTTAGCAGGGGTTACTGAGTGATTCGTAGCAGCTATGCTTCGTTTTGTGCTTGCTTTCCTTAGCGCTTCCCCTGGCCCCCCTACTCGAACTTTGTTCATTCTTTTTAGGGCTGGCTTGTCCAGCCCCTCTCCTCAAGGGGCGAAGCTCTTTCTTTCTTATTCTGCCGAGACCCGTAGGCAGCAGCCATGGCGCGGCCAGCGCGCGCGTGGACCGCATGAGCCCAAGAGCGCTGGAGCGAGGCCGCCAGCCTCATCCGAAATACCTGAGCGAGGGAGCCAGCAGCATCAAAGCCTGGCGAACCCGGCCGTCTCTCGGTGGCCTGCCGGGCAAGTTGCTGGAGGAGATCCAACCAGCCACTGCCAAAGGCCCCGTGAACGTCAATGGCGAGGGCCGCGAAGATATCGCCGGGAGGGTGGTCCGCGTACTTGCGCTCCTTTTTCCGAGCCGCCAAAGCGACCTCGTGCCCGGCGAGCGTCGCCGACTTTGCAGGGTTGGCGGAGTCGACGCAATCTGCAGTCACCACAGCAGAGAGAAAGAGGGCTTCAGAAGAAGAAAGGGCTCGCCCGTTGAGGATAGGGGCTGGAAAAGCCAGCCCTGAAAAGAATGAACAAAGTACAAAAAGCAATCCAAACGACGCTTCCAGGAGAGGGCCGTGGCTGTGAGAGGCCAGCCCAAAGAAAGTCAAGATAAGAAGTGAGCTCTCCGAAGCGGCAGATCTGTCGTTTCTGCGAGGTCGTGTGTCAGCCTATTTGCAGCGAGCTCAAGCTCATGCTTTCATATGATTGAGTCATGATCTGAAATGAACGAGATGGTGGGGAGAATGGCAGTGAAATGCGAACAGTTTTTGCAACTTCATCACAAGAGCACAGCGGCTGTCAGATAAGTCTCAGGGGCCCAATAAGTCCGGTGAGCGTGCTTACAAGCTAGCCTTCCTGTGAGTCGATTGCGCGTCATTGAGAGCACGCTTGCATGGCGTAATATAGAGCTTGTGTAAGTTGGATCAGGCGAGAAGGAAGGGCCACCAACAAATGCCTAACACCAAGTCATCTGAGGGGCCAGTGACGAGCACCACCTTGCACAACCATACGAGCATGACAAAGCAGCCCTGGCCAGTGGCTGTAATCCAATTAATAATAAATGTGCTGCTACCTCATGGCCCTATGGCCCAGACCCCACGTTAAAGCACTGAATTGTTGTGCACCACATTCATGGGCTCCCTTGACAGGTAGCAGTCCCTACAATCAGCGCTTTGTACGAGCTTGGCAAAGCAGGGGCCTAGACTATGCGCGGACGCTATCAAGTGTTCAGGTCCAAAGCTTGCTCCTATTTGGGACCGAAGCGTGCTCAGAAGTTGTACTGAAGATTCTTTGCGTGCAGGTGTGAATGTATCTGCAACGGGGTTCGTTGTCCATGGCCAACCCCCAACGAAGTGGCTCTTCCAAGGTAGCCGCGCAGGACCGGAGCAATGATATGATTAGGTGATGCCGGAAGTGGTACAATGAACAGACTACCTCAGCAGCTGGTGCCGCTTCAACAGTGTGAAAAACGTAGATATCAAAGCCTGTGGTACACTTGAGCACACAAAGAATACACTAAATATCAAGAAAACAAAGAAGAAGGGAGGCTATGGCTCTGTGTAGGACTTGCTCCAAACAAAGCCATTGCTGGCATACTCCAGTATCACCAAGTCCCAGTCCAGCTCTTACATCTCTTGGTCACCATCAGCTCTGCTTTGTACTCTATCTCAACTGCTTGTAGCTCTGTCCTCTTTAAGGTCCAACTCCACCACAAAGGCCAGGTTGTATGGCGACGTAGATTTGCCAAATTCAAAGCACCAAGCCGGGAGTTTCTGCAGGACGTCTGCAACCTCCTCCGTGATGTGATTGTAGTCAGCTCGCAGCTTGAGGAGGGGCCTCCCTGCAGCCCGTGGCCGACCTTTCCACTCCAGCCCAACGAGCAGTTGAGCGAAGTTGCCGCCTGCCTCGGCCTCGCCATTGACAAATTGGATGATGTGCCAATCGTTCACGCCGCCAGTTGCAGGGCCCTCCGCAAGAAGAGCTGATAAGCAAATCCGCCAGATACGGGAAATTATCAGAGCAAGTGTACGCTCTGAGACTCATCAAGCACCCGCCTCTCAGAACTAACCTGCAAGTGGCACAGAGTGCAAACAAGTGCCACAAACCGGATGCACTTCGGGACCAGGATGCACACATGCAACACGACAACTGCAGGACTGACCTGCAGGATCATTCACGTCGTCCCGGCGCAGAGAGAAGGCGCTGATTCTGCTGGCGTCGACAGCCAGCTGCCAACGGTGAGAGGCTGCCGTGCGGATGCCCACCAGGCTCGTCCACAGCGTCCCATCTTGGTTCTTGCCTTCCCCGCTCTGATGGCCCATGTAGACCAGCTCGGGTTCAAGGCTCGCAAGATGCGCGCTGTTGGACGGTGCGGCCAGTGCCTTGGTGCAGCCATATTTGACAGCGTAAGTGACAAAGTCCGGGTTCCTGTCTCGGCCGCACACAAAGGCGCTGTCGTTGAGGAGCGATGCCTCCCTCGTCAGCAGGCCAGGGGTGCCTGAGGCCAGCGACAGCTGCCAGCTCCCGGCAGCGGTCATGCCTGAGCCCACCCTTGCTGTGTGAACCTGGACGACCTGCATTGGTGAGCAGTACAGAAGAGTTGCAGTCCTCATGCCTGCCTCTTGGACAATGATAAGCCTCGGATCAAGGACTGATAACAGCATCTTATGGCATCTCAAGCCTCACTACTCGTCACATATCTGCTAATGCACAAGACTGCCAACAATAGCCTGAGCCCAGTATGTACGACCTTTCCTGCACCTCACAAGCAGCCGGCAATACCCAGTTGCTGACGTTATGTAAGTCTACTGGAGCAGGGGATTTGGCCATGGAGCCTACATTGACAGTGCGTCCAAGTTCAGGCGTGTACGGAGGAAAGATGCCTGTCAATGTCACGAGCAGGCCAAATGCCAGGGCCAGCCCACAGAATGCCACCACCATGACTGAAGCACCTGATGAGGAGAAAATTGCACAGATTGCTTTTGCAGCTCATTGACACTGAGCATAGGACAAACAATGCAGCACGGATTTGGGTGGCGAAGTAAAATGGCTGGGGAGCGAACGTATAATTGTGGAGTCTAGAAGCAACACAGCAATCTGGACTTAAAGTTGAATCTTCTATTTGCAGACTTAACTGCAGCATTGTCTTGATCAGTCTATGAACCCGTGCTCACCATGGCGGTGGGCGTATGGGAGCAGGAAGATGAGAGTAAGGCAGGTGTAGGTTGCCAGCAAAACAGCAATGGTGACATTGCCCAACCATAGTGGACTTTTACCTGGCACACTGTTATGGGCACACAGTCACAGAGTAAGGAGCCAGAGTACGATTGATTAAAGGACTGCTCGAATTATCAAGTGTGGTAGGTTGTCAATGTCTGATATGAGAATGCTAAAAGTCAATCTTGATCCCAAGGCATTCCAAATAGCACTGAACCCTCACGAAGGTTTTAGTGAAGCAAGCTGCAGAGGCCACAAACAACGTGCATGATGTTGCTGTTGAAGTCAATCCTGGAGCCTCATGCCAAATTGTGCAACCTGCCAAACAGATTGAAATCTCAATGGGCCTCAGAAAATAATGACCAGGTTCAAACCTATCCGAGCGCACGAGGGTGCCGATGAGCACGGCAGGTAGGCGGATGATGACCTCCGACGACAGCACAATTGGTAGAGCAACCCCGACCATGGCGGTCAGCCAGAGGAGCGGTTGCCGCCTGCGGCCTTCAATGAGCACAACTGCATGATGGCCACGGTGGAACTTCGTTTGCATGTAAGTTTGTCAACGCTGGGGTACATCGCTGTGGGACGGCATAGGAGAAGCTCGCCACAAGGGGATGGCACAGATGGAGGATGTAGTACTCTGAGGGATTGCTGAGTGAGCCGGGATAGTGTTTTGCAGCACTGCATAAGAAACACTCTACCACTGATTCCTAAGAATTGCAGCTGTATGATGACACAATTTACACAACTTACTTGATCAGAAGTTGTGGTGCTTGAGGTAGTCACTCACACAAAAGAGTTGGGCAGACCAGCCAAGGAACTGCAAGGTATGTGCTCCCCATTTTAGCAAACGTGCCTGCCATCAGGACTGCCAGCCACAGCCAGAGGCCCGAGAGGTACTCTGTGCGCTCGGCATCGACTGCCGCCTTCTCCTGGGTGTAGACGTCCTCGCTGGGTCCTCGTGGCGTCCGCGCTCGCCCATGCAGACGCAGGTTGATCTTGTGTGCGGCACGATGGCCCAGCAGGGCGCCAGCCAGGGCGGGTGCGACGAACAACGGCAGGACCAACCATGGGTGGGCGATGTAAGGAGCTGGCGACTCTGAGATGAGCAGTGGGAGGAGCACGGCGACAAGGCTCGCAGACGCCAGCGACAGAAGGCCGGTGCAAGCGATCGTGACAATGGATTGAAGCCATGGGACGAGCGTCAAGAGGAGAGCAAGCGCGGAGGTCCGCAGAAGCGAGTAGATGGTCGCTGCGGTCGCTGTCGGGATGGTCACAATGTGCATGCCCTGAAGGTGGCGACGTGTCAAAGCCAGCCACTGTCAGCATCTCGGTACCTTGAGTGTGAAGGTCCTTAGTCGAGTCAAGAGTACATCAGACATAAGACAATATGGGGAAAGATTAAATTGCACGTAGCATGTGCAAACAAAGCTCTGCATGCAATGGTGCCTGGTATCAAGGGTTAGGGTTCAGAAAGAGGAGTGTCAATACCAGTAGATCGAAATAGATTGCCTCATTTGAAGCCTGGGCTGTGCCAGCTGTCCTCGTCTGGTTGCCCAGGTCGCTGGACGCCACAACGACAGCGATCAGTTCGTGCATGTTGTTGCCCAGGTGCTGTAAAGACCCAGGCGCCAGGTTCTCCACGCGGTCGTTCTGGAGTTGGCACAAGCAGCGTGAGCTCACTCAATATGTATATGCTCACAGTCAGTCTTCTGAGAGTTCACAAATGATGCAAATAGACACTTTCATCTGTTGAAAGTTGGTGATTCTTGAGGCAGCAGAATTTGTGATACCATATGAACGTGCTCACGATGCGACAAGCAGCTCCCAGTTTGAGCTTCTGAGCTACACTGGAGGTAGTTTCACAAAGTCAAGGCCTGAGAGGCCGGCGACGTCACGGTAAACCTGGAAGTCTGTCGCAGACTTGATAACGCCGCTGGTGAAGATGTCCTGCACACAGACAATGCCATTGCTCGTCCTGATACAGCTCCTAAGTCCGAGCGGTTTTGAGCAGAGCCAAGGTATGGCCTTGTGTCCTCCACTACAAGGTCCATAAGATTGGTAATGTGGGAATCAAAAGAACAGTGCAGATGTCAGTATAAAAGTTGTCCGCCGGCGGACTGCCGGGCTGAGGCAGATGCGTCTGCACCCGACCTGAGCAGGCAGCAAGGCTGTTGGATGCGGCGCCACCTCCTGAAACTTCTTGAGAAGCCAGCTGCTCGGCCCCGCCTGCACGTCAAAACTAGGCACGTCTCAGGTCCTGGTGTTGGGCTTATTCAACATTTCAAGAACGTTAAGCACACAACAAGTGGCATTTACATGTTTTACATGTTTGGTTTCTTGGTAATTGAAGACGACTTGTAACTGAAGTTCCAAGGCAGCTGGAGCAAAGAGCGAGAGGACAGGCCAGGGGGCAAGCGTACAGTTGGCTTTGTTTAGAGATGTGCTTTGGAAGTGATAGTGGGTGCAGCAGGGCCAGGCTGTGTGTCCACCTGGAAGATGGCGGACCGGCCACCCACGCCCATGGCCTCGAGGTCAATCGCCGCCTTGATGACGTGCCTCCACGGGTGCTGCGCCATGGCAAGGCCGCATCCGCACGAGCAGCGAGGGACGGGAAAGGGTTGAGTACTTGTGCTGGAGCTGGCGGTGGAGCTCAAGTAGAAGACCTCTGCTTGTCGTCAACAGACGCGGGTTTCAGTTTCTCCCTCTGACACAGCATGAGACAGGAGCTGGGACCAAGGAGCGGCAATAGGATCCGATCAGGCGGCCTCTGAGGACAATGTAAAATTATGATATACTCCAAGCTCGCACCTGCGTGACAAACGCATGGGAGCCAAGGAGGCCCTCCTCCTCGCCGGTGTTGAAAAGAAAGATAACAGCATTGTGGCAGCCATTGTCATTGCCATCGGTGGCCCGCCAGAACCAGTCCGGCTGTTGGCTGGCAGCTCGCAGAAGCTCCAGCATCACAGCGACGTTGGAGCTGCAGTCCCCAGCTCCTGGCCTGCACCCGAGCAGCCGAGTCAGGGCTTAAGTCACAGAGATCGGTCAAGGCTAAAGCGTTGGTACTTCAGGGAGCGTGCCGGCAACCACAAGCGTGCAAGCATCCCCGTGCAGATAGTAAGAGGGAAGAGAGCAAGAGAAGGGGTGGGGGGGGTG
>WELB01000098.1:172101-185632 GCA_009602725.1 Spirogloea muscicola
GGCGGCCCGGCCTCGGGCGCTCGCTCGCCCGCTGCGTCGCGCGAGCGCTGGGCCAGCCGGGCGCCCCACCTGGGCGGTCGCTGCCACTCGGCCCGTTGCCCGCAATCGCCGCTTCGTGGCGGCATCTGACGACCAGTCATGGTAGCCAAACGAGCGCACTCACCAGCCAGCGGTCTCCTTATGGACTTTCCACTTCGCCTGCCAAGGCTGCAGTTGTCAGATTGACGCGCTGAAAAGATGAAATAGACGACAATATGAAGCGGAAAGTAGAAGGCGCTCAATATCAAAGTGCGCGGAGCTCCGCTCACAGTGCGACGTTGCCTGTCGAACGCAGAGACAGTTGCCGTTGTCCTGCCCCCCGAGCAGGCAGGCACCAGAGCAGAGCGGACAGTGCGCTAACATGATCAGCAAGTGTGTGGGTGTTGCAGGTGACCCTGACTTCCTCCAGTCAGTGGACCTGTATTATGACCGTGCTGCTGCCATAGCGGATGTGGCGCCGGACATCCTGGAGCAGATCAAGGTATCATGAGCATCGATTGTAGCTCACAACCTCGTGGCTGCCGCCCAGAGAAGACGACGCCGCTGACTAGTTACACTGCCTGCCTTCGTAGCCAGATTCCAGGCGCTCTGAGACGAGGAATGTGATACTTGCAGTATGTGATACTTTCTGTTGTCGAAATGCCCTAGCTGGTTGCTGGAGAGCCAGAGAGGAAGGCTGTCTATGACTCCCAGGCTTGTGTGCTGCAGGCTTGTAACAATGTCCTTAAGCTTCAGTTCCCTCTGAAGCTGGTGAACGGGAGTGTAGAGCTTATCGAGGCCTACAGAGCTCAGCATTCTCATCATCGAGTTCCAAGTGAGTATCATTAGCACTTCCTTGCACGCGCGACTGCCAATGTTGTAGCATTCCTCAGATGCCCGAGTTGACGGTGCTCTGGGTGCTATAGTGACTTCAGCTTTTCTCAGCAAAGTAAAGCATACAGTCAGAATTTTAGGGCTTATTCTTAAAGCTTTTCGCTTCCACACGTCTTAGGCTAGAGGAGTCCGTTCCTGCCACTGCAGTTAGGCAGTTGGGCTGGCAGGCTCTCCGTTACTGAGAAACTACCAAGCACGTGCACATGCTTACATTGCATAGCACCATTTGCTTCTTGTCCTGAAGCCAAAGGAGGGGTGCGAATGGCGCCCAACGTGGATGCCGACGAGACGATGGCCCTGGCTGCTCTCATGACCTTCAAGTGCGCTGTAGTTGATGTTCCCTTTGGCGGGGCCAAGGGAGGCATCAAGATTGGTGACTGCTGCTCCTATCTTGCACTTCCATTCCCCCTTGTACATGGGATGTGTCTGTTCTTTAGTATCCTGTTACTGACTAATTCGAATGCTTCTTGTCGTCTCTCCAAAGTACGCGAGACACGTCTCTTGGGTATGGCTGTCTGAGGGTGGTTCAACCCTTGTTTCTCTATTGCATGTCCGATTTATCACTCGGTAGCTTGGACACTGCCTGTAACACCAATCTTGTTCCATGTGCTCCTGCAGATCCAAAGAAGTATTCTGCTTATGAGAAGGAAGCGATCATCAGACGCTACACCAGCGAGCTTGTGAAGAAAAACTTCATTGGTCCTGCAGTTGTGAGGCCTCTCCTCATGTCCAACTAGAGTGGGATCACCTGGCTCAGCTAGAGAAACATCAGTACTTGCTGTACTTTTCTACAGATTCTGACGGCCTCTTGCATTTCTGTGTGACCTCGTTTAGGATGTGCCTGCGCCAGACTATGGCACAGGTGCTCAGGAAATGGCCTGGATAAAGGTAAAGTAGACAGGCTGAAAGCCCTGTGCAGCCTTGCCTTCATTGTTCAAGGTCTTCGGTAGATGACCCTTTAGATGTATGACCTGTTAGATGTAACTGAATTACTGAGTCAATGAGTTACTTGGCAAGGATGTACTCCCACCCTTTTCCTCACCCTGAGAGCTATTATATCACTTGCATAAGCCACCTTAGCTGATCATTTTTGGAAGCATGCGGACCTTTCACAACTCTTCAAACCACCGAGCAGTAAACTCGCGCTGGTCAAAAGCAAGTAGCTATGAATCTCATCGAGAGCTTGTTTGTGCAGGATACATACATTGGCTTAAGACCTGAAGATATCAATGCTGTGGCATGCACCACTGGCAAGCCTATTGAGGAGGTGCGGCTCCATTTAATTGTTTGAGGCGTTGAGGCTGCGCGCTCAGTTGCTCAAAATCGAATCAGTAATTTGCAAGATCGGGAGTCCCAGTAGAGGTCTTTGTCATTGGTCTAGACTGAGATGAGCAACACTGGCTTCAGGTTCTAGGGTCCTGGATGTAGGTCCAGGGCATGGGCCTCCAACTACACTGATTCTACTTGCTCTCAAAAGTAGAAATTTACCTTACACTAGCCAATGGCCTCAATCTCCACTGTATGCATTCTTGCTGTGGCAGGGTGGGATCAGGGGGAGGCCACAAGCTACAGGCCTTGGCGTCTTCTTCTGCCTGAGAGAGTTCCTTAATGACACTGTAAGCTCCATTAGTAGCAGCCAATAATGTCTGGAGCAATAATGTCTGTCATATCATTGGGTATTTGTGAATTTTGGCTACGTTGACTTTGATGTTTTTGTAAGGAGGCACGCTTCAAGGAGCTACAGAAGTGTTTCACACAGCAGGCCTGTTCTTTGCAGGATTGGGCCAAGAAGCTCGGCTGGGAAGCTGGTGTAGAAGGGAAAACATTTGTGGTGCAGGGTTTTGGTAATGTTGGTCGGCACACAATTGAGGTAGCTAACTTACACCTCGTCTTGAACGTTGTGAAGTTGCCACTTTCTATGAGATTCATGTCACTGCATATATATGGTCTGTCGTCTGAATTCGTCTGGCCTGAGTTCCTTGTTGACCTCCTTGTACAGGCAGGCAGGCCAAAGCACCTGAACATGTAGACCACTACCTTTTTCTCAAGAAATTCCATCACATAAGCCATCACATTTGCTGACCATGGGCTGTGCATGTGCTTTGTCATGTGCCTTATCCCTGCGCAGTTTGTCAATGCAGCAGGCGGAAAAATAGTGGGCTTAGCGGAGTACGATGGAGGCTTGATCGATGAGTCGGGTAAAGGGCTGGATATTGCAGCTTTGAAGCAGCACCATCAGCAACAGGGCACAATCACAGGCTTCCCGGGTGCAAAGACGGTGTGTAGAGATCAAACTCCTTTCGAATTGAACTGGTCAATTGCAGTAATCAAATTCCGGTGCTTTAGTATATGAATTGGTAGCAGCCCATTAGACAGTAAGTTTTCAAGCCTTTTTGTTGACCCCAGTTATCAATAGTCGATCTCTTAGAGTGAGTGGAGTACAGCATCCCTCTTTTCTGGAACTGGTGCTCCTGTGCTTTATGCAGTCTTTCATATTGCGTGTATCGAGGATGCAGCTTAGTAGCACTTTTACTGCTTGACAGGTCAAGGATGCCAGATCCATCCTGGAACTCCCATGTGATGTGCTCATACCTGCCGCCTTGGAGGGCCAGATACATTCTGGAAATGCTGGAAATATCAGAGCAAGGGTTGTTGCTGAAGCAGCCAATGGGCCAGTCACTCCTCCGGCAGAGAAAATCATGGAGGACAAGGGCATTGTGATCCTACCTGACCTCCTCCTTAATGCTGTATGTCCTTCAACTTGTGCAACTTATCCTGCAAATGAGCAAGTATGTTGCAGCTTGTACGAGGCTTGCTTGCATAGAGACCTATGAGTGCTTCATTGGATCATGTGATCGAGAGAATGAAGGGGGCGATCTGTAGTCATGGCCCTGAGGAGTGCTGAGAGCATGTGAACACATATTTACTTCTGTGGTTGGGGTTAAGATTTTGTTCTGTTCTTGGATACAGTTGGACAAGAAAGCTGTGAATACTGATCTCTGTAGTTTCTTTCATGTGTCTTGGCAGGGAGGAGTGACAGTGTCGTACTTTGAGTGGCTTAAGAACCTGAATCACATCCGATTTGGCCGCATGAGCCGCCGAATGGAGGAGCGTGGCAAGCTTGTAAGCTCAGAACACCCTGTGAATCAAGAATGGTTTGGGATCTGAGATGGTACACATGTATACAATCTCTTATCAAGATACAATTCTGGACAGAGTGATTGCATGCCTCTGTTTGCTGAATATATTGTTCCCGCCTGGTTCAGCAACTTGTGGATGCTTTGGAGAAGGAGATCTCCAACGGGATGAGATTCTCTGATGCCACCCGATCTTTGATTGTGAAAGGGTAAGCAATCTTCTCTGAGGTATACTGGTCATGCTTTGTGGCAGCCTCTATCAGTTGCAAGTGGCTGATTACAGCAGCGTTAAACCAGCCTATGTCAGTGATGAAGATGCAAGCTTGTGGCTGAGATACGGAGAGCCAACAAAGAGGATAATGGCTTGAAACAGCTTAACGATAGATCTACTGACCGATTTTTATACTGCCCTCCTGATTGCAGCTTGTTATGTCTAGTTTGCAGCTTCTGCATTTGATTCTCTGATGCATAGCATGGTGCCCATCTTTTGCACTGTGCTTCTCCTGCCCATTCAGGAACACTGAGGAAGACTTTGTTGTCTCGGGCTTGGAGGAGACCATGGTGACCAGTTGGGAAGCAGTCCGGAATATGGCTACTGAGAAGGTGCCTGCTCTTTCTGATGTCTTAATATGGAGATGTCGGCTGTTTGCCCTTGACTTGAGGACCATGGCCTGGCCTGCTGATGATGCCAGATTCTGGTTGCTCATGCTTCCAGTGAGCTGTTCATGCATGCTACTTTCAAGAATCAGTCAGATAGTGGATTTTGCTGTACAAGTATGCTAACCAGGTCACTGTGACTTCGAAGCACCAGGTCCTGATGACACATTGCATGCTGCAACAGGGGTGTAACTTTCGTACATCAGCTTATTTGATTGCAATTCAGAAGATTGCCACTTGCTACCGCGTCAGCGGCATTTTCCCATAAACCGTGCTACTATAGCTTCACCTTGGCAGCTCCAATGTCTATTACAGCTCTATCAGCTGCACTTGGTCTGGGCTGCCAAGCTCAGGCGTTGATATATTCTTTTTCCAGTTGTAGATGCTGCTGGCGGCTTGTGGCTGCAGAGTCATCAAGGCGCCTCACATCTGCACATCCAGATATCCAGAGCTTAGTTGCACCAGCTTATTGACAAGCTGGGCCATTTATCCGGGAAGTAGGTGGCAGCGGACCCTGCCCGCTGCCTCGTCGTCACAGCAGTCTTGCTTAGCTGGCTGCTCGAGTTCACACTAACAGCAACTATTTGAGAGCCCAATTTTGGTTTGCATATGCTTTGGAAATTTACCAAGCTATGCTGTATACGACGGATGTCACAATGCTTGACGAGAGCCCAATTTTAGTTTGCATAAGCTTTGGGAAAGCTTCCAAGCTATGCTTTATACGATGGATTGTCACAATGCTTGACGAGAGCCCAATTATGATTTGCGTATGCTTGTAAAAAATTTCCAAGCTATGCTGTATACGACGGATGTCATAATGCTTGATTCGGTCTTGTGCTTAATCATTTCAAAATGACTGGTGGTTACATCGGAGCATACGAGTACCATATGTCACTAAGCCAAGAGCCGCTGTAAGAAGCTCTCTTTAGATGCATTGTTTTGTGTTGAAATTTACTTCAAGTCAGAGTCGTTGCCGTGCAACTTCAGTGCCCCTTGCGAGCGACTGACTACGAAGTTCTTGTATATCTTGACAGTATCACCTGCAAATTGCTTAACCCCTGGAGCTGATTGAGAGCTCAGGCACCCCTGCAAGGTGCAGGAGTATTGCTGCCACAAAAAGCTCACCCTGCATCGACCAGCAGCCACAGGCAGCCGGCGGACTGCCGGCTTGGTGCGACCTTGGCATGATAAGCAAGCACCAAATGGAATGACTGGAGAATATGGTTACAAGAGTTGCCCTCACTTGAGGGAGGTGGTTAGAGTTGGACACCACCGCTGGCAGCAAAGGCAGCGGGGTTATCAATTGTACTGCTGATCAGCAGAGCTGCCTTGTGTGGCCGTGCTCCACAGAAATTTCAGACGAATCAGCAGCAG
This sequence comes from Spirogloea muscicola, assembly GCA_009602725.1. NCBI lineage: Eukaryota > Viridiplantae > Streptophyta > Zygnematophyceae > Spirogloeales > Spirogloeaceae > Spirogloea > Spirogloea muscicola. Next base: position 178,182 of record WELB01000098.1, read on the forward strand.
GGGCAGCGTCATTCGGCCTTTATGGTTGTGCCGCCGTGCCGCTCCTTATCCCGGGGCGGTGTTCGCAGCGTGCCAAACAGCCAGTCAAAGAGCACGGTGTAGTGGCCGTAATTGTGACGGTAGGTTGTGTGGTGGATTGTGTGGTAGCCTGCTCCCATTACCGGGAACACGTTGCCATCGATGCTGTCGTGGATGTTGGTCGTCCAGATGCCCTCCAGGAACAACAGCACCTGCTCGCTCGCCCATCATTGACCCATTTTTTGATCAGGGCTTGCATGCTACAGTCTAGATCGTATCTGTAGATCGTATGCTGACAAAGTCCGTACTATGGGATGCAGCTGCTAAAGCTGAGGCCCTGAGTTGATCAATGCCTGTACTAATCCTCAGGCCCCACGCCATTTCACAGATATGTACAGCTCGTTGGCTGACTAAAGCATAGATAAGCTGCCTTTTATCATAAAGATTAGCTGTGAATGCCTGCAAGTCCTAAAAGCAGTGTCCTAGTCGCAATCGAACCCACAAAGATGCTGACTAGTGTGAAGATCAACAGGATGTTAGACACTAAGGGATCACTGGCTGATAACATGCTAGCAATTACTTGGCCTGACCTCATGCGTGAAGAGGTGCATGGGAAAGATGAAGAGCGCGATGACATGGGGCGACGCCTGAAGAATACCGTCCAGAGGGTGGAACGCCAGCCCTGCTCATCATGATCAAAGCAGACAATCATTTGGAACGGCCCCCACACAAAACATCAAATGCGGAGCCTCCAGCCGCTTAAGCTCCAACAGAGACTGCAACTGAAAGCTCGGCCGCATTGCTCTACACAGTCATGACTTGCCCTGAGAGCCCACTGAGTGAGATATGGCTCCATGCCCGGAGGCCTCAAGCTTAAGCCACTGGAATGAAGACCGGAAGATGACAAGAGGGCGTAAGTACTTGAGCCTCACACCTGCAAAGGGCGAGAGTGTGTTCTGCTTGTTGTAGATGTGGTGCGTGGCGTGGAGCCAGTGGTAGAGGGGCCGCACATCATGCAGGCTGCGGTGCATCCAATAGATGCCGAACTCGACAAAGAGCAGGTACGCTGCGAGCAGGGCGAGGTAGGCCGGTACACCCATCTCGCCGATGCCCGAGTAGCACCTTGTCCAGCCGGACTCGATCAGGAACTCGGACAGCGTGGGCAGCGACACGTACAGCGGCATGGACCGCATAGACACGCCGATCTGCTTGGAGATGGCCTCATCGTCGGGCATGCTGCCGGCGGCGAAAAAGTGGGCACCACGTAGGCGGTATATGTACAGGCACCACAGCCCAGCTGCGGAGCAGCGGCGCACGCCAGCGTTGAAGGCACTGCTTCAAGCAACCCTATGGGCTCTAGTCGGGCACTGTGAGTGCCAAGCAGAAGCCTCGACGCAGTCGCAAGACTTCATTAAAACATACACCTTGTAGAGTCAAGGAGCTCTGATCTTCGTCGAGGACCCAGGTCACCAATTGTCCCGGAGAGGAAACCAGAGTTGCAGAGCTTGGGACCCTCACCAGTGAGGAAGTAGACGAGCATGCCAGCAAGGTAGTTCCGCAGCCAGGTCTGCGCCATGTGGGGCAGCGCCGCACGCGCGCCAGCAGGCAATAATCTCGCGAGCACGAGATCGTTGTACCACTGCAAAGGGCCGTGCAAGTCGATGGGGCGTCAGCCGCCGCTGGCTGACCAGTGAAGGCACCTATGAGAAAGCAGAGGAGATGGAAGTGTACCCACTGAAGATGGGTCAAATGGGTCCTAGCTTTACAGTTTCGACTATTATCAGTGCGTCTGAAACGCGGGGCAGCCGATGTGACAGCAGAGTCCATGGTGGGAGGAGCGGCGAGCCGAGCAGAGCACTGGTAAGCATTGCGGCGCTGAACTCTAAGGCTTGAACCCAGAACCCCTGATTGCAAATTCCTAAAGCCGCAGCTGACCTCTGACGGCAACAACATCCAAACCTCCTAAACCCCAAACCCTAAACCCTAATAACCTACAGTCAACCCTGTCTAAGGTTATACGGTCGGTTGGGGAGTTTGAACAACGATAAACAGGATATAACGGTATGAGATGAAGGAATATCCTACATTGGATATTGGCCTGTACTCGATTTGCCAGAATTTGATAACGTTATACAGGATAGAAGCTAATGGAGGATAACCTTAGACAGTGTTGACTGTATACCCCAACCCTATGCCCGAAAGCCTGTACCCTGGACCCTGATTCCTGTGACGGTGAAACATGCCCCACTTTCCTTTTATGGGGCGTCCCTGTGATCGGCGAGATGGTGGGGCCATCGCACCTGCGTCTCGCCCACGAAGAGCTGCAGGTACTCGGCGCTGCCTTTGGAGGGCGTTGCCGCCGCCGGGAGGCCCCCGGCGGCCGCGGCGGCGGCGGCGGCGGCAGGCGCGGTGAGGAGGAAGTGGAGGAGAGCCTCTCCGGCGCGGGGGTTGGCGCGGCGGAACATGCCGCGCGCCAGCTCGACGCCGCCGCCCCGGTTGTCGANGGCGGCGGCGGCTGCGATCGCGGCGGCGATGGCGGCGGCGGCGCTCGCGACGGCGCCATGGAGCTCGGCTCCGGTGGACCGGTGGGGTCAGGAGACCAGCTTCGTGGTGTTCCGCATGCGGCTATCCCCGTTAGCTTCCCAACGGTCCCTGGCAGGCCGCGCTTTGGCTGCTACTCGTTGGTCTCGGCGGGGTGTCTCTTGGTCTCTACCCCCGGGGCGACCTTTCGCACAGGCCCCGGCCCTGCAGGACCGCACTCATGTTGACCACGTCCCGCAGTGTCAAGATCTCTGGCGAAGCCTCCTCCATCCCAAAGTCTGACACTGTCACAGTGTATGGCAAGCTGGAAGCCACTAGCGAAGAGTATGCTTTGTGCCAAGTCGTGCCAGCTCTTCACGAGGCAGATGCCCTCCAGCCCTGCCCTCACCGCTCCTGCCTGTCCTCGGTCTCTCACTCCTGCCGCCCGTCACAACATCCTCTTACATCCACCCACACGCACTTTTTCTTTGTGATAGCAAGATCTAAGTATGCGCAGCCGGCTCTGAAGTGAAAGCCCGCCAGGAAAAGGACCAGAGCTGGGCGTCAGAATGCCAAGCAGGTTGGAAACCCTGCTCATACAAGGCAAGACCTAACGGGCTTACAAAAGTACAAGCCTGTAGTCCAGCCCAGCCCCAGTGGTCAGACTGCTGGCTTCAGAACAGCTAGTCTTGTCTGCCATTCACAGTCTACCGCTAGCCTGCATAATCTGGGCGTACACTCCGGGAAAGCTGACAATCAGACCTCTCTACATGGGCCTCACGACGTCTCCCTGCATAGACAGTCGAATCATCATCAGCAGCAATCCGAACAGCTCCAGCAACTGCCCCCTTTAGCTGCCCGAGCCTCCATCTCGCTCATTGTTGGCATTTCGTAGACGGGATACACGTTGCTTGACGTTAGGCAGAAGATGTGCAAGTTGGTCCAGCAGCCCTTGCTGAAGGGATGCACACCATCAGGCACAGTCCTGCGACAACAATTGCTTGGAGCATTAGAGTTGTAATACTGCAAGCTGCTCCGCTTGAGCAAGATGCAACTCGCAACACGGCAATGCGACTCATACTGCATGCAAAACCAAAAGTCATACATCTCGTCGATTAGCCTTTTCCAGGCTCTATTGGCTTGTACACAGTGGTAAGACTACTGAGTACATGAACTTCACAGTGATCCTTAGGGAGGGTGAGCAGACCTGAGATAGGCTATCCTCTTCTTTCTTGTCCTCTCATAGGTGGTCTGATTTGTAACAGCTAAATATCTGCGACAAAAATACCTACCATTCAGTTCAGGTTAATTTATACCACTGCACCAGGCCAGGCGAAAATCAGCAAGCTCAAGTGGCTTAGCAGGCATGGTATAGCTTTGCTAGAGAATGGGCAGAACTCTGGTAGCTCACGAATGGAAGAAGAGGAGAATAATGAGGAAGCTTCCAATAGCAAATAAGAGAACAAGATTGACCAAGGCCAATATGTTGCGGATGGTCCTGGCAATACAAGCAGTACATTGCATTGACATGAGCCACAAGTACACAATCTACACAAATGTTAAATAAAAAAGGCTGCACAGCAAGCCATCGATGACATGTAGAAGATAAGCGACGATCTCATGACCTCTGATTTGAAGACGGAAGCAGGGCAGATATTGTATGGCTGCAACGTGTAACTACGAAATAAAACAATGTTTGCCCATCAGCCTCCCCAGGAGGGTCATCATACCACCAGTTGAAGCTGTGCTTCCAATGAAGCGCTGATAACTGGATGACAAAAGTCCACGTCACCAGCATTGTCTCAAAGAAGAGGTACCACCTGAGGCCACAAAAACCCTTCATTCAGTTGTTATGTGTGAAGCAAGGAGCACCTGACGGCCTTGTTGAAAGCGGTGGCACTAATCAGCAATATATTCTTGTTGATTGCGTTTCTTATTGGCATATGTCGCGCACTTTCCCATGCTCAAGAATTGCAGCTGTGCTTTTGCAAAATACTGTGATGAGAAGAAGAGCAAAGAAAGGACTTTCATCCAGTACAGGCTCACCAGAATCGGCAGTGGTTACGCTGCCCAACACACGTCCCAACCCAGAAGCAGTGGTGGTCAAACTTCAACACGCACTTGTCACAATCGTGACAATGCTTTGTCCTGAAAGGCTGCAGAAGGCCAGCAACAGGATTCTCAGTAGGCGGCAATCAGATAGCAGATAGCAGATATTGGTTGTAAGCATAAAACTTTATATAGGCCAAATACATGCCAATCAGCACTGTCTAATTTTCAGATGCACCTTGCTTACCTGCCATACCTCGCAGTAAGGGCATCTCCGGTTGCTGGAGAAGAAAGATAAACAACAAAAGTCGAGGCAGACGTTTCAGAAAGCAGGCGCAGGACTGCATGAGAAAGCCGAGTCATCCAGAGTCCCTCTGAAATGCAAGATGATGGCGGCCGATACAGGTGCATGTGACGGACTTCCTCATCTGTACGCCAGCATGACAGAATTCGATAGGAGCAATAACCTGTCTATACGCCTAAGACTCCCGTTCATGTGGGATTGCAGGTGTTTGTTGACGGGCTGGTCCTTGTTCTTTCCTACAGAAGATGCCAGGAGGGGGGTCCTTTCTGACGGTCCACTCTCTGTCGGTGGCTGACTATCCTCCTCGTTTGCGGTGCTTGAAGTGTTCAGACTCCCGCCACTGCTTAACTCATCTGTGCTGCTCAATGTTGGGGCGCTGAGGCGATCTTCCCCAGCACGGAGAAGGTAACCATCTGGCTTGGATACAACCAGCGACGTTTGCCTGAAGCCATGCTCGCCACATGTCGGCCCTGTCAGATTGCAGTCCTTTGTTGCAGTACTCAGTGGCATAGACTTACACAACCCAAGATGCTAGAAGTCTGCTTTGCTATCAGCTCAACAGATGCAACCTGCCAGAGCTAGAATAATCAGCCATCTCCCTTGATGTTCCTTCATAGCGCAGTACACATGACCTACTGTGATAGACGAAATAAACCCGTTGCCATGTACCTGCCCAACGGACTCAATGTAGGATTGGTTCTGGCATTCTCTGCTTGCAGTGCTTCCTGTATCTCCTGAACATATCTGCAAAGACCACTCATCAATCGCATTTGAATAAGGGCTGCTTCATAGAGGGCTACTGTAAATCAACATGGCCTACAACTACAGAAGTCTGAGCTACTTCTGAGATGCAAAGAAAGTCGCCGTCACAATGCTGAGAGCAGAGGGTATGGCAAGCTTTATGCGGGCCGCCGTAGAGGGCGGCGAGCAAGCAGACACGGCGGCGGCGCTGCGGCAGGCCAAAGGCGCGCTTATTTAATGCCCAAGTATAAACCTTACCCTGGTGATGATCCTGCTGTGATGACATACACTGCGATAGTGATGAAAACTACAATTGAATATGGTAGGAGCAACCTGAATGAGAAAGTTGCACTGTGAGAAGTGTATGCAGTCAAACAACTTGCATTTTGTTGGGGCTAGTTGAAAGATAACTGCAGCTGTGTTACTGTCGGCATCCTAGTCTTGTCCAACATGTTCAACTTTAAGGATGTGGCTGAATTGTAAAAGCTAGAAATAGCAAGACATCAGATTCTCAGTGCTGTGTCGTGCCATGTACCATAAGTCACCACAAAGTATGGCATGGGAGAGCCATGTGTCTGAGTAACCAGCTATGAGGATGATGAGGAGATGAGGCGCAAGCCAGCTGAAGCGCGACTGCCACGTGATCTGTGAGACTGCGATGCCATGCACACAGCTTGTAGTTGAGCTATGGGTTGCCTTTACCCGGTGTCTTGGCCCTGTGAGCCTTTGCATACACTAGCAGATGAATCCAACGACGTATAAGGTAAACCTACCAAGACCCCAGTCTGAGGAAAAGAGATAGTCTAAGTAAGAGACCAGATCACAATGGCTGCTCTGTAGGAACGATTGTTACTCCATCACAGGCTGAGCAGCAGGACCAGACCTGATACCTGCAATGACGACTCAACAATGCTGGTCATCAGCATGTACCTGCATCACCGTTGCCTCGAGTAGGCAAGCCTGAAGACGAGCTTACACGTCCAGCTCCGGGGATGGTAGAGAGTATTTGAGAGCACGCTGTGCAGTCCGTGAGCAATGGGGGGAGCCCTTGCATCTCCCTCCTGGCTTCTTCTTCAGTTGCCCATGGTCATGAGGAGCTTGATGGCGGAAGGCCAGTGGCGACGCTAGCTGCGGTCATCATGGTCGTCGAGGCATCAGCTTTGATCCAGAGAAGCGCCGGGCGGCGCACTGTGAACGCCACAAGCGCCGCCGCGTTGCTCCGGGATGACACACTCCATCAAGGGACGCAGTCGGTGGCAATCACGTGGAGGCCAGGTCGAGAGTCGGGAGCCGTGTGGCGGTTGCGCGGCAAAGTGCGACGCCGGCGGCCGTCCCTGCCCCGCCTCCCGGCGCCGGCGCCGCCGAGCGCGGCGCGCGGCGATAGCGGCGGCGGCGGCGTTGGCGGCGGCGGCGGCGGCGGCGGAGTGGAGCTTGGACTCTGGGAAGTGGCGCTGACGCGTGGGCCAGCCGACGCTTCGGAAGGCCAAAACCCCGTTCTCATTTGACGTTCGGCGGTGTCGCACCGATGACCGGCCTGCAGCTGGCTGGCGAGCACGGCGGCAACGTGGTGAGCCCGGCTGGTCCGTCACGACTCGTCACATAGGAGGCTCGCGGAGCGTACCAAATGAGAGAAGGCGCGCGGGGCGCATGAATTGAAAGGGAGGCCAATTCAAGCCAATACATTGTTCAGGCAGAGTCGAGTGCAGACTAAACAATGCTACATAATACGGAGACCTAATCTAAGGTACCTAAGATGACATTAGTACCCACGGGTGAGCACAAACAAATCTGACAAGCTAACTTGGGGAGCTGGAGCGCC
>WELB01000098.1:185790-197577 GCA_009602725.1 Spirogloea muscicola
GAGGCCCGCCGCGGCGACGCGCATGGCGGCTGGCGATGGTGGCGGCGGCGGCGGCGGTGGTGGCGGTGGTGGCGGCGGCGGCTTGCGGAGCTGACCCCCCCGACCCTGCATGACGGGCCCCGCGGGCCGCTCCTTCTCATTTACCGCTGGCCCCGCGCCAACGCCCCGCGCGCTTCGGCTGTGCCGCGTCTCGGGGCCCCGGCCGGGCGTAGATGGATGACTTCGAGAAGGCGATACTGTTCAGCTTCGACCAGAGCGGCGCCGTCGGCGCGGAGCTCCGCACGCAGGCGCAGGCCTACTGCGAGCAGGCCAAGCAGTCGCGCGACATCTGGCGGCTCTGCCTGGAGCGCCTCGCCATCTCCCGCTTCTCCGAGGTCCAGTTCTGGTGCCTCCAGGTGCTGGACGCGGTCGTGCGCGACCACCACGCCAGCTTCGAGGCCGGCGAGCGCAACCTCCTGTGCAATGGCCTCCTCTCCGTCGTCTGCTCCATGGAGCCCGTAGCTGACGATGGCGGCCTGGAGCCAAACGGAGTTCCGGAAGCCGAGCAGCAGCGGGCTCGGCCGTCGTTCCTGCGCAACAAGCTCGCGCAGGTCATCGTGCGGCTCATCCGATCCTACTATCCAGCCGAATGGCCGTCGGCCTTCTTGGACCTGCTGGGCCTGCTCGAGCGAGGGCCCGCGGTGGTGGACATGTTCTCCCGCGTCATGGCGACTCTGGATGAGGAGCTGATCAGCCTGGACTATGCCAGGTCCGCTGAGGACAACGCGGTGGCGACGAGGGTGAAGGACTCCATGAGGCAGCGATGCGTGCCGCAGATTGTTAACTCCTGGTACTCGCTGGTACTCGCTTACAAGGTTGGTGGACGTGTGCACGACTTCTCAGAGATCCTTGACTTTGGTGCTGCTCGCAAGTCTGACAAGTGTTATGGTGGGCGGCAGTCCTTGCAGCTCAGGTCTAGTGCTTGCTGCCGTTAGCAATGCTTCGTCAAGGAGCCTCATTAGTGCCACTCGCTACCCCTGGCCAAGCAGGAGAGCGCCTGGTGGCCATCTGCACAGGCCAGGGCATGCATGGGGTGTGACAGTGAAGCGCCCCTTCTCTGTCGCCGTGCGTGCAGGATGTCAACTCTCAACTTGCTGCAGCAGTACTTGAGAGCATGCAGCCCTACATTGCCTGGATAGACATAGGCCTCGTCGCCAACGAGCGCTGGATGCCTCTGCTCTTCTCTATCCTGTCCATAAGAGGCAGTTCTCCAAACATCTCTGCTGCAGCTTCAGATTGCTTGCTGGCTGTTGTGTCCAAACGTATGGACGCCACCGCCAAACTGGGCCTGCTGCAGCGGCTGCAGATCAACCAACTCTGCCAGCAGCTCACAAAGATTGAGGATGCAGAGCTTGTGGGAAAGGTGTCCGCTCTATGCAGAGGTTTGGCTACTGAGATCATCGAGAGTAAGCGGCAACTCGAATCAGGCACCACTGCACAACCTGCTGAGAGGGAGGCTGCTGACAACACCTTGACCAACATGCTCGATGCAGTTCTACCTTGCATATTCTACTTTGTGGAAAACGGAGGTGAGCTCCTGCCTGGTGCTTCATAGGAGTCGACTGCATTGTCGTCACGACGGTAGGCTCAATTTTTCTGACATAGAGGTCTGAGATGTGTCATAATTGCTTCCTGGCAGATGAAGACATATCGGCTGCAACTTTCCAGTTCCTCTTGACATATGTTAGCAGTCTGAGGAAACCGAAGCAGCTGTCCTACAAGCAGCAGGAGCACCTTAGCCAGATTCTCTCTGTCGTGCGAGCAAAGATGCGATATGATGGCGGCAACTCTGAGGAGCTCGATGAGCCAGACCGGACAGGCATGGAGTTGGAAGCCAACATGGCAGAGTATCGGAAGGACCTGTTCAATCTGCTCCGCAGTATCTGCAGACTAGCCCCAGAAACCACAAAGGCGTTTGTCAAGAGCACATTCGTGGCTGCCACAGCCTCACCAGACACGCCTTTTGAGGACGTGGAGGCTGCGCTTATGCTTGTCTACCAGCTCGGAGAGGGCGTCACAGAGGAGGCTCTCAAGCCAGGCAGTGGTGCCATGGCCAATTTTGCTGCAGCCTTGCTGGATGCAAGCATCCCGTGCCACACCCACAGGCTAGTCGCCCTGGGGTATTTAGAAACCATTGTAAGGTATGTACGCTACGTACAACAGGAACCCACCTACATTCCGCTTGTCTTGTCGGCCTTTCTCGGGGACAAGGGCATCCACCACCCCAATGTCAATGTGAGCAGTCGCGCGAGCTATCTCTTCATGCGGACTGTCAAGGCCCTCCGTGTGCAGCTCATTCCATACATCGAAACCATCCTTCAGGTATGACCCATCACCACTGCCATTCCAGTGAATTCTCAGGCTCTTTGCTCTCGTTTGTAGCAATGCTTGACCCTCGGGAAGTACGCGCACTTTGACGATTCGGGTGTCTGATGCTCATGGACCTTGTACTGATGCTTCCCGTTGTGTGGTCCTGCAGAGCCTGCAAGATGTGCTTGCTACGATAATGACCACTCAGGCAAAGCAGGTCTCGCCTTCAACAAAAGCAGATAGCATCATGGACGAACGGTTGTACACTTATGAGGTCAGTCTGCTTGCTCCAACCTGTAGCTCCCTATCTCGCTGTTGTGCAAGAGCGCTCAAGTAGTCAGCATTTGTGCTATTGTGCTATTTTGTAATTCGATCCAGCTTCAGTTGACAGCGAGGCCGCATGGCCTTCCGAGCAATCTAAGAAATTCATGGGCTGAAGTGCTGCTGCCCATGGCAATTTCAGGCTGTTGGCCTTCTCATGGGGTTGGAGGAGCTTTCGTCCGAGAAGCAGGCAACCTATCTGTCTGCAATACTTGTACCGCTATGCCGGCAGGTATGGCCACAGCAAGCATAGAATAGAGACTCACACTGAGGAAACACCATTCAGTAGTGCTCCGTAATGGCTGCGCATGTGTGAAGGACATCAAGACAATCTAAGAGTTGTTGGCTATCCACATGTGGGCTATCCACATGTTTGCAGATTATGCATAGGCTGAAGATGCGCTTCTGTGCGGTTGCCCTTGACTAGACACCCTGATTGGTGCCTTGCTTCTTAGCACTGTATCTTTGTTGTCATATCCACTTTAGCCATGTTGTTGTCTTGACATGCCACTCCTGTTTCTCATGTCAAAGGTTGACATAACATTAGCTACAGTAACTGTGGAGGATTTAGTTGGGCCCCCTGAAGTCGTGTGGGCTCTGCAGCAAGTGATTTCGGCCATAAGCCATCTTAGCAAGGTGCGGGCTGATGTAGCCCCGATGCGCTTTCTTTAATCTACACGGAAATGAGAAAAGGCCTTCTGCATTGGATATTCTTGGACACTTGTTACATGAACAACCAGGGGTACTCTAGATGACCAGCACATGTAGACCAATACTCTGAGCAGAGAGTGATATATGTGCCATGTGCTTTTGTTCATATAGGGCTTTGGCGAACGCCTTACCACAGACAGTAGGCCCGAGCTTGGAGCTTTGTTCAAGCAGGTTAGACATCTCAGAGTTGGTGCACAGAAAAGCAGATATCTGCAGCATGCACGCACTTGCTGCATCTGGAGGTTCCTTAAGCTGACATGATCACTTTGTGTCTCATGCTTATGCTAGAATGTCAGTGCTGAAACAATCTGAACTGTCTGCAGTCTTTAGATATGGTGCTTCGAGTCCTTCAAACCTTTCCCAAGAGCATAATTCTTCGGAGCAAGGTACGCTTAAGGTCCTTGCACTTCATTCCTCAGGGTCACTTACATGTGCTCTTCTCGCAGCTGTCTGTGTCCTCTTCCTTCTTATTCATGATGAAGCTGGGCAACTGTCACATCCATTGGTGACACCGTGATATGGTTGCTTCAACACTTCACTTTGTTGTGCATGTTCACACCTTTTTCAGTTCTTCAACTATTTTGTTGGTATAATGGCAGGTCATTTCCTTCTTGCACCGCATGGTGGAAACATTAGGCAGCAGTATTCTCCCGCTTCTTCCGTCAGCCATTGAACAGCTTCTTCTTGAGTGCGAGGTCAGTAGAGCTTGTAGCCTGGTTGGTTTTCATCTTACTCATTGGCGTTATTTGTGAATAATGACTTAGCATGCCATCATTGCTCAACTGTGGGGCTAGTTGTCAGGCTTCATTGACCTGATGGCACACCTCTCACCTTTCTGTGCTTGCCTTGCGTTGGGCAACTTTGTTGAGCAAGGACGTGGCATATGTTGGTGTCTTCAGGCCAAGGACATGGTGGAGTTCATTCAGTTCGTCAACCAGCTGATGAATCGTTTCAAAGTTGGAGTCACTGGCATTCTGGACGCTATTTTGCGGCCAACCATTGCCCGTGTTTTCTTTCTCCTGCCTCCCGCTGGCTTGCAGGAGGGCCCTGGCAGCATCACTGAGGTCTTTCTTCGGTCTACCCTGGTTCCCTTTCACTGACTTGCGTGCTCATCAGTTCTTGGGTTACATGCCTTGCAGTAAATAGCAATCTTGGTCTTCTTATCCTTAGCTTAGGTTGACCGGGTTCACAAAGTCATGCACTTTATATTGATCATAATGTTCATCATGGAAGAGCTAGCCAGGGTGGGCCTCTCATACCCTGTCTGCTTGAGCTCTTCAGGAACAGCGCGAGCTAAAAGAGCTCCAGAGGATCTACTTCACATTCTTGAACACCATCACTATGAATAGTCTCTCGTCTGTCTTTGTGAGCCTTCAGAATGGTCAGGTCTTGAATCAGGTCATCAACACATTAGTTGAGGCCTCATCAAGCCATCACGACGTTCTGGTTCGCAAGGTGAGCAAGGTCTCCCAAGCAAGCACAACCACTTGACTTGCCCCACAGTCTTAGGTACATCTATGAATGCTAGGAAGCAAGGATGGCCACCGAGATACTTTACAGTCATTCGATTTGTCGATAGACACGTGCACATGCACCTTTGCTGCCTATGATAGCGAATGTACGACTCAGCTGGATTTTTGTGCATTATGTTCTCGACAGGTGTGCATCCAGACCCTTGCCAAGCTTATATCAGAGTGGTGTGGAGATGTCAGCGAGCCAGAGAAGGTACTGCACATAGCTGTGGAGATTGCGCTTCTCATGCACCAGCCAGTGGTACATTGCCTATTGGGGACACTAATCATCACATACAGTCAGTTGAGTTGTGCTTGGATGATGGGTTTCCTCATCCATTTTGTTGAAGCTGACACCACTTGAGCACCTCACTCGTCTGCAAGGTACCGGGCTTCAGGAGGTTTGTGATTGAGAGGATTGCTGGCCAGTGCTGCATCTACCCACTACTGCAGGGCAATTTTGACCTGAAGGATGCCAACACGGTGAGCCTCGTACAATTTGAGACCTTACTACGTAAGGTCTTTCCAATGCATGTGACGTTCAAGTGCCAAAATGTAAGTGCCAAAATGTGAGCTCAAGACCATTGACATAAGGAGCCCCATCTCATCATTGGTGCCACTTTGTATCAGGTGTCGCTTTTTGGGGAGATGGCCTTGGTTCAGAAGGCTCTCTACGAGACATGTGGGGAGGAGTTTCTGCTTCACATGGCCACAGTGGTGCTGCCAGCTGTCCACTGCCCACCTGACATGGCAGAGCAGTACTGCTTGCACTTGCAGGTTCGTTCTTTCTGCTTCACGAGTATAACATTCCTAAAGATTGGGTGCTGTGAGATGTGTTGGAGTAATCAGAAGTGCGAGGCTTGAGCAGTGAACTTTACAATCAGCATGGTGTGTTATATATGTTGTCATCTCATCTGCACATGAATTTTCAGCTGAGCAAAGCTGACCCGCAAGACAATCACTGACAAAGCTCACAAAGCTGCAGAGATCCGATGTCAAGGACTTGAAGCTCTTCCTGAAGCAGGTCTTGGAGCAGCTCAGGCCACTTCAGAATGGCAGTGTATCATACAGATAGCAGTAGACTACAGAGCCTTCTCCAAAGGAACGACAATGGTATGTACGAACCCTGCTATGATGCTCATCAGCTTTTATGATTGCTGATTTTCGCGTGCATCAAGATTATCAAGTGCAGGAGGTCCAACAATACATGAGAAGATCACCACCAGTGAGTTATCCGGAGCCTGCACTTGACTTGGCCTTCTTGTGATGTGGTGCTTCAGTGCACTGGGGCACTCTTGCCTGAATGAGGTAGCCACTGGTGGACGTCCTTGGTGACGGGGCAGAGCAAAGTGCTAGCTGAGCAGGTGGGTTGAGCTTTGGCATATGATGGTTCTGCAGGCAGTGGATGAGCATGCCATGCAAGGTCTTTAAATCAGTGTGCAAGTCAGATTCTGTGCAAAGGGCAAGCAGATGATGTCAATCATGCATAGGGACATCGTACCCTCCTGGGGATGCCGATTATGCCAATTGGGAATCTCTCTGATGCTTGCTTCTCGCTACATCTCATGTATCCTGCACACTGAGCAGTGCTTGAAAGTTTGCTTTGCTAGTGTAGTCCCGACTAGAGTCCTTGCAAAATGTAGACAACGCCCTAATCTTGTATTGCCGTTACCTGAGCTATTGTTGATCATTGCTAAACACCTTGAATTGTGCTTAGGCCCAAGTGGTAAGTTGGCTGATGCCAGCTGCTCCCAGACTTTCCCTGTCAAGCAACTATTCTGCTTGGCTGATTACTGATGACCAGCTCTCATGCTTATCGGTGGCTGCAGGTCAATGGCTAAAGCCCAGCGTCTGCTAGACAGTGAGGAGCTCTCTGACACCCGACAACTAGCACATTATGTATCCAGCAACTTTGACATAAACAGCAGTGGGTTGCGACGCACTATTATTGCAGGACATATCCAAAGTTCCGGCTCACGAGTGAGCAAGGCCAATGTGGCACCACTTCGTATGCTGCATGTGCACCACTTTGTAGAATGTGGATCACATAGTTGGCCCCTCAAACGAGTGGGAAATCCAGTTTTCTGTGCAACTATGCTGCACCTTCGCTTTTTACAGCCACCGGTGAAAGCGCTGCATAAGCAAGCTGGCCACCCAAATTCTAGCAGAGAGGTCCCCCAGTCCACCTTAGAAAATTAGCCCATCGGGTGTAGTCAGGGACTCAGCACTCCTCTACCACGATGATAACACATGTGAAGGTACTTAGAAGGAGTAGACCATGACACGCCCGTCTTCGGAGCCTGTGCAGAGCACCGGTTGTGTTGAATCCAGCTGCAGGGCGCTGATTGGAGCCCCTGTCCACAACAGCCAGCACAACCCTGCTCTCTGTTTAGTACGCATGCAATCCCTCCTGGCCTCTCAATGGCTGCCATCATTCTGACGTGAAACAGAGTCCTTCCCTTACGACGTGTTCACTGTCTAGAATTTGCAAGACATGTATGCTTGTCACAAGATACTGAGAACACTCTATACATGCAAGCGAAAGCTACCGTGTCCACTAATAATAGCTAAAGCTTAGGCGCTCCACCATCAGCTCGGTGCACACTGTACAAATCGAGGCTCTCACATACACAAGAATGACTAGGTTCGACTATGATGCCACTGCGCAGCAGATCAGCCAGTGCACAGGCAATCAAGCGCAAAGTATAAGAAATTCACGTTGTGAATTGGGATATATTTACTTGCCAAGGTTCAGGTAGGCTTTGGGTCTGGCGTTGCTCCTCACCTGAGAGGTCCATCACGGGAGTCGGGCTGACACCATGGGCGCAAGTGTCCCACACATGCAGGGTTCCATCAATGCAGCCCGCCACAGCCTCCGAGTGGCCACACACCAACACTGCTGTCCTGCTCAACATCACATAAGATATGCAGCAAACAAAGTGTTCAGCATCAAGCATACTTATGGAGAAAACGTGAGAAGTCTGAACATCTGCCAGTAATGTGCACAACATCCGTCTGCAGACTGGGCTTGGGCAGAATTCTCACTGTTGCCCAAGGAAGTGCAAAACTTGCAGCTGGCCACCCACGAGCCTGCATACTGAGCCGGCAGCTGGGTTTTCAGCCACTGCTTGCAACTGGTCAAGCTTGCTGGCCGACTCAGATGTGGGCATGTGCCGCACAGGGGTCGATGTGCTGAGAAAGAGAAGCTCCAAGGAGTCGTCAGGACATCCCCACACTGCCTCCTCTACAGCGGTTGGTGCCACTCTGGCTTGAATGGCGCTCCTCTGCCGCCGCCGGAGCCGTGCCTTGTCAACCGGCCATGGCAGCTCCACCTCGTCGCTCCACGACGAAGACGAGTCAGGCAGGGAGGACGCTGGCATAGGAGTGGCCTCTGTGCCTTCTGCTCTACTTGGCGAGCGCCAGGACAGCAAGCAGACAAACACCGCTCCAATCGGAAGGGCCCACGGTACGCAGACACCAGTGTGCCCTCCTCGTGATTCCTGTCGATACATCAACACAATGAGCTTCTCGTTCAGAGTGCTGTCAGAGTGCTCAATCTGAAGTGCAATCTGTACAATTAAGCAAGAGCATAGCCTCCATGCTGCATTCATCTGGGCAGCGTGTGGTGTTGACCAGATGGCGACGTTGCCGGCGCTATCGAGCGCGAGCACGAAGCATGCGCAGTTGGGCACCATTGCCAGCTGCACCACTGCCACGGCTGCGCCGCCGCTGTCCGACTTGGGCAGGCGGTGCACCATGGTTGGGCCCCTGCCAGTGAACGGCAATGCCAAACGACTCAGCAAAGTACTGAGTAAGCCCCTGCGAGGTGGAAGAAGTGGCCTGTTACAGCATAGGCAACAGAGACGATGGCGAGCCTCACCGTGGGGACCCATCCATGGCCCAGCAGGCCAGGCCCCCGTCTTCGGCACCGGCGACGACCTTGTCTGCGGCGACAGCGAGCAGGCAGAGAGCTCGTGGCCGGCCAAGATGTTCCTGACCGCTGTCATCGGTTTGTGGAGCATTCGTGTGCTCGCCAGCAAGACAAGCTAATGTGACGCGAGTAATGCCTCCAAGGTGCTCAGCAGCAACCCTGCAGCAGAAGCATTGATGAGGGTGAAGGTCAGCGAGCAGCGACTGCGGATGTGCATGGTCAGGGTGCAGATACACTGTAGCAAGGCCTAGCTGGAATGAAGCTACCACGCACCCTGGCTCGACGCGAAGGGCGTCCAGGATGGCGAGCGCGCTGCCGCCCTGCACGAAGCAGAGGCCCTGCTGCTCTAGCTGCAGAAATGGCCACTAAGAGCTTCAGTGCCGGCTGCCACTAATGAGCACCTTGAGAGTAACTCTGGGTATGGCACTTCAGGAGTCAGGGCCTAGCTCTGGCTTTAGCAGTAAGACCCACTTAGGATGGCATTCATCAGGGTCATCACTTTAATCAGGGATATTCACTTAAAATTGATGGTTATTGAATGTAATCAGGTTCCTCTGCTGAGGTGCTCTTACTCTGGAGTGAGGAACGTTCTTCCACCTTTTCTTGAGGACATAGTATTCAGATATACTGAGGTCCATCGGAACCCATGGCCGATGCGGAAGGCCTCACCTGACGAGTGCCGGCATCGCAGTCGACGTGGAGCACGAATGCTGCGAGCAGCCGGCAGGCCTCCTCGCCACCGGGCTCGAGGGGGAGCTCGTACACAAAGACGCGGCGCTCGCTTGTGCCGCTCGTGCCAGGGTGCCCGCAGCACGCCGCCACCCGGAGCCAGCCATCGTTCGCATGGACGGCCAGTGCGAGCACTGGCAGAGGGTGCACCAGGCAAAGCCGTGGGACGACCGCCGGCTCCTGTTCCAGCGGCGCCGGTGCCTTGTCAAGACCGGCCATGGAGCCGTGGTGTTCTGCGTCTCCCAGGCACTTGCCAACGAGCTGTCCTGAAGCGGTTGCTACAGGCAACGGCGCTGGGCCAGTCGGGCCGCCATAGCTGTAAGCCAGCTCGTCGGGGCTGGCCGGTGCCAGACTCTCAGCTCTGCCTGCGGCAGCCGCTGCCTTGGCCGCCATGAGCCCGAGCTCGTGGAGGTCAGGGATGTCGCCACCGCAGCTGCCGCTGCCATCGTCGACAGGGGGGTTGTCGTCGTCTTCCAACTGGGCGAGGCTCTGTAGGGGTTTAGCCACAGGCGAAGCTGCTGCATGCAGCGGCGCGCTCGTCGCAGCTTCTGGCTGCCGACACGCCGCAGCATGACCAGCCGCCCTGTCGCTCGTTCCTCGCTCCTTCAACGGTGCAGTGGCCGCCATGTCGCCACCTCCGGCACCTGTCGCTGCTGCTCGCAGCTCCGGTCGCACAGCCTCCACAAGCAGGGCCTTGAGCCGTCTCAGTCCGCCGCCGCCGCGGTCCGGTCGAGCGTGCGGTAGCGGAAGTTCCTCCCCATTTCCATTGCCGCCGTCCCCTCTGCTGCTGCTGCTCGGCAAGGCTGCTGGCTCTGGCTGCACCAGATCCAGCGGCCCGTAGCCGTTGGGGCCTGGCGGCAGCACGGCCGCCCTTGCTAACGTTGCCGGTGCTGGCCGCAACCTGCCAGCCCTCCATGGCAACTCGACAGCGTCCTCGTCACAAGTGGAATGCAGCGCAGGCGGCTGACCGGAGCAGCTCACACTCGCCGGCGCCGTTCTGCCACCCGCAATTGCGTCGGTGTCGACTGGCTCCTGCAGCAACAGTGCGGCAGCCTCCAGAGGCAGCGACCGCTGGACGTCGCCCTCGCTCTGCCTCGTCCTCCTGGCACGCGGGTTACTGCTGACGACACGTCGCACTCTGCCGGTCGATAGTGAGCGTGTGCGCTCGGCAGTGGTGAACCCTTCTGTTGACGGCTGCTGCTCCACGCGCTGTAGTCGTAGGACAGCGCGCTCGGCAGCAGGTCCCGGCTGCGCGGCAGCCCTCGACGCGCCGCACAGGCTGACAGACTGCCGGTTGTCCGCTCTAGGCGCTGCAATCGAGGGCAACTGAAGGCTTGGCTCGGGGCTCAGCAGGAGCTGCTGCTTCACTCCCAACGCGGATCCTGCTGTGGCAGCCGTGCGGCGGGGAGCGATCCACTGGCCGCTGCTGCCCTCCTCATGCACCACTGACGCCCCAGCCGATGCTGCGTCCTGCTCCTTGGACGGGGCAGGGCCAGTTACAGCCACAGTCATGTCGCAATGTCCGGGACCTTCAGTTACTGCAGTGCCTCGAGCCACCAGCGCTTGGCTGAGCCGTTGCTTCTTCTCGCAGAGGTCGCGCTGCAGTGCTGCGACCTGGCGCTTCAGCACCTGCAGTAGGACATCGGCAGCTCAGTTCGCGGCTCTGAGACGGTGCCGATTCCAGCGACAGTGCAGGCATGGCCAGGAGTAGCTCAGTGGCAACCTCCTGCGCAGTGCTGTCATCGTCGACTTCAGCAACGAGCGCCGAGGTCTTGGCAGAGTCCAAGTCTCGGGCTTGTGTCGCAGCGACGCCGTTGGGGTCCTTGTTCTCCTTGTTGAGACTCTCGGAGTCGCGCTGCAATGGCGATCGCAATGCTGGCGACTGCGGCGGCGATGGCGGCTCGGCAGGCCGCTCCGCGCCCTCGAGCTCGCGCAGGATGCGCTGGACGATCGGCGCCGTGAAGCCAAAGGCCTGCGCAGCGCGCGCCATGGCCGCCGTCACGCGTCTGATGGCCAGATCGGGAGCCGGATGGCAAGGAGCGGCCAGCCTCGGCGACGGCGCGGCGCGGCGGCGCTCACCTCGGCGCCGTCGCCGTGGCGCGCGAGCGCCGGCGAAAAAAAAAAAAAAAAAAAAAAAAAAAAAAAAAAAAAAAAAAAAAAAAAAAAAAAAAAAAAAAAAAAAAAAAAAAAAAAAAAAAAAAAAAAAAAAAAAAAAAAAAAAAAAAAAAAAAAAAA
>WELB01000098.1:205755-235815 GCA_009602725.1 Spirogloea muscicola
GCCGCCGGCGCCGCTGCCGCCCGGCCCGCCGCAGGGCGGCAAGGTGAGGCGGCCAGCGGCCAGGCCCCGCCGCAGCCACCCACCAAGCCCTTCAATCCCAAACCCTAATTCATAAAACCCCAAACCCTGACCCCTTGCCGCCGGCGGCGTTGGGCCAGGTGAAGCTGGCGCTGTGCCAGCTGCGCGTGTCCGACGACAAGGGCGGCAACATCGCGCGGGCCCGCGCCGCCATCGAGGCCGCCGCCGACGCCGGCGCGCAGCTCGTCATGCTCCCGGTCGGCCATCTCGCCCCGCCCCGGCCGCTGCCAGAGGTCGCTGCAGCGATTTGGGTGCTAAGTCCCAGAATGCAGATCAGTGTTCGATTCCCGACGTCGCCGAGCATTTGGGGTTTCTGTGGCCATCGAGGTCTCAGCCGGGACTTGAGAGTTGCTGTCTTGTCAACAGACTGTCATTGCCATTGCCATTGGTCGCCGATTTTGCGTTTTGCCAGGCCTGACCCCCCGCTCCACGGCCATGGCTGGCACTTTTCCAGGAGATGTGGAACTGCCCCTACTCCAATGCCTCCTTCCCGACATATGCAGAGGACATTGATGCGGGGCCTGAGGCATCGCCCTCCACTGCAATGCTGGCCGAGGTCGCCGCCGCCAGGCGCATCACGGTCATTGGCGGTTCCATTCCGGAGCGGTCGCAAGACAAGCTCTACAATACCTGCTGCGTGTACGATCCTCATGGAAAGCTGCAGGGGAAGCTCAGCAAGGTATGCAGCCTCGGCTTACAAGCTTTTGCAAAGGGCTTCAGTTTGACATGCCGAATCAACCTTCAGATGGCTGTAGCTGAAAATTATATTAAGGGTCCAACCCAGATGCTGGTAGTGTGCGCCATGTTGTGCTGTTTCCTTACCAATTGCGTCCATATTTTGGGGCATATCAGGTCCACCTGTTTGACATTGACATCCCTGGCAAGATCACATTCAAGGAGTCCGAGACCCTGACAGGAGGTAGCAACCTCACGGTTATCGATACAGGTGACGACGTCAGACACAGAACCTATCCTTTCTGAGACCGTGCGCCTTCTCTCTCTGAAAGAGAACCCATGAGCAGCAGACGAGCACTTAAATGGGCCATAGCCGTGTGATGCCTGCTTGATGCAATTCTCCTGACTTGCAAAGACATGCTTGCAAGGACGAGCATTGCTGAGCAGCTGGGCTGGGCCTTCGCTGGGGTCACTATGCAGAGCTGGGGCTTCGAGTTGGGCTCGGCATCTGCTACGACATTCGCTTCCCAGAGATGGCCATGCTTTATGCAAACCGAGGTACTACCTGCTCAGCACTTACACATCATTCTCATGACTGCACTGTGCTGCAAAATGTCTCACAGGTTGAGTACTGGCTGTCGAAATTTAGAATCTGGAAGGTTTCTAAGACTTCCTGCTGCACACTGATGATGGCGGCAGTTATGCTGTGCTGTACAGGTGTGCATTTGTATGCTCTGCCAGGAGCTTTCAACATGACGACAGGCCCGGCACATTGGGAGCTGCTGGCTAAGGCAAGGTGAGGCTTTCAGGCGGGGCACTGTGGAGACTACCACTGGTCACACCCAAGCAATGAGTTTCTCTTTAAGCACACCCGCGTGGCCTATTAGTAATTGCTCCATTCCTTCCCTAACATTGATGACTGATGAAGAACGAGAGGGAAGCAGACAGAGGAGAGGAGTGCGTATCTGCAGGATAGCAGATTTTACCGTCTCAGACGCTTCTTGTACCTGGACAGCATAATATGGAATTGACTCCTGTGTGCTTGTGCTTGTGCTTGTGCTTGTACTTGTCTGGCTTTGGAGCAGAGCAGTTGACAATCAGGTACGTGTCTGTTGCATCATACCCCTTGCTTCTATTTAGCATTTCTCAACTACCTGGCTGCACATATCCAACTGCAGCAAACAATGTCAAGTTCATCCATGGCCAGGGGCTTCTCTTGTGTGTGCAGTTCTATGTTGCCCTCTGCTCGCCTGCACGGGATGACAAGGCGTCGTACATTGCATGGGGCCACTCCATTGTGACTGGACCAGTATGCATCGCAGCCTTCACTCTTTCGCGCCATCACATTTGCCTGCTTATAGCAGGTTGAGTGGAGGCGCGTCAGCTGCCTCTCTGATGTAGATTTCTCCAGCGTAAAGGCATGCAGCAGGTGTTGCCAACCTAAGTAAGTGTAGTATGTGCTCCTTGTGCAGTTCGCTGAGACTGTTGCTTCTGCCGAGCACGAGGAGACAACTATCTATGCTGATATCGATGTCAACGAGATTAAGACACGCAGGTGCGCAGATGTGTGGGTGGATCTTACTCCTTGACAGGTATCCTGTTGACCTGGCTTCCTTGTTGGGGAAAGATTGACAGCATTTGGAAGGTCACGTACCATGGATTTTGTGTGGTGACGGTATGTCTGTTGCGGTAGCCTCTGACAGAGCTCCTCAATTGCAGGATGAACATGCCGACTGACACACAGCGGCGTGGAGACATGTACGAGCTCGTGGATCATGGAGCAGAGTGACCTGAACACCTGTCCAGTGCATGGCTTGCTCCTGGACAAAGGTTTTTGGTCCGGCACGACAAACAAATGCAGCAGACAGACAATTAAACTGGAAGAGAAGCTGTGCCTTGCAATGTGCTAAACTCCAGCGGAGAAAGGGGACTTGAGAAGCTGGTAACGCAATACATGTATCAACATGTATCACAATTTGAGTACAAGGCTGTTGTGCTGTTACTGTCTATTTTTGACAGGTGGCACCATCCTCAGATGAGATGGCAAGAAGAAGTTCTAGCGCAGCAATCTACAGTCTGATGAGCGGCGTCAGATAGGTACCTTGTGTTTGGGCATCATCTTATGGCCTAGAATATCTGCAGATGGCTGTCACCTCAGCAGAAGAATAAGTTGACCCTTGAGTACTTCTGCTGAGAAACGCAGGGGCAATGGACGGGCAAGTACGTTTGCCCCCTTTCCGTTCTCCGAGCTGCAAATATGTAGCTCTCCGAAGGAGACCTACTCCTTGTATAGGTATAATGCCCCCATTCCGACGATATTATGAGGAAGCCTAGAAATATTGCCGAGCAAGCTTGGGCTGGACCCAACGTTCTCCTGCCCCTCGCTTACTAGGCACAAGAACTTGCCGTTGCAGAGAAGGAAGTGAAGGAAGAGTTGCACCACAAGTGCGTGACAGAGGCAAAAGATGGTGGTGTCAGATGTGCTGTAAAGTACAACTTTTCAGATGCAAAACAGATGACAGTAAGCCATGGGCATCAGAGGTTGCCTCTGACGAGCGGCCAGGATAGCTAGCCCACACTAGACCGCTGGAAAAGCTGAGGTGTGCATGACCAAGTGAGCGTTGGAGCACTTTGCCAGCTCCGGTTGCTCGCTGGCTGCTGTGCAAGCCCGGCTCATCGTGGCTCAGAAAGCTCAAGTGGGAGTGCATAAGGAAAGAGCCTGAAGCAGCAGCAAGCAAAGTCCAGGCACAATTGCACCCACATTCTGGAGCTCTGGTTGAGGGGGGCAGGGGCCGAGACTTGGGCGGCTGACAGAGAAGTGGCTCTCCCAATGAGGGCAAGGGCTGTGAAAAGAAGAAAGGAGAAGAAGGCTCGCCCATAGAGAAAGAGGGGCTGGCAAAGCCAGCCCAAAAAGAATGGACAATGTCCAAAGCCGAGCAAAGGGCTCGCCCATTGAGGATAGGGGCTGGAAAAGCCAGCCGGGAAAGAATTGACAAAGGGTCGAAGGGGCCACAATGACGGAGGGGCCTGAAAATGCTATGTCGGAACGGGTGGAGGATGGACCACTCAGTAGCTACGAGTGAGGAGCCTCAAATCCGGCAGACTAGCTGACAGATGGCGAAAAGGGTTCATTCTTTTTTCATTCTTTCAATGGGCGAGCCCTTTCAATGGGCCGTGCTATGGCTGCTGCTTCCGGGTCTCGGCAAAGTGCCGCTTCTCCTGCTCCGAGTTACTCTGATCTGCTGTTGCTCACACGTGGATACTGAGCAGCCATCTGCATCTCCCTCTGCACCATCTTGCACTTTGTAGTGTAGTCCTTTTTCAGCACCTCTTTCTTTGGCTTTGAACATTGTCCATTCTTTTTGGGTTGGCTTTGCCAGCCCCTCTTCTCAATGGGCGAGCACCTTCTTCTTTCTTTCTTCCCTCATTCTTTTTTGGGCTGGCTGTTCCAGCCCCTATCCTTCTCTATGGGCGAGCCTTCTTCTATTCTCAATGGGCGAGCTCTTTCTTCTTGAAAAGTGGAGGTGGCAGCGAGTGGGCCACTTGATATATGCCAACTGGAAGGGCCTTGGCGGCGCGATGTGAAAGCAAGCCACATGTACCACAGGCGGTGTTCATGACGAAGTGTTACCGAGTGCCGAGCTGCCTCCCCAGCCACGGGCCTCTCTTCCCCCGAGGCCGGGGTTGGAGCGCGGGGGCGGGGGCGGGGCTCGGCGCAGCCCCATATTTCGAAATTCGAATCAAACTCGACCGGCACCCTCCACAGCTGTGCCGCCGCCGGCCCCCCCCCGAACCCCCCGCCGCCGCCGCCCGCCGCCGCCNGCTCGCCTGCGGCCCCTGGTGACGGCGGCGCTCCTCCCGGCCCCACGACTCGCGCCAGCGCAGGCGAGCCAGGCGATGCTCGTTCGGCCTGCGGAGCGCAACCGCAAGGCGGCCCCGGTGGCGAGCTCCACTCTCGGCTGGCAGATCGTACGCCAGAGATGAGGCCCGGCGGCGACGCCGGCGGCGGCGGCGCCGTCGGCGACGAGAACGCCAGCTGCTCGGAGGAGGCGGCACTCGGCGGCGGCGGCGGCGCCGCCGCCGCCCCCAAGGCCCGCAGCCCGCTGCCGCCAGGGTTCCCCCGTGCGCCGCTGCAGGACATCACGACGGTCCTGTACCCTCCCAACGTGAGGCCCCCTTGTCCTTGCCTCTGCCCTGCCTGGCCGCGCTCATGGCCGCCGCCGCCATTGCCGCCTCTTCTGCTGCCGCGGCTGGCAGCGTCTGGCATTGCCTTGCCTGCCGCCTGCCGAGCAGCACGACGGGCTGTCTGATGGAGCGACTGGCCTACGCCGCAGCTGCAGCAGCAGGAGTGCGAGCCATGGCGCGCGCCAAAGAAGGACGGCAAGCACAAAGCGAGTGCAGGCGCCGGCCCGAGCCCCCTGGAGCAGATTCACGTCTGCGACAACCTCGGCGCGGCTGCGACGTCGGGCTCAGCAGACCAGGAGAAGCATCAGAAGGTGGGAGCCAGGGCTGGAGCCACCGATGCCCGCCCCTCCTGGAGGCCCAGGCCTGGCGGCAGCGGAAGCGGGAAGGTGGTGCACATGAGGTAGCGCAAGCCAACAAGCAACACGAAATTGCTGGAGCAATAGCTGGCAGTGCCTAGAAAGGCAACCTGCTTCAGCCGGCACGTACACTGAGACTATCAGCTCACCGCCTGTTATTGCCATTAACGGCACCTGGTGACGGCATGGCAAGCAGCGTCCTCCTTGCAGTGCACAAGCAGCGCAACGTTGACTAAGCAAACTCCTGCGGTTACGGCTTGCCAGCTTAGCTAGCAAGCACCTCGGTCTTGTTCATCTCCATTGGGCACATGCCTTCTCCTGTGGCTCAACAGGGCGGCCAGAGCATGCAGCCTGTCAGGAGCCCCATCCTCTAATTGAGGAGCTTACTCCAAGTTATCAGGTCAATGTGGATGTGTACAAGAGCCGCTATCATTTCCTCATGTGAGGTCTTTGCAGAGTGTGTCCGACTATCAAAAGAATGAAGAAAATGGTCTTGGCGTCGCCTCGAGCACCAGTGGCTCAGCATCGTAAGGTGGTGTCCTGAGCTACCTAAGGATGGCGTTCTAATCAGCAGCAATATCCCCCACAGAGTGAACAGAAGGGGCACTGGAACACACCCGCCATGGCTGAAGGGACTTGGCAAAGACTCAAATCACTAAAGAGCAGGTTGTTGAGTTGCAGGTCCAGAGGCTACGATACAGGCAGCTGGCAGGGTATAGAACAGCATGAAATTGCTGGGAGTCAGTCAGGGGCCAACGACGCCGCAGTTAACATAGGGACATTTTGATGTCCAGCTGCTGTCAGGGTCAAGATTGTAGCGCGGCATGGGTAGCTTCGGGATGCCTGCTGCAGTTGTGAACAGCACGTTGGTGCTGGAGAGTGCGGTCGCTGCCCAGCTCTTGACGACCACAAGTGGTGTGTCACAGCCGGGCAGGGAGATGGTTGCGTCCTGGCCGGCCGATTTTATTGCCAGCTGTGAGAGTGAGGTATATGTTCCAACGATGTAGATCTGCACGCGGAGAAATGACCACGTTTGGCAGGCCTAAGTCGACCATGGCATCTACTGAGACTGAACAATAGCGCCACACTTATGCTTTCAAGGGCTGTCCTATGATGCAACAGCGGAGTGATTGCAAAGACCTTATGAGCGCTGATGAGGTTGTATATGGTATCCGTTTCTGTGGCGGCGCACGTCGCTGGCGCATCAACATAGAGCTTGTCAGGGCCTGGGCCACCGATGAGCGCGTCACTGCCTGGGCCACCCCACAGAACGTTGGCGCCCGCCCGGATGCCAGTCCCAGCAAAGAGGAAGTCATCGCCCGCACCGCCAAAGAGGATGTCATTACCATCCTCTCCTGACTGCAATGCAACATCCTCAGGAAGTAGCTTAATGAGCACTAGCAGAGCAACATCTTGATCGGCCGACTACATCAGACACCGCCAATCGTCAATGAAGACAGCGTGTGGCAAGAATGGGGGCCTTCAAAGGCTTCCAAAGGCCAAGTGATAGATGGAACGGGCCAAATTTCAGTAGGGTGCAAAGGAGCTCAGCATGCAGGCCGCGTTGAGCAGCCCCTGCAGTACTCACCATACGGTCATTGCCGCCCAGGCCCTGCATGGCATCATCGCCAGAGCCGCCCAGCATGATGTCGGGCCCAGCACCGCCCACCATGAAGTCTGCAAACATCTCTCTTTCCACGTTCCTGTCAAGGACTGCACGACTGACCTGCCGGCCGTTTGCAGCATGCACCTCCAACATGGCCATTGTGCCTGAGCTTAGTGCCATGTCAAGCAACCAGGGAAGCAGAGAAGCTTGCAATGTCCAATTCAAGCAGCAGGCCAGTATAGAGCATCAATGGGCGACTCGCAGTACGACGTGGAAGACGATGGCTCACCATTAAAAGCAAAGCCGAACATGAAGTTCATGATGCTGGGGTCTTTAAGGAAGCCATAGAGATTATCGGTGGTGTGCTGACAGAGAAACAAAGTCGCCTTCAGTCATGCGAACCACTTGGCCCACACACAGATTGACCGGTCACTCTCATGCACACAACTTGGAACGTTCACCTCAGTCCAAGTTTGGACACTACAGAAGTCCGAGGTCTTGCCGACTCAAGCATCACTAGATGTTATTATTGAGGAACCATGAGCTGACACCTAAGAATCTGACTTCTTTAGTGAGCTGACTATTCGTGGGCTCTGGGGCTGACCTGGCCCTTGACAATGTTGAGAGGGGGCTTCAGCGAGGGCTCTGAGGGCTCTGGCAGCCGGCCTCGCCCGCCCTCGGGGGGGCCCGCAGCGGCAAAAGATATGATGCTGCCACATGACAAGATACCCTTCAATGAGCAAGCCCCTCCTTGGCCTTGCTTGTAATGGAGACTAATTAGAGGGCTGCACAGTTGGGTTGGGGCCCGGGACAGCTCATATACCTGGGGAGGGCTGCAGCAGACACGAGGCCCATGCTCGCAAACGGCGTGGCGCAGCCCACGACTGAGATGTAAACGTTGTGGTTGGGTGGTCCCACAATGCTGATGCCCTTAAGCTTGGCAGTCAGAAGCTTTTTCCCTGCGGTATCGGTGCCCGTCACTATGACCAGCTTGTCGCCTTCTGCGGGATTGAAGGTCCTCACAGAGTCCTGCTGTCATGAACGACTTGGATCAAGCCACTATTGCTGAGGCTTCATCTCCGGTCCAAAGGATATGCATCAAAACAGATGCATTGGTCGCGAGAGGGGTGCAGCTCGGCAACCTGCTCTCCACAGGGAAATGCGTTCACATAGTAGGTGTCTGCTCCTGCATCGCCATGGACAATGTCTGCCATCCAATTGCAGGACTCTTGTCAGAAGGTCTGACGCCCAAGAGCAGAATGCGAAGATGGTCAAGCCACGGAATCACCAGAAGCATTTGCAACGACAATGACTCTGCGGAACATTAGCCGAGCAGCCCAATGTCCAGCATCAAGCAAGGAGGCTGCCTGCTCACTCCAGCCGGGTCCGCCCCAGATGATGTCATTTCCATTGTCTCCAAACAGTGTGTCATTGCCAAGGCCTCCTTGCAGGTCATCATTGCCTGCAAGTCATTCAGGATGGAATGCACAATCACCTTCTGACTGACTTATGGGAAACAACGAAACATCACTGATAACCACTTGCTAAGGTGCAAAGAGACAAACGGGGTGGTGGAGCAGTACTCCAGTCTTGGCGGCCTGATTATAAGATGTGTGCATGTAAAGGCATTGGAAGTGAGAGCAGTACGTGTAACAATGCATCCTTGGAAGTCATTCACCTATGCCTCCATCGAGGAGGTCGTTTCCATCGTCCCCACGCAGGAGGTCGTCGCCATCATCGCCCGTCATGCGGTCGTTGCCGTCCCCGCCGTACATCTCGTCATTGCCTAGCTTACCTACCATGAAGTCGTCGCCTGGGCCACCCTACATTCAGCAGACAGTGCCACAGCCAGTCAGACTCACTGCAATGATTTGCTTGCGCTTGCCGTGCTGGGAATGGTTGAGGAGGAAACTTACATACATGAGGTCATCCCACTGCAGGTTGGGAAATGCTGGCCCTGCGTCGCCGTTGAGCGTGTCATTCCCGTCCCCACCCCACATCATGTCCCGGCCAGGCCCACCGATTAGCCGGTCATTTCCAGGGCCGCCGACCATGATGTCATCATCATGCTCGCCGTACAGATCGTCGTCGCCCAGGCCTCCGAAGATTGTGTCCGCTCCTGCGCCAGTGTCTATTGTATCGCCCCCTGCTTGCAAGTCGTTGGCAATATAACTGAGCAATGTTTCTATGATTCGCATAGCAAGAGATTGAGGTCTTCGGACAGGTTCTGTAGACTCTGGCTACCAATTGCCTTCAGCTGTGTAACTGCAGCTTTCAATCGTGGAGCTGCGAGTAGAAGAAGAACTAGAAGAGACTCAAGGAAGAGCTTCTTGCGACTGCACCATCATTGCCAAAAGCGAAGTCCTTGACTTCAGGTCTGAAGTCGCCCCACAGCAGATCGCCACGCGGTCCGCCAGAGATGATGTTGTCAGCCGGGATGAGAGCCAGGACCGCGGGGTCGGATGCGGGGTCCACGGGTGCATCGCCAGCCTTTGGGACTGGCAGGCTGGGCTGGATTGTGCCGGCTGGTGGTGGTGGAGACGCTGCAGAGGACAGTGGACGGTCACTACAGTGTACCCACACCCACTCGTGCAATTGGTGAGGATCACAAGCTTGTCCTGCCGTCGTTCTGGCCCAGCTGACAGGTTTGGCCCAATACATTTCGGCTCGTGAGCAGGGGCCGCGCGAATGGGTGGGCCTGGTACCATCGGGAGGAGGTGGTGAGGGCGGCAACAGTGGAGGAGGAGGGGAGGAGGAGGGTGGCGGCAGAAGTGGTGGTGGGGGGGCCGGGGGCGGGGTCGAGCTGGGAGGCGGCGGTGGAGGAGGAGGGTTGGGGCCTGCAGGGGGAGTGCCGTCAAGTCATGGCTGCTGAAGGCTGGGAGAGAGTGCCATGCAGCTGCAAGCGTGGCCCCGGCAAAGGTGCCACGAGCTGCCGACAGCGCGTACACAGCAGGGCCATGGCCAGGGCCTGCAGCTTGCGAAGGGACAGTGTTGTCACGAGCTGGGTGGTTTGTGGCCGGGCATGATGTGAGGCCCTCACCTGCAGAGTGGCTGGCCTTCTTGTGCATGCCCTTCCCGGCTGGATGCATGCCCTTCGCAGCAGCTGCATTGCCATCGCCCGTGCACATGTGGCCGTCAACAGGTCGTCAGCCACCTGTGGGGTGATCGGCGGGGTAATGTAGGGAGAAGAAAGAGCCCAATGCCGGTGCCAGTCCCTTGACTCCATTATAGTGCGACTTGGTGGCAGATCAGACCACCGGGACCACTCTAGTTCCCCAACCAGCCACGGTTGTAGGGAGCTCTGTCTGACGAGCACACTCAGCCTCGCTCGCCACGTCTAGAAGAATGTCCGTTACACCGAATGCCGCATTGCAGCGGCCCGCGTCATTGCAAGGCCGCCTCATTGCAGGCGGAGAGCCGGGGGTGGGGGGCGAGCCTCACAAGGGGATGGCGCGAAGAGCGTGAGGACGAGGAGCGCCGTCAGCGCGAGACGAGCGAGGAGGGGCAGCAGCGGGCGCGGGGCCATGGCGCGCCCGCGCTCCCGGAGCTGCTGGGACGCGGGGAGGAGGAGGAGCAGACGGGGGCCAGGACGGGGTGGCTGGGGGCTGGTGGGCTCGGAAGGTCCGGCGGGCCGGTTGGCGCTGACCAGGCGGACGAAGACTGCGGCTGCCGATATTTGTGCGAGCGGCTGTGACGGCCAGCCAGGTGCATACAGGCGGTGCTCATGACCATGTTAGCGGAGCCACAGATGAGGCAGACTGGGCGCTCGTGTTTGTTACATACCACTTGTGGGAGAGAGAGAAGGCGCGCGGGGCGCATGAATTGAAAGGGAGGCCAATTCAAGCCAATACATTGTTCAGGCAGAGTCGAGTGCAGACTAAACAATGCTACATAATACGGAGACCTAATCTAAGGTACCTAAGATGACATTAGTACCCACGGGTGAGCACAAACAAATCTGACAAGCTAACTTGGGGAGCTGGAGCGCCGCCACGAAAGCCGGAGGCCTGACTTAGAGCGCGCCCTGCACGTTGATGAAGAGCCAAATGTGGGAGACGAGACGAGTAAGACACAGGAAGTCAGCTGACCAGGCGGCAGGGGGAGGCGGGTCGCGCCGGGCCAGTCCGGGCTGGCGGGGTGCAGCGAAGCACCCCAACCCCCCCCCCGGAGCCGCTCCACGTGCGGCACCCGGCACACGGCAGGCGGGTCGGCGCCGTCGGGCTGACCGCGCCCCGCCATCGGGCTGACCGCGCACATGCTCGGCCCGACAGAGAAGAGCGCTTCCAAAAACACTGGTGGCTGCGACAGCTACCTGCAACCCGGGCAAAGGTCCTCGTCGGTACTTGTTGATGCGAAGCCCTTCCAATGAGAAAGAGGGGCTGGCAAAGCCAGCCCAAAAAGAATGGACAATGTCCAAAGCCGAAGAATGAGATGCCGAGGAAGGACTCCTCTACTCTACCAATCACGACAACATACTAGGGAAGCTCAGTACCCGCGAGTGAGCAACATCAAGACGAAGAAGGAAGAAGTGGCACTCCCAATGGGGGCATCAAAGTCGAAGAAGGCTCGCCCATAGAGAACGAGGGGCTGGCAAAGCCAGCCCAAAAAGAATGGACAATGTCCAAAGCCGAAGAACGAGATGCCGAGGAAGGACTCCTCTACTCTACCGATCACGACAACATACTAGGGAAGCTCAGTACCCGCGAGTGAGCAACATCAGGTCCGAGTAGCTCGAGGCAGGGAAGGAGGCACTCCGCCGAGACCCGGAGGCAGCGGCCCTTCCAATGGGGGCAAGGGCTGCGAAAAGCCAGCCCAAAAGAATTGACAAAGGTTCGAAGGGGCCTAAGAGCGTTGAGCAGCTACAAAGGGGCCTGAGGATGCGATGGGAAAACGGGGGAGGATGGATCACTCAGTAATTACGAGAGGAAAACGCGGCCGAATTGACTGGTGGCTGGGAGAAGCCAGCCAGAGAGAGGAGCCTCAGATCCGACAGACTAGCTGCCGGGAAGCTATCACCCTGACGAAGGCCAGAGGCCGCAGCAAGAGAGAAGAAGAAGTGGCACTCCCAATGGGGGCAAGGGCTGCGAAAAGCCAGCCCAAAAAGAATTCACAAAGGTTCAGAGGGGCCTAAGAGCGGTGAGCAGCTACAAAGGGGCCTGAGGATGCTATGGTAAAACAGGGGGAGGATGGATCACTCAGTAAGTACGAGTGAGGAGCCTCAGATCCGACAGACTAGCTGCCGGGAAGCTATCACCCTGACGAAAACCAGAGCCCGCAGCGAGAACACGGCGAGAGCACGGAGAGAGAGAGAGAGAGCAGCAAGATGCAGAGCGTGGGCCATGGACCGCTGGAGGGACACTGACAATCTCATCCGGTATACCTGAGCCCACGAGCCAGCTGCATTGAAGTCAGCCGGCTCGCCGCGCCGGGGGGGATACAGCACGCCGCGCGAGCCTGGCCAGCAGGTCGAGCCACTGGGACCCGAGAGCCCCGTCGGTACTTGTTGATGTCGAATCGCCAAGTATGTGGTGATCGCCTCGCCCAGGTGTAACGCATGCGCCCGTCTGTGTCGGCTGCAGCGGTCAATGGCACCCGCGTTGCATCTGGTGCCGGTCGCGCCTCTGGCTACAGCCAGGGGACCCGCTACCCGGAGACTAGTTTCTCTGACCTGCGGCTGCTCAGCAGGAAGGGGAAGTGGCACTCTTGATGGGGGCAAGGGCTGTGAAAAGCCAGCCCGAAAAGAATTGACAAAGGTTCGAAGCCAAAAGATGGAGGGGCCTAAAACGCGTAGCAGCTACAACGTGGCCTGAAGATGCTATGTTGGAACGGGGGGAGGATGGAACACCAGTAGTTACGAGTGAGGAGCCTCAAATCCAACAGACTAGCTGCCGGAAAATCATTCCCCCTGACGAAAGCCGGAGGCAGCGAGAGCACGGCCAGCACGCAGGTGCAAGGAGTGGGCCATGTCGCGCTGAAGGGAGACTGACAATCGCATGCGATATACTTGGGCCCACGAGCAGCGGCGTTTAGCAGGTTGAGCACCCAATGGCCACTTAAGTCGCTGTATGCTTCAGGGTATTGCTTTAGGCTTCTAAATCCTAACGCCTGTCTGGCCCATTGGAACTTCATTCATTCTAGTTTCTGGAGCTGCCAACCACAGCCACGCCCTCCACTGGAAGAGTCTTCTCTTTCTTCTTCGTCTGTAATCGTCGATGTCGAATACAACAAAAGGGTGTAGACATGAGAATGCTGCACAAGTGACAACAAACATGAGGAGGAAGAAAGCAAGCGCGGCCAGATTGACTGGTGGCTGGGGGAGGCCAGCCCAAAGGACTGGACAAGGTGGAGGAGGAGTCATGCTCAGGTTGGTGTAAAACGGCATTACGAATGCGGTACCTTTGACTCGCTTCAGTCAGGGACTGTGCCGAAAGAGATGCATTCCTTCCTGCCTCACGTCGTTGCCTACTATTAGTGGCTCTTATGTTCTTTCTTTCTTTCTTTGACCGTCACACATCAGATGTGGCACTTGTCGCTTCAGGAGGCGGCTTGCCTGGGCCACATGGGCTGCCACGTAGTCGCCACGGTCGCAGCTGGGTGAGCAGTGCCGTCCTGACTAGATGGACACCTTTGTCCATCTAGTCAGCACGTGGCCGGTCTTGTTGGCTCTACAGCTACATGATATTGGAGCAGAAGTGCCAGTGCAGCATCAAATTCTTGCTATTATGATGGGCCTTCCACCAGAGTATGCTGCAGTCAAGGATACATTGATGACCAATAGGGACGATCTGACTGTGGAGTTTGTTTTAGTTCGTCTTCTTTACAAGGAGAGAGAGATAGCATAGCAGAAGCGTGCTTTGCAGGGAATGAATGCAGCCTGAGTGGTCAGACGAATGGTGGAGCCAGCCCTTAGGGACCAT
The DNA here is from genome assembly GCA_009602725.1 of Spirogloea muscicola. Lineage (NCBI taxonomy): Eukaryota > Viridiplantae > Streptophyta > Zygnematophyceae > Spirogloeales > Spirogloeaceae > Spirogloea > Spirogloea muscicola. The sequence goes on from WELB01000098.1 coordinate 219,573, forward strand.
TTGGATCAATCTAGGTGGAATGAGAGCAGGCGACACCAGCCAGACAACAAGGATACAGGTTAGGAATTCTCCAGATCTATCTAGCTGGTAACGTCTCCCAGCATTCCACCTAGATTAATCTGGAGATTTCCTAACCTGTATCCTGTTGTCTGGCTGGTATCGCCTGCTCTCATTCCACCTAGATTGATCCAAATGGTCCCTAAGGTCTGGCTCCACCATTCGTCTGACCACTCAGGCTGCATTCATTCCCTGCACAGCACGCTTCTGCTCTGCTATCTCTCTCTCCTTGTAAAGAAGACGAACTAAAACAAACTCCGCAGTCAGATTGTCCCTATTGGTCATCAATGTATCCTTGACTGCAGCATATTCTGGTGGAAGGCCCATCATGATAGCAAGAATTTGATGCTGCACTGGCACTTCTGCTCCAATATCATGTAGCTGTGGAGCCAAGACCTCCACTCTATTTACAAACTCCTGTATGCCTTCATCCTCTTCCTTCTTACACTCTCTGAGACGCATGCTAAGATAGTATGCTCTATCCATGCCTCTGTTTTCAAACTTGAACTTCAGCTGGTCCCAGATCTGGCTGGCTAACGGCCATCTGACTAGACTCACTAGCTCTTCATCTGAAATATTGGCCATCAAGATGGCTGATGCTGTCTTGTTCTCTCTTGAAGAAGACCGACACAACCCACGAACCGGATTGACTTCGACCGCATCCCAGACTTCGTGGTATTGAAGTAACCTGATCACCTTCCCCTTCCAGACTGGCCAACTTATCTCTCTCGAAAGCTTGGGATTAAGGACAGGAAGGGAGCCCGGTGGGCCCATAACCTGGAACTGATCCTGCTCCACCTGTCCTCGCCTATCTTGCTCTGCAGCCTGAACTTGCTGTTCTCGATCTACGTTCTGTACCTGTCCTTGCTGTCTCACAGCCACTTCTTGTCGTGATGTAGGAGGACCAGCAGACCGTCCTCGTCTAGGCGCAGATGCAGACATGGTCACAAAGAGTTCAGAGTAACACAATGGCTTGCCTGATTACACACAGAGCCGGCGAGCTTCCAGCTCACCTGGCCGCACACAGAGTCGTTGCGCACACAGCGCTGTCTCGTCGCACACAGAGCTGTCGCGCATCCAGCGCCTCGCCTAGCCGCACACAGAGCCGTCACGCACACAGCGCCGCCTCGCCGCACACAAAGTTGTCGCGCACCCAGCGCCCCACCTAGCCGCACACAAAGCCGTCGCGCACCCAGCGCCGCCTTGCCGCACACAGAGCCGCAAGATTGTTTGGGGATAATGTGCCCTGCCGGGGCCTCCCCTTATCTAGGGAGTTTCTCATCGGCATAGAAGAACAGGCGTAGTGGGTGATTCTACCGACCCACTGATTCACCATATTTCTATTCTCAACAGCCGGTCCCTGTGCCCGGCCCCTTCGAGCTTGGCCCCTCGGGCTGGCCCTTCCCCCCGAGGCCACCCCCTCTGTGTATGAGCAGATTCTTTTTGCCAATGAGATCAGTGGGCTTGCGCCCTACCACTACCAACAAGGGCCAGGCGAGCTCCTTACAACCTATACTGTCTCCTTGCGTGCTGGCACCCACGCCACCTGCTTTGAGTTGCTGCCGGCCTGCTTCTTTACCACCCGGCGGGTGATACCTTTTACCCCCTGGCCATGGACATCCATGGGTGTTACGGGGGTCGGTGGTCCTCGTTACTTTCGCTGCTGGCCTCTCAAGCTGACCAGCGGCGCCGGGAGCAGGGTGCTGCCCTTCCCGGTGGCTCGGTGCCTTTGGGTCTGGTGTCCTGCTACCGTATGCGACTGTCTATGTCCCTGCAGCGCTCCCAAGCGCTTGCTTTGCACCGCCGCGCTGGTCGCGCCCTTGCAGCAGCCTCTGGCTTGCGCAGCGGGGTTGCTCTTCCTCCCCTCAGCTCATCTGACTTCCTACTGCTGACACGGGGGTATTGAGGGCGCCCTGTCTGCCTAGCCTTTGGCTCCGTCATGAACACCTGTATGCATCTGGCTGGCATTTCACAGCCGATTCTTTCATATCAGCAGCCGCTTTCTCTTCTTTGCAGTCTGCTGCCATCTCCACCGTAGGCAGGAAAATGTAGACAGAGCGCGGCACTCCCTCGAGGAAAGTCAATTTTCCACCGCCCGAGCCCAATCTAGTGTTGGTGATACTACTAACCCCGAGCTCTCACGCAGCTCTGAAACTATGTAACGACGGGCCAGGTTCAAGACCATGCCTCCGCCGCCGAGCCTCGGTCTGGCAGCAGCGCGCAAGCCCAAATTGCCGCTTGTGCTACGTACTGACTTGTGGTTATCGAGCGGGTCAGCTTAGAAGCAGGTGACCATGTGCTTGCTTTTGTACTTGGCCACTCAGGCCCTCCACAACTCAATACACGCTCCATTTCCTTAGAAGAGCTGCTTCAATGTCGACGACGCTACTCCGCCCTCCTTCCAGATGGTGGCCCAACGCGGCTCTTGCAGTTGGGCACTGAATCCATCCGCCATCTGCCCTGCACCTGTCACCTCCCTGTTCATCGAGCGCCAGGCATCTTGTGCATGTGGGAAGTGGTGCTCGGCATTCTCAAGCCACAGGCATTCCTCTCAATGCTCCTGCTCCGGTCAGCTCAGGCATGATCTAGCATGTGGTGAGTGGCGACCTCCACAAGGCAGCTGTGAGTGGCAGCTACCTCTACAGACGAAGCATGCGCTTTGCAGATTCGGCGCATGCCAGCTGCTTGTCTTCACCGCCGGAGGAGGAGTGGCAGGAGCAGCTCCTCTGTGCAGTGCCTGGCTGCCGCTCCAGCAACTGCCGAAAGCAGGGCCAGGCGCCGGCCCGCCGCATCTTGCCACACTGCCCATCCAAGCGCAGCCCACATACATCAGAGGCCTGATACAGATCGGAACTTCTTCCATCCTTCAAATAGCTCTTGAATCGTCAGATCTGACAGGCAGCCCGTATGAGGTCGCCTGCCTTGAGCCAAGAAGTGACCATGCGACGACCTTGTATTGCTGTGTAGTTGGAAGTCAGCACGAGGGCGTCCATGACTCGAGCCATTGCTGGGGAGAAGGTCCATATCTGCATGCACATCGATGAGGTCAATAGAGAAGACAACATGCACCAGGTACTATGAGTGTCCTCTGATACAGGCTTCAAAGCTGGCATCAAGCTGGGGTCAAAAGTAGCTGCGATAATAGAAATTACTATTGCGTTGTGACCTCGGCGGAAGAAACTCACGGCCATCGCACACGTGAGAAGCTTGAAGAGACTTGCAAGGAGAAGCCCTTGAGTGAGAGCCACTATCCTGAAGGGCAGGTGAATGCAGAATGCTGTTACTTTCGCAATCTAAGCATTCATGGGCTTGCTTAATAGTGCACATTGAAGACCTTATCTTGACAGCAAGTATGCGGTGCAAAATCTAAGTAGAAGCACAGACATACATGCACTCCGCTGTGGTTTCTATTTGCATCACATTTGGCAGCATTCCTCATGCAGAGAATGGAGCACCTCGCTTGCTTCGTGAGCATCCGCAAATCAAGCACGGCAGCCACGACAAGTGTGTGCAGGACATTTGCTAGCGCCATCAGCCCAAAAAGCTGCAGCATAACAAGTGCTTGTACCAAGCTGACTCAGAGGTCCAGATAAAAACAGGCCTGGATCAGAGTCGTAGCAAACTCATGGCAGTTAGGACCTTTCCCAAGGCAAAGCCTGGGCGAGCAGCTAGAGCCGATTTGAGCAGATACCCAGAAGATGGACAGCAGGTCAAGCTCTGCTCACGATTATTGTGTCCCTGACGAAGCGGCCTGGTCGCTCTCCGTCCAGCTTCAGCCTCCCAGTAAGCTGGCAGCGCCCTGCCCGGCTCCCCACGCAAACTATTCAGTCTATGCAGGGTTCCCAATGCAGGTCCCAATGCTTTTTGGACGCTATGGGGCCTGTCAGCTAGTGCCATCTGAGCTCACATCGAGCAGACAACTTTGCAATGCTGGACTAACAAGTCGTGTGGGAGAAGGCGGTACATGTGTCCAAGGCTGCAACCAGCACGAAGCCCTCGAGGCAGCACCGCTGCATTGCACGGTATCGACACCAGCACGAGTCAGTGAGGGCGTCATTGCCTCCAGGTTTTCGTCGAGCACAGCGAAGCTGCTGGCCGCCACACTCGAGCTGGCTCGCTGTCATGTCGTGCGTGTCCCCATATTAATGGGGACATGATCCATAACTTCCTAAGAGCAGAAGCAACGATGGCAGACCTGCTTGTCGGCCAGAGCCGCAGTCGATAGGCGGTTGTGGAGCAGGTGGCGATACGCCTGCGGCCGGTGCAGGATGAGGTCGATGACGACGACCTGCCCGCAGCGTCAACACGCAGCCCATCACGCTCCGTCAGCTTGAGCCCTCGGGGTGGGCGAGCGCTGGACCGGCTGTGGCACGCACCACAAGCTCGCACTCGATGTAGGGGTCCACGGCTTTGCCACAGCACGCCTGCACGAAGAAGCGCGGACGAGAGACGTTGAAACTGGCAGCTCGTTCCATAAGGCCAGCGAAGGAGACGAGGATGCTGTCCTGAGCACGACGGATGCTGGCTCGGGGACTGGCGCCCACACAGTCCACAAGGCGCACGTTGCCCGGCGAGTACTCGCGGTACGCTGCCGCCGCCACGGCGCCACACTCCACGCACCGCATGCGGCCGCAGAGGCGGCGGCTGAGGGTACCCTTGCGAGCTTACATTGCAACAGGCGCTTTGCTAGCTTCGTGTCAACGCAGTGGATGGTCATGCAGAGAGGGGGTAGCGGTAGTAGAGGTGGTGTCCCTTGTTCACAGCTGTTGCACCGTGCGCGTCTTGCAAGGCCAGACGGGCTCGTGTAATCGGAATAACCTATTGACTTAGCAGATAAATTCGGAGTTGACAAAGCTCAAAGTCATCTGACAGAGCACTAACCAGCAGCCGCAGACCTTGCATATCTTCACGCAGTCCTTCTACAGAGTACTCCAGTACACTTCCACACAGAGATGCTGAGTTCTGAAGGCTGAGTTCAGAAGGAGGCCTGACTTCAGAAGTCAGGCCTCTTTTATTCAATATCAGCAGCCGAATATTCCGGTACCGGTAGACTTTCCGGAACCGGTAGACTTTCCTGCAGCCGGGTCGCCTCTGGCCCCCTTCTCGTTCTTTGTTCATTCTTTTTTGGGCTGGCTTGTCCAGCCCCTATCCTCAATGGGCGAGCCCTTTCTGGTCGCTGGCGCAAGTGTATCGCATGCGCTTGGCCGTCTCGCTGCAGAGGTCCATGGCCCGTGCGCTGCACCTTCGTGCCGGAAGAGCCCTAGCTGCTGCCTCTGGCTCTGTCCAGGGGACCCACTTCCAGGACCATAGCATCTCTGATCTGCGGCTGCTCAGCAGGAATTACTGAGTCATTCGTAGTTGCTTTGTTTCTTCTTGTGCTTGTTTTTCTTAGCGCTTCCCCTGGCTCCCTTCTCGTACTTTGTCCATTCTTTTTTGGGCTGGCTGTTCCAGCCCCTATCCTCAATGGGCGAGCTCTTTTCTTTCATTTTCGTCAGTTCTTTATTCTGGGCTGGCCTCGCCCAGCCACCCCCCTCTCCTGGAAGCGTCTTTCTTCTCCCTTACCTGGCCTGGCCACCGTTGCATGATCTGTGACATCGACGCCCCCCGCTCACTCGCACGCCTGTTACCTCTGCTCACTGCTAGCTGGGCAGCCGAGCGCACAGCTGCTTGCTGCTGGATACGTTGTTCAGCTTCCTGTTGGAGCCTAGCCATGTGCTAACTCCAACCCCCCCGCCATTTGACAGAACGTTCCAGGCTTCTGGACTTGTGCGGCATACTTCAGAGCAACTTATGTAGCTGCTCACTTACTTGCTCAGCGCAGAGGGACCCGAGGCATCCTGGTTAGAGCTTAGGGCTCAAGAGGATGTGGCAGCTCACATGCGCAAGGCGAGCGGGCTGCAATTGTAGCTGGGGTTGACCTTGAGCACAACTACATGCCTCGAGTAGGCAGGACTAGGCAGAATCATCGGCGTGAGGTTGTGGGCTTCTTGGCTTTCATCTTGGCCACTGCTGCCTCCTCTTCCTCCTTCTGCTCAGCCTCCAGCTTCTCAAGCTGCCAAGAGAGTGAACCCAAGTCAGCCCCTGAAGATATTACGTTGGCTCACTACCTGGCCTGCTGTATGAACCATTCCATTTAGCTAAGCAACAATTGTGCTATGCGGTACCTCGTCCAGCACAGGCCGTAGCTCTGTGTATCGACTGGCACATAGATCAAATCCATCCCTCCGTAACTCCTGCAGCCAGAGCAGGACCTTGCAACTAGTCACGGCACCATTCAAGAGTCTTGGACATCGATTTAGGAGCATCAGTACATGTCAGGTGCACAAGAGCACATCGCTAGCTTCTCCCCAGAGTGCCTGACTGCCACACTCAAGTAGCACTGCATATAAAATATGACATGTTTACTAGATCTCACATCAGTTCTAGAAGCAGAACTCCCACCTTCCCAGTATGTTGTGTTTCCTCAAAGGCAGCACGTTGCCAGTGGATGCTTGTCCTAACAAAGAAGTCCCTCAGTGTTTCCCCAGGCTGCACACAGAAAATGCACAAAGATCAATAACATGGATGCTTCTGCCCTTATTCTCCTTCTCCACACAGACAGAAGGTTGAGGATGTCAAGCTGAAGCACATTAATGTGCAAGTCAAAGCATCACGTTAGCTTTCAGATGGTGCTATGCATGCACCTGAGGCGTGCGTGCGGAATCAGCAAGCCCCAGCTCCGCCCGAATCCGATCTATCTCCATCTTGCGCTCCTTGCGACCCAGCCGTTTCCCCTCTCCTCTGAGCAAAGCTGCAGCCCTTTCTGCCACTGGCAGGGCGTCACCTTCGCATGAGGTACTTGCCTGTGTGAGAAAATTAGACATGCTGTCAGCAGATGTGATCAGACAGCGAGGACATCATTCAGGCTGGCACAGTGCCTGCGCATTGCCTGCCTGCGCTCATGCAGATCTGTCAAGTCATAACGATACGGCTATACCGAATAACAGAAACTCGTGGGCACCTGTTCACCGCCATTCCTGCTGCTATCAGGACCAGCAGTTGGCCCCTCTTCTTCGCTACTATACGTGTCCTCCTCGTCATCATGTCCTTCCTCGTCACCCTCACTGGCATCACTACCATCCTCGTCCTCTTCGTCGTCTCCATCACTTGCGTCGACCCATTCACTGTGTGATGCCTGCACCACAGGCGCAGTACTCAAGCATAGGCTCAAGCACATTGGCTGGCACTTCGGCAAACAGATGTCTGAAGGCAAACAGGATGTCTGACATAGAAGCAGATTATCACACATCACCTCAATGAGGCAATTCCAGCTGGTAAGCTTGTTGAGATCCAGAGAGTAGAGGTCATCCAGAGTGATCTCCTGCTCGCCAATCTCCACAATTCCTCCATAGAGGTAGAGGGTGTTGCCAACGACAACTAGAGAAGCATTTATACGTCCACATGGACCAACGCCTTCCTGCTTGAGTGATAGAAAAGTCGTTAAGCCGAATAAGTCCCTTCACACTTCTTCATATTGCATGAGCAGACAGGCTTTCAAGTTCAGCAACAAATTTCCTCCATTGACATTCTCATCCTGCAACTTTCCAAGTCAATCTCAGATGTGCTCGAAAGTTGCGGTCTCCCAGTTTGTGTGACAGCTGAGGCCAAGGTGCTTCAAGAGCACACCTCCAAGATGTTGCTGTAGGTATCCTTAACCTCTGGACTTGGACTCTCCGGCACCACAGAACTTGCAGCTATCAGCTTGCCTTGTTCATCGTCAGCTGCTCCTGCGACTTGTAACAACTGGAGTTCTTCCACTAAGGTGGTCTGGCAAGTTGGATCCATGGTATCGCCCTGCCCCTCCCCTATACCTTTAAACTCTTCTGGACAACTTGCAATCAAATAAGCAGCAGCAGAAGCTGACTCTGCAGCAGAACCGTCTTCATCCGCTTCTTGTCCCTCCATTAGGCGGCTTACACATGCCAAATCTTCCTCTCCTCCTTCTTCTGGCCCACTCTCATTGTCTGCCTCTCGCTCCGAATCGTACAAGTCCTCCTCCACATCAGCAGCCTCGCTGGTTTCAGCCGCTCTCTTCACCTCAGATTCTCTTAGCCTGACCCGCATCTTGTATCGCAACTTTCTGCTCATCCTCCCCTTGCGCTCCTCCTCCTCCTCCTCCTCCTCCTCATCCTTATCCTCCTCCCTTTCTCCCTCTTTGCCGAGGTCTACAGCTGCATCCTGCGATTGGCCTAAGCCTGCATCCTCTTCTTCCTCGTCATCTTCCTCTTCCTCCAACTGCGTCAACCTGTCAGCCCTGCTTTTCTGCAAGAAAGTGACTAAGCTCCTCTCAGCATCAACACTGCTACAAGACCTGACTCAGTCCCTGGTGTGACAATCCAGGACAAGAGCGAGTTGGGTACTCACAGATCCCTTGGGCTTCCGGAGCTCAAATCTGTACCACCGTCGAGCATCCACAGCAAATGTGTACATCTCGTTCAGGAATGTACCTCTGATCACGTCCTCTGGAGCAAGTCCAATAATTGAAAGAAGTCAAGCCCCTCAGGTAAGACAATCGGACTGTCAAAAGTCAGGCTTACTGCTAGATGAAGGATGCCTTCGATTCACAGCCACCAAGATGCTCAACTCCAAAAACCCTCAAAGGTTGTGAGTTCGGCAATATGCAGCAGATCAGCAGATCAGTGTCAATGGAGGCCAACATGCACACCTTTGCTTTCGACATCCACCACCCCTCCAAAGACTATGGCCCTCTTCTTGTGGACTGCTAGTGAGAAGCCTGCCCTCGGTCCAGGAGGCGTCCCAACTCTTTTCACCTGCAATGGAAGAACGGCCCACATTACTCCACAGCTGCGGCGCTGAGCTGGATGCAGTTTCTATCTGAAACAAGTTTCTATCTGAAACACAACGTCAAGCAGCAGACGTATGACAGATATTCCTCCAAACAGGCTGACAGGCTCAATGCTGCTAATTTTAGGTGGCATGTATAGAAATCCAAGTGAAGCGACTATCTTCCCTGGCCTCTGGAAGTCACAAGCGAACAGTGCTCGACAGTTTGACAATTTAACAAAGAGGTTGCTGAGCTCTGAGAGGAATCTTCTTGGGCACCTTGTCCCATGCCCAAGTGCGGGGATCCAGAGTCCACATGTCAGTGTAGACAACTCCCTTCTCTGACTTGCCTTTCTCGGCTCCTCCATGGTCCTTGAAGTAGCCTCCATACAGTAGAATCTACAACTCCAACAGAAGATGCTATCAGGTGGACCTTCAGATTGACAATCCTGAAAGTATGCCACTGAGGTGAGGCAAGAGCCTTGACGCGGTTGGTCAGGAATAACAAGACAACATCAACAGTAGGAGTCATAGTAGCCTTGGTCAAACCTCGTCCTGGAAGACTGCAAGCTGGAAAGCGCTTCTGGGAGAAGGCCAGGCTGCACCGAGTTTTGGCTTCACCTCTGACCACTGAACATTCCAGATTTAGAAGTAGTGCCGCTGTCAGTGTCAAACATTATTTCAAGTATGAGATGTTCCTGACAGAAGAACACTTTTACCAAGTTCGGACACAGTAAAGCTGCGATTACTTGCTCGAGGGCATATCCACGATCCAGACGTTGCTATAGACACTGCAACATGCCTCTGCAGCCTCTTCAAATGATGGTGGCTAGCTCACAATTGGTACTTCTCAAGGGGATCAAGGAGTATGAACGAACATCACATGTTCTGCAGGTTTGTACCAATACCAACCTTGTATTCATCGAGGTCAAGAACAAAAAGGTCGTTGTAATATCTGAGGCACAGTCAAACTCCAAAAAGCATACATTTGGTTCAATTTAAGTAAGTGAGCCAGAGATACATGCCTTGCACATGATTCAGTATGCTCCTGAACTAGCTTCTAGTTCTGAGATTGGCATGCATGCATATCAGGTAGTCATATCACATGGTAAGCTGTCGGCTACACCTGACATAAGAAGAGGACATAGGCCTGTGAGAATGCTCTGGGCAAACCTGACTTCCCGAAGTGTGTCATAGAATCCCCCAAATACTACAAGCTTGTGCTTGTATAGTGCCTGTCATTGAGGGGACCACAATAACATGTTTACGTTGTTAATTAAAGCCAGCACAACTTCTTGCGCATCTTGCTTACTCAAAATGTTGGCAAGCAATGCACAACAACCCAAGCTATCTGACTGGATTGCATACACAGCAGCTCAATGTCATTGTATTTGCAACCGCTTGGACGGATAAAATTTCAACTTCGATACCTCAGAGCAGCTCTGCAAAGTGAATGTGCAGACATCGCAGACTCAGCCTCACTATCCTTTCTGTCACTTTCTTGTGCTTTGGCTTATCACATTTTTAAGCTATGAATTACCATGCGGTGACCAGAGCGTGCACTGGGTCCCCCTTTGACCTGCAGTTGCTCCCATGCATTTGTGGCAAGGTCCAATCTCCAGAGATCCTGTGACGAGCCAACCTTACTGCTTCAGGGTGGAGTGATCAAAACCTGGCTCATATATGCCTAACCACAATAACCTGATTGCTCCTGGATCACAGCGGTCAAGCTCTCTGGGAGAGAACCAACTGAAATAATCCCTGCACCTGGACATCTAAGGTGATTGACCAACATGAACTCGAGAAAGCCGGAAGGAAGCTACTAGAAAAGACAGACCTTGTAGTGGTGAAAGCGCTCCTGGTTGGGAGAGGTGAATTCACCTCCTGCAACAGAGTACCTACAGGGCGTCAATTGCGAGAACTACCTCACCCCAAGCATGCGAATATCAGCGACTTGCAACATGATGCAACCGTTTGCATCACTGCTTATTTACCACTAAGAGTAACCCCACAACCATTGCCGAGCCTGTTTCATCTGCACTTGCACTTGCAGACTAAGTTGAGAAGCTGCACTGAGGGTGCAAGGTTGGTTGGCATGGACACTACCAAAGACGAAGAGGGAGCCCTTCCAGGCAACCACCTGGTGCGCGCTCCTTGGAGGCGGGCTATTGGGGCTTGACACCTTGCTCCAGGTTGCTCTGTCTGTATCGTATTTGTATAAGTCTCCGTAGACGTAAGTCTGTGACAAGGGACACAAAGCCTACTTCTCTTCAGCCGCTCTTCGACAAGGCGAGCAGCAAATAGGCTCTTAGTGGCCTATGATAGACAGGCATGCCTTCTAGGACACAATCGCAACAAGTATCATGGAAGCGTTCACGTGCATATCTCTGAAACTTGGCCATGAGCTTAAAGTGTGTGCACCACCATAGGGTTGGGTACTGGTTCAGGAACCAAATGAGGTTTTAGGTTTAGGCTTTAGGAAGTTTAGAGTTGTTGGTTTGAGGTTCATGTAAGCGAGTTTCTCAACCCACAAGGCCAGCCCCTAGCAGGCTACTATTGGTCGAACCCTCCTCACCTTGTCTCCATTGTAGAATTCGCCACCAAAGAGGAGTAGCTCCTTCTCCTTCGAGGGGTTGGCTGTGAGCTGTATGGCAACAGGCCAAATGCAGTGTGAGTTGCGAGATGCTAGGCACACAATAGAGCGCAGGCTGAGGATCGACCGCCTGCAGGACGACAGCGGCGAGCAGGGCCCCCCTGCACCTCAGGCGCTCCTCGTGGAGTGACATGGAGCAGCTCAGTCTTGAGTCCTGGGCTTGGAGGCGACCTGGCGGCAAGGCCTGGCAGCTCATATCTACCAATTCCTTTTGAAGACCTGGTCTGTAAGAAGTCGAGTGGCGTCAAGCTCGAGTCCGGCACGTTCAAGGACACTCAGCTACACTTGAGACGCCTGACAAGAAGTTGGAGCTGGGGGTCCTTCCTGAGAGGCCTTGCTCTGGCCATGTTGCCACTGTCCCGACTACACCAGTTGCCTTATCAATATCGCCCCTCAATCAACGCCACGCGAGACCTGAGCTGCCGGGTACAAGTGAGGTGCGGGCCTCACGGTGGCATTGCAGCGCGGGGTTGGCGCGTCCACACCGTCCTCCACGACCACCTCCACCTTCTTGGCCTCCTCCCGCTTGATGCGTTCCTGCCCACCACGCACATCAACCTCGAGCTTGGGATTCCTGGAGGACTTGTCTTGGCTCGAGACTTCAGGTTCTTCCTCTCAGCCTGGTTGGCGTCGTGAGGGCAGGTTAGCGGCGGCGCACCAGGATAGCGTCAATGTCGTCCTCGCCAGGGAGAGCGCGGGCCTCGCGGCGGGCCACCTTGGCGGCGCCCTTGGCGGCCTTGCGCACAGCCTTCTCCTTGGCCGCGCCGGGCGGCTTGCGCGCCTTCTTGCCCATGGCGGCCGCAAAGGAGCGCCTGGCGCGCGCCTGCAGCGCCCAGCTTGGCGAGGCAGAGGTGGAGGCTGGGGATATAGAAAGGTGAACTGAGTGACGGAGGCCTTGGTGGCTAAGTACTCGCTTAGGGAGTACCAAGGCAAGCACATCGAAAGAGAGAGAAGGCGCGCGGGGCGCATGAATTGAAAGGGAGGCCAATTCAAGCCAATACATTGTTCAGGCAGAGTCGAGTGCAGACTAAACAAGGCTACATGATACGGAGACCTAAGCTAAGAAAGAAGTACATCACCTGCTGCTATGCTGACCCGCTACTAACCACTAACACGAGTCGGCATGTAGAGGTCGACAGTTGATACCTGACTACTGGACGGCAAATGACTAGCTCCTCTGCAACCAACTCAAGCTCGATCAGCTTTCTGGTGCAAAGCATGAGCCTAAGCTCGCTGCAAACAGGCTGACACACGATGGCGTATGAATGAACGATATGCTACCGCCAAGCCCATCTCGGCTGGAAGCACATTGCCACGTTGTGCATACCGCTCTTAGGCCCCTCTGAACCTTTGTGAATTCTTTTTGGGCTGGCTTTTCGCAGCCCTTGCCCCCATTGGGAGTGCACTTCTTCTGTGCATATCCCAGACTGGCAGTGTTCTCAAGTAGGGTGTAAAAGCGAGGATAGAGAGCTTTCCGAAGGGGGCGGTGGCTTTGAGAATCAGCAGCTCGAAAAGCCAGAAAAGACTGAACAAGGTCCAGAAGAGTCAACACCGACATCCACGCAGGGAAGTACGAGAACATCAAAAATGGCTGCTCAGCAATCCCTAGTCAGCAGCCGCAAGTCTGATGTATCAGCAGCCGGAGAACCAGCCCAATTGGTGACGCTCTTCCACCCTCTAAGTCACTCCGTTTTTTGAAAATGTGGAGTAGGGGTTACTGAGGCTCCATACGCAGAAGTCACAGAGTGTAGATTCGTATGTGGCGCCTTTCTGACCATCGTTCATTCCAGGTCTGGCCTCTTTCAGCCATCGTCTTACTTTAGAAAGAGCTGTGTCTCCAGGAAAGGCAAGGACAAGGTCGGAAGGGACCGGAAACCACAGAACACCCATTTACACAAGTGGCTACAATGGATGCGTGTTAATGACCACTAGTCAAACAGCCGCAGCTTAGAGTAGCCCCGCTGCAAACCATAGGACCTATACTGATCACTTTGCAAACACTGTCTTTCAAATGAGTCAGGAAAGTAGGTGGACACTGGGGATGGCCAATTACTCATCCTAGTCAGTAGCTGCAAGTCGGAAAGACTAATAGCTGGATTTAGGTAACTGAAGTAGTGAACGAAGGGGCCCAAAAGCGCTAATACACATCCACCTGACACGGAAAGGCTGTTTCCTTTGTTCTGGGCTGGCTTTGCACAGCAGCCGACCGCAGAAGTCATGAAGAGTAGTTTCGTGCTTTATGTCCCTTCCGGCCCTTTCAGACCTTCTATGTTTTGACCCGTGGTTACTGAGCGGGTCAATCTGCTGTAGGTTATGTAGGTCTTCAGATGTGCTTACCTCTGTACTTGGCAATTTGGCCTTCATTTCTTTCAAATACATGAAATTTGGCTTTCAGACCTTGTACCTTGTGCTGGTCGCGCCCTGGCTGCAGCCTCTGGCTATAGACACCTGCTACCCTGAGACTAGTTTCTCTGACTTGTGGCAGTTACTAGCAAATAGTGAGCACCCAGTGGCCACTTGAGTTGCTGTGCGCTCAATTAACGGCTCTTGTGGCGCCTTTGAAGTCTATTTATTTATTTTCTGGGCTGGCCAATCACAGCCATCGCCCTTCACTAGAAGAGTCTACCGCTCTTGCGAAGTTCATTTGGGCTGGCCTCTCACAGCCCCTTTCCTCATTGAGCCACTTCCTTTCTCTCACAGCCATTGCCTTACATTGAAAGAGCTGGTTCTGGCTGCTTCGGGCGAGCACTTCTTTCTCCTTCGCCCAGCTGTAGCCCAGTTTAGTTTGCCCTAGACTCTGCCTGAACAATGTATCGGCTTGAATTGGCCTCCTTTCATTTCATGCGCGCCGCGCGCCTTCTCTCTTCGCCCCACCACTCAGCCTCCGTGGTCGGGCGGGGCAGGTGACAATAAGCGCCAGTGAGAAAGTGGCTCTTTCCAGTGGAGCAAGGGCTGGGATAAGCCAGCCCGAAAAGAGTGAACAAGGTCCGAACGGGCTAGACTACGAGGGGCCATAAGCGATCGGAACTGGACCAATCTTTTTAGGCTGGCTTTGCCAGCCCCTGGCCCCCTTCTAGTCCTTTGTTCATTCATTTTTGGGCTGGCTTGTCCAGCCCCTATCCTCAATGGGCGAGCCCTTTCTTCTTTCTTCTTTGCCAGGCCCTCTTCTTCTCTAAGGGCGAGCACTTTCTTCTTGAACTGGGGGTAGGAGAGAGAAGGCGCGCGGGGCACATGAAATGAAAGGGAGGCCAATTCAAGCCAATACATTGTTCAGGCAGAGTCGAGTGCAACCTAAACAAGGCTACAGAATACGGAGACCAAAACCAAGGTGCCTAAGGTGACATTAGTAGCCATGGGTGAGCAAAAACGAATCTGACAAGCTAACTTGGGGAGCTGGAGCGCCGCCACGAAAGCCGGAGGCCTGACAATAGAGCGCGCCCTGCACGTCGATGAAGAGCCAATGCTTGCGAACGCTGCAAAGTAAGCGAGAGCCGCATTCTCTAATATGCAACTAAGGCCTGCGGAATGCTGGAGCGGCCCAAGCTGCCCCCCCGACTTCGACGACGCGCATCAACCAGCCGGGCCAGATGCTGGATCAGGGAGGACCATTTCACGCCGCAGCCTCCGTAGATATCCATGGCACACGGGTAAAGATGGTCCCCTCGGGGATGGGCGTGGTAGTGCCGCTCCTTCTTACGCTCCGCGCTGGACGTGGCCCAGCCGGACACTTTTGACGTGGGTGCACCAGCTTTTTATGCGTCGATCAGTACCACGTCCAAGAGCAGACGAGGCCCACCGCCCCGGGGGGTGGCGACCACGTCCAGACGCTGCACGTATGGCTTGCCGCGCCTTGAGGAGATTGGCATGATGCCGGACACCTCCATCGCCGGATGATATCCCGCCTCTCGCACAATTCCAAACATGGTATCCCTGAGTAAGTCGTGGGAGGCAATGCGCTCACCCCCCTCAACACACCTCAGCATGTGTGCAGCTAGGGCGAGCTTGTCATTGGCAATGTGGCCACACTCGCACTGGCGGATGCCAGCCAAGCACGGGGGGGGGAGGCCGAGGTGGTGGTGGAGCGCTGTGCGGAAGAGGTTGTCTGAGAGCCGAAGGGACTCGTATATCGGCAGAGCGTTGAGCCACTCAGACGCGCCCGGGGAGCTGATGGAAAGAAGCCGGGAAAGGCGACGTCTATCGTCCTTCAGCAGTCCCTCCAACTCAGAGGCAGCCTGCACGTCAGCAGCGTGCGTGTAGTGCGCCTGCGCTTTCTTGTCAGAGCAGCGTGCCCATGCCACAACTGTGTGCTTTGGTTTCTTAGCGCTTCCTCTGGCTTCCTCTGGCCCCCTTCTCGTTCTTTGTTCATTCTTTTTTGGGCTGGCTTGTCCAGCCCCTATCCTCAATGGGCGAGCCCTTTCAATTTCTTCTTTCTTCTTCCAGGAACCCTGTCTTCTCTGACCTCAGGCTGCTTAGCAGGGGTTACTGAGAGCCCCGTAGCTGCTTAGTTTCGTTTTGTGCTTGTTGTTCTTAGTGCTTCCCCTGGCCCCTTCTCGTCCTTTGTTCATTCTTTTTTGGGCTGGCTTTTTCTCTTTTTCCAGCCCCTATCCTCGATGGGCGAGCCCTTCTTCTAGTCAGCCAGTGCAGTTCTGGGGGGGGGCTGCGGGCGAGCGGGGCGGCCGGCGGGGCGCCGCGGCCCCGCCGCGGCTGGCC
>WELB01000098.1:246909-269223 GCA_009602725.1 Spirogloea muscicola
CCGCCGCCGCCGCCGCCGCCGCCGGCGGTGGCGCCGGGCCGCGCGGTGGCCATGGCACGACAGCGTGTGCTGGAGCTGCTTCGGGGTTGGTTTTGAGAGAAGGGGCTCGACCATTGAGGATAGGGGGCTGAAAAAAGCCAGCCCAAATATGAATGAACAATGTGCGAGAAGGGGCCAGGGGAAGCACTCAGGGAAAACAAGCACAATAAGATACACAGCAGCTACGAAGCACTCGGTAATTTCTGCTAAGCAGCCTCAGGTCAGAGAAACTTGGCTCCTGCTCTTCCTCTCCTCAGCTCACCTGACTTCCTATATTTGAGGGGTACTAATAAGAGTAAGGGTTTTCTTTCTACTAAGAACGCCCCGTCTGCCTAGCCTGCGGCTCTGCCACTATAGTATGGTAGTGTTACCCTGCAAGAAAGCAAGCGAGCACTAAGGATGGCTGCTAAGTAACCCCTAGTCAGCAGCTACGAGTTGGAGAAAACAGCAACCGGAAAGAAACGGATAGGATCCAAAGATAGGCGATGACTGTGGAAAACAAAGGGCTCCCGCTGCAGCGGTCAATGGCCTGCGCGCTGCACCTGCGTGCCGGCCGCGCCCTTGCTGCTGCCTCTGGCTCTGGCCAGGGGACCCACTTCCAAGAAGAAACAAAGCAGCTACTTCCAGCAGCCTAGCATCTCTGACCTGCGACTGCTTAGCAGGGGTTACTGAGTGAGTCGAAGCTGCTTTGTTGCTTTTTGTGCTTGTCTTCCTTAGTGCTTCGCCTAGCCCCATTCTGGTACTTTGTTCATTCCTTTTTTGGGCTGGCTGTTCCAGCCCATATCCTCAATGGGCGAGCCCTTTCTTCTTTTCTTCCCGCCGCCGATAGCCTAGGGCAGCAGCCAGGACATTACTAGCAAGCAGACGCAAGGCGTGTGCCAGGGCTGAGAGAAGAAGAAGTGGCTCTCCCAAAGGGGGCAAGGGGGGAGAGAGAAAGGGCGGCCCGACCTGGACCTTAGAATATAGTCCATTCCTTTCCGGCTGGCCTTTAACAGCCATTGGCTTCTTCCTGGAGAAGCTCCTTCCCATCCCGAAAGAAAGGGGCTCTTCCAAGGGGCGAGGACTATCAAAATGCCAGCCCAGAAAAGGTGGACATGGTCCAAGGGGCCGAGAGGGCCGCGAAGACCACACAGTATGCAAGTGTACAGCTAATAGGAGCTTAGTAACCCCAAGTCAGCAGCCGCAGGTCGGATTAACTTGCAGCTGAAAGAGAGACCCGACACTCTGGAACCAGGGACCCGAGACCCGAAAGTTGTGGACAAGATGAAACAGCTTCATACACCACGGCGACGGCCGTGAGAGCCCAGCCCCGTAGAAGAAAGAGGGGGCGAGGGCAGCAAAAGACCAGCCCGAAATGAATGCTCTGAATGTATGCCTCTGGTCTGGCCCGTCGGACCTTGTCCAATCGGTTCGGGCTGGCTTTCCGCAGCCCTCGCTTCCTTAGGATGAGCTTACGTTTTAGGAAGAAAGTGGCTTTCCCAAAGGGGGCGAGGGCTGTGAACAGCCAGCCCATGTCACCTTTGCAAAAGACATTCCACAGCGCTTCCAATATAAGGCATTGGCTGTGGAAGGCCAGCCAAAGAAGAATGAACAAGGTCAACTGCTGGAAGAAAGAAGGTGCTCGCCCATAGAAAAGCAATGGCTCGCCCATTGAGGATAGGGGCTGGAAAAGCCAGGGACTCTTCCAGTAGAAGAATTTTGTGTATTTGAAGCAAACGAAGGCAAATGGCCAAGTACAAAGAGAATTGCTCGCCCATAGAGAAGAGTGGCTGGCAAAGCCAGCCCAAAAAGGATGACAATATCCCAAGCCAAAGAAAGAGGTGCCGAAAAAGAACTACACTACAGCCATACCTTGTTATAGGCACGTCGGCCGGTTTGGCGAAAATCTGTGACTATATCGAGGTGTGCTTGTTCGTTGTAGAGGCACTATTGCCCCCAAATGTGCTCTTCATTTGGGGGCAATACTTCTACCGTGACAATCAGCAATATATCAAATTATATTGAAAAATGCCTTTTTGGGTTTAGGTTCAGGATTAGGGTTTAAAACTAGACCCTAACCCTAGGCCTAAACCCTAAACCCCACACCCTAAACCCTAAACCTCAATAACCCTAATCCCTGTAGAGAATATGAGAAATATTGTTGATTTGTTTTCATATAGGCACTTCTAGTGGGGGAATCTGCCCCGAAAAACTGTGCCTGTACATAACGGCACGTTCCCTTATCGAGTCACATTTGCCTGGGGAAAAAAGTACTTCCCGCAAAATGGTGCCACTATCGAGGATTTAGGGAAATGTGCCCTTATCTTGGGGTGCCTATAACGAGGTTTGACTGTACAGTCCATGCCTTTGGACTAGGACAAAGACATCAGCCAGAGGACGCTCAGTTAAAAAAAAAAGGGGCTGGACAAGCCAGCCCAAAAAAGAATGAACAAAGAACGAGAAGGGGGCCAGAGGAAGCCAGAGGAAGCGCTAAGAAACCAAAGCACACAAAGAAAGAAAGCAGCTACAAATCACTCAGTAATCCCTGCTAAGCAGCCGCAAATCAGAGAGGCTAGGGTCCTGGAAGTGGGTCCCCTGGACAGAGCCAGAGGCAGCAGCGAGGGCTCTCCCGGCACGGAGGTGCAGCGCACGGGCCATGGACCTCTGCAGCGAGACGGCCAAGCACATGCGATACGCAGCCCTTGCCCCCATTGGGAGTGCCACTTCTCTGATACACTTGCGCCAGCGACCCGGCTGCAGGAAAGTCTACCGGTTCACCATGGAAGCGACGGGCGATTGCGTGGCGGGCGAGCTGGTTAAGTAGCTCAAGCCACTGAGCGCCCAGTGCCCCATGGATATCAATTGCCAACGGGAAGAACTCGTCTTCCGGCCCCTTCCAGCCATCGCCTCACTCTGAAGTGCTGGCTGTTCGTGGCCGTCCAGTGTGGATTTGGGCGCCTTTTGGCCCTGTGGAAGAGCTCACTACCTTTTCCTTGCTAAGCCTCGGCCCCTCGGCCTCCCAGACGAGAGATACAACAGCTCTTCTTTCATCATAAGAGAGGAAGGCGCGCGGGGCGCATGAAATGAAAGGAAGGCCAATGCAAGCCAATACATTGTTCAGGAGAGTCTAGTGCAAACTAAACAAGGCTACATAATACTAAGGCAGTGGTAGAGGCGCGCCAGCCGCCCGCAGCAGCACGCCGCTCCGGCGCGCGCCCCGGCCGCGCCCGTTGACCCGTCCTCGCCGCCAGCGGACTCCCGGCATGGAGGCCCCCGGCGACGACGGCGCCGCCCGCGACGACGGGCTGCATTTCCTGGAGAAGCTGGCCTTCGCACAGGACCGTCGGCAGGTTCTCGACGAGCTCCTGCCGGGCTGCGAGGACGACTACTTCCACCGCGGTGCGGAGTCCTCCTCGGTTCCCACTGTTCTGGTGATGCAGCAAGGAGGACTGAGCCGTCGCTGCGCTTTCTGCATCAGCACCAGACACTCCAAAGCGTCTTGTTGAGGGGCTGTGCTCCCCCTGCTGCTTGAGTTTGGCGAGGGCATTTCCGCCTTCCTAAGTAGCTTCGAAGCTGAGGGGCCACTGTGTGTGGCACGCACCCACCTCATCACATTCTGCAGTTGGAAAAACTGCAAGATTTGTCGGGACGAGCACGTCGGCAGGCCAACAGCTGGCCGATGTGGACCACTGCGCAGGGCTGCTGGCACTGCAGGAAGGGCGCATTGACGAGGCGGTGGCTACACTGCAGAAGATGGAGGATGCACTTGGCTCCACGTCTGGAATTCCTCATGCTTCTGCTGCCTTCCGCGAGCTGCGGACGAGGGTCAGGCTGCGCCAGTGGGACTTTGGCCAGACGGCCGACACATCCGCCTTCCTTTGCGAGGTTGGGCACCTCATTTCGTGTGCTCTTTGTGCATACGAACTTCCCGGATCCTGTCAAAAAATCTGCTTGTGCTGCTCCACATCATCTGCAGACGCTGACGATCCCGCAGCCTCCTTCCTCAACTGCAGGAACTTGACCTTCGGTTTGACGACAAGCAAGATCGACTGCCTGGAGTGCCAGACGGAGCCAGGCAGCTGCCTTCTCAGCTCCCCAGTCAGTGCAGCACTATGGACCACCTGCTGGGCCTCCTGTTGGCGTCGGACAGGAGACACTCTGTTGGCGCCCTTGCAGATGGTGCGCTTGCTTGGGTGGCAAAGTCGCTGCTGCAGGCTCTGCATAACCACGACTCCGTACGGGCACAGTTGCTGGAAAGGCTGCAGAGGCCTGTTGTACCACTGCTGGTTGACCTGATTGTGCAAGACGGCACAATCTTTGGCGGGTGCGCATCTCAACCTGAGCACATGGTCCAAAACTGAGTGGGATCACTCATGAGAGGCAATGTGCACGTGGGGTCTTGCTATTGATTGTGCTGCTCTGTGAGGTTCCTAGGCCACATCACCGTCACAGTCCTGCTAGATGAACCTGCTCAGAACACATGCAAGATACTGCAAGCTCTGCCAATGCCTCCACCTGTTGAGCAGGCTGTCAATCCATGGCAAGCTGACGCTGCAGCAGATGGACGAACTGCGCGACAAGCTTCCGGAGGTGGCCACGATGCCACTGTATGTGCAGTATTACTGTCAGAAGCTCCAGCCCCCAGCTGATGTGAGCTTATCGGACGACACAGAGCTATCAAGGTTCCTGGATCGTCTTCAGCCCATTGCGCTGCTCAGAACCACTCTGCAAGCCGAAGTGTTGCTTGGGCGGCTGATGTTGGGTGTGCGGCAAGGCCGCTATGACCCTGCAATCCTGAAGGACTACCTGAAGGTGAGCAAGCAGATTGACCACTTCCACTTTCATGTCTATTTATTTGACATGAACTCCAGTTGCAATTGGCGCTAATTCTTGTCGTCCTGAGGTATTACTTCAGCACAGTGCTCCATACCCCTTCATGTACCCCTTCAAATGTGCTGAGAGGGCGTCCGTTTTTACGCTTCACAGGTACATAAGCATCGTGGGCAGCCACCAGAATATGCAAACACCAGCCATCCAGCATACCTCAGGCAGACAGAGGTCAACATGCACGACGTCACAAGGAACAATCATGTTGAGAGTTTCCTGGACGGCTTGGTCCCTGGTTGGCAAGCTATTGACGCTCCTGCAGTAGTGAAGGCATACTTTCTAGCGCTCTTCTCCCAAGCAAGGTCCACTGAGTTCTTGGATGCAGATGCCGATGTGAGAGGAACTCTGGAGGATTGGCAGGAACTCTTCCAAGCAGGCTTGCTTAGCGAGGTTTACTGCACTCGCCTTTTGGCAGAGGCCCGACTTTGTGCCGGCGTCCCAAATTCGTCAGAGTGCGACACCTGCATTACTTTGCGCATACTCTGACTTCTTTGCAGAGAGCTTTGCCAGCTTCTTGTGATGCACTTGCAGTATGAGGGGACACAGACCTTGCAACTGCGTAGCTGAATATCGTCAGGTGCGCAATGCCTTACACCAGATATTTGGACATACTCCGACGAGCTCACGAAGCAGACAGAAGAAGTGGGCCTTCTGAGACTGCTGCAAGGGCACTTTTTGAAAGAGTGGAGATTGAGTTCTCTCCTGCCAATCCTCGTGTGTGGAGTGCAAATGCGGACATCACCCTGCAAGTGATTCTCAAGCATGTTCCGGAGCTCACAGTGAGTTGCGGATCCTCACAAGGGGGTCACTCATCCCTTGCCCTTTATACAGCTACAAAGTACTTGAGAGAACATCTGAATTTCCTGCATTTAAGCTGATTGATGCCTCTGTTGTTTACGCGTACAGATCAAAGTATTCGAGATCAATCTCCTGAACTACTTCACAGAGAATCCAGAGCAGTGTGTCGTGCAGCCTGACATCGACCTGGATGGATACACTCCTGGGTCAGCCGCAAATTTGCCTGTGGCGATGAAATCTGCATTTCTTGGCAAGTGCAGTTGTTGTCAATTGGTAAGTACAGAGCTAAAGTTGTGTCTGTGTTGTCCAGGCACGAAGAGGTAAGAAGAATGAAAAGTATGTCCCCTTTACTCCGGAGCGAGGTCCAGCTCCAGCTGCACGAGTTCCAGATTCAGAGAGGTTGTGTTGTTGTTGACCTATCCGGCAATGGTGCTGCATCACGAGCAATTCTTCACAAGGGTTCACTCAGGTAGCGCCTTTCACTTTCACATACTGCTGGTGTGCCTGCCTCCAGCAGTTTGTACGAATTTATCACAACCAGTGTACTTGATGACCTTCCTCTGGCAACACCTTCAGCTGGCAACAAGTGCCCCTCTCCTGTGCTTCTTGTATGTTCTTAGCTTCGTGGAGCGGCAGAGCGCTGCTGGACACGTCATGAGGGTGTTGAGGGAGGACGGAAGCTGGGCGGGGGCAACCACTAGTGCCATCGTTGATGGCAGAGAGTATCACGCCGAGGGAAAGCTGAACGAGATTGTCATTCCCTTTTCAAGTTACCATGTACCTCAGCAGCGAGTTCTTCTCCGTGAAGGCAGCATGGTCTCCGTGGGCTTCTTCCAGCACCACCAAGAGCGGTACAATTATCTGCACTGTCTCAGTATGTTGTGGGCTGTCACATGAGCTCTTGACCATGTGCTTTGTGCTATATGCAGACAGCCTCCTTCACGGTGCTATTTCTTGTACCTGCAACAGGTATGAGCTGCAGGCAGATATGTGGCTCAGTGAAGGTTCTCTACTGGCAAAGCAGGAAGCCCCTTTAGTGGTTAGGACAAGCTTACTTGTAAATGGGTTCCCAGCCCCTCTCGCCATTCTGGAGAGCCCTCGCATCGTGGTCACACAGCGGTGCAAGGGAGCAGTGACTATTAGCCACGAGGTGCCCCACGTGGTTCTCTCAGATCATGAAGACCTGGTGCATTGCCTAAGAGTGCACCACAAGGTTGAAGGCTTCACTGTGACACTTTCAGCCAGTGTGAGGGTGATCAGCAAGGGCGGAGTAGTCGAGAAGCTGTCGGCAAGTAGGAACTGGGCTGTGGAGCAAGCTGTAGGGGACCTTGGGACAGTGGACGACCTTTACTTAACAATGGATGAGAACGGGTACAAGATTGCAGTGAAAGGCTTGGCTGGTGAGGCAAAGCCTGGAAGGGTAGTTGGGATTACACTACGCCACATGCTGGCAGTGATCTGGAGTCCTGAGACTACTGAGTTGGCTACAGATGGTGTTGGCTTCTGCCACTTGGGCCAGCTTCACGGTGTGGCAGCTGTGGAAGCCTGGCTGGACAAATCGAACCAGCTCCGCAGGACTTGGGACTTGGCAGCTGTGACCAATCATCATCCAAACGATGTACTTGCAGTGCAGGTGACTGTGGCCGCCACAAATGCTTATGTAGTAAGTTGGACTTTGTCTCTCATCACACTTTGCTTGTCGGAAAGATCTCATATAATTTGTGCTGAGGTACCTGTGCTCAGGGCTACGTCGGCCAGCCTTTGCGTCTGGGGTGCCCATTGAAGTGGGTCGGTGAAAGTCATGACGGCCAGATTATTGGCCAAGTGGCGCTACTTGAAGTTGTTGGAAGGAGCATACCAAGCTACAGTAGAGATTACACGTCTCAAGTAGCGGTGGACAATGGTTGGCTTGAGTTGCCCAGGCTTCCGCCTGGCCGATTTGAGTTGACTGTGCCGTGGATTGATCATCCTGTGCACATTGAGATCATCAAACCTCCGCCGGATGTAGTGCCAGACGAGGAACATGCAATCAATCAGGTGAACGTGCTCAGGGCAAGCCGGCTGTGGATCATGCATGTCTGCCTTGTCATGATGTCGTCTGGCACCTGACATCGCAAGGAATGTTTTCCTATCAGGTCAGAGCCGCAGAATTGAGCCTGGAGCCTCTTACAGTTTCTCAGGCATCAGGCCAAGGCCAGCT
Organism: Spirogloea muscicola; assembly: GCA_009602725.1. Classification (NCBI taxonomy): domain Eukaryota; kingdom Viridiplantae; phylum Streptophyta; class Zygnematophyceae; order Spirogloeales; family Spirogloeaceae; genus Spirogloea; species Spirogloea muscicola. The sequence goes on from WELB01000098.1 coordinate 254,813, forward strand.
TTGCATAGAGTTGCGCGGATGCTCGACGGAGACAACAAGAGTACATGTGCTGCTATCACACCTACTTCTGCGCGGCGAGACCCTCTGCACTGGCTTGGCTACCAAGACCTTGTCAGCAATTGAGCCACTCTCAGTGCTCTGCACAGAGCAAACGGAAACGGATTACTTGTCAGGCCATCAGCTCGGGGATGAATACAGGTAGAAATGTTTGTGCTCACCCTCCGTTATGTGTGTGATACAGGGCTAGCGCCTTAACCTCCCTGCAGCTTGTCGCAAGATACATCCCTGTCCTGGTCATCATGCGTGCTATCTTTGGCTATAGGTATGTCATGGAAAGGCGATGGGCAGAGCATTTGGGGGCAAAGGTCGGTAACATGCTTCCCAGACCACGGCTGCTTCTTCAGCCTTGGCCTCTAAGGAAGACAAGGCCCCCAACACCTGAGCAGCTCCAAGATAGTACATCCTTCTTGAGCCACGCGCAAGATTCAGTGGTCCACAGGCCCTGCCCTGCTTCAGCCTTTCACAGATATGGGAAGAAGCTGCCAGAATTGTCCAACCAGGCAGACTCTATGGTCTCTCGCCTGGTCACTCCTCCCCCATTTTATCCGGAGCCTTTGCTCTTGTCCAATCTGAGGCCAGACAGTCAAGGACGTGTTGTCATCCCTGCCCACGCCCTCCCATCTGGCAGCAGCATCGCCCAGGTTGTGGCTGTTGACGTGGGAAAGAAGAGGCAACAGACAGTGTCTTGCAGCTTCTTCCTGTCGTCGCAGCCTTCACCAGGCTACAAGGATACAACCCTCAAGAAAGGCCTTACTCCAGGCAAGCACTATGTGGAGGAGCGCTTGAGCGACGTGCTCAAGCCAGGCAGGCAGATTGACATTGCTGACACAACTTCGCAGGTGCAGGTGAGTTCACCTCGGTCACTCTCTAGCATAGCAACCGCCCAGAGTACAAGTTGGTGATTGCCACCTCAGAAGCTGCTGCCTCACTGCGGCACTGAGCTATATTCTTCCCGTTGCGCAACATCACGACAGATTTATGACACAGTCGCAAAAGTGCATGGCCTCTTCACTTCACTGATGCGAGGTAGACCTGGTGAAGACAAGTGGAAGGACTTTTCATTTGTTGCCGAATGGCCCAAGCTCAGCCTTGACACGAAGAGGAAATTGCATGCACAGTATGCCAGCCACGAGCTGAATTTCTACCTCTTCTGCAAAGATCAAGACTTCTTCAATGCACATGGTAATAGATATGTGCCTTTGTCAGCTCGCCTTGCAATAGTGGGAGGAAGATGTATAGCATGCACATTAGGAAGGCCACCAGCTAGTGCATGCATGCATCCTCATCATAGCTGGTGCACTTACTGAGCCTTCGCCACTGGAGCAGTAAAACCATCTCTGGAGACCAAAATGGACTGTGACTTCCTGGATCTTTGGCTGCTCAAGTGTGTGTCACAGGTATGTATAAAGCGATACTCAGTGCTGTCCACTTGAATTGTCCAAGCACAACTGTGTACACATGCATGTTGTGATGAATACTCACATGCAGTTGGGCCTTGCAGTGGACACCACAAAATTCTCAGAGTGTCCCTCTTTTGACTCTGAAGGTTCATTGTATGCGGACAGGTCAAAGCCTGGGCCGCAGACTTGAAGGGCTATCAGAACCTCAACGCAGCTGAGCGTTGTTTGCTCGCCTTTGTCTTGCCGACTGAGGCGTCTGCCTTTGGTGAGTCCAGGCTGTGATGGTCATGCAATCTAAGTGACTGCAATATTCTGGAAACCCAGATCAATTCTTGCTCTGAGCACAAGACAGGACTTTTTCGTCATCATATGTGCAGTTGTCAAGGAGCTCGAGGATTGGAATGCTGACACCAGCAACATGAGCCCTGCTGAAGGTGATCGACGGTTCACTGTTGCATTAAAGGGTGGCACATTGAGCGATCTGGGAGCTGCTGCTGCAACAGGATTCACAGAGGCATCTGATGGAGGAGAAGATCATCCCAGTGGGGCTGGGCAACCACAGCAGTATGTAAGCACAAGAGCAGGAGGTCATGGAGCTTACACAGCAGCTCCACAGGACGACGAAGGTGACTGGGAGATGGTGGCACTAGCTGGCGAAAGGGGCAGATCAAATGTATCCTCAGGCCTTCAGACCACATCGGCTGTCTTGCCACGATCTCGTTACATGGTGAGCCCCGTGCTCTGCCATATGCTGCTCCCAGAGCAAGAAGTGCAAAGGCATTGCCTATGAGTACAAGTCAGGTGCATTGTTGCACGCAGTGATGACCTGCAAAGAAGAAGACCTGTCCGGGTCCTTGACATACCACTTTGTCTGTTGATCTGCAGATGCAAGACATGGTCATGCGACAGCGTGAGTTGCAACAGCTCTTTCGGCCCCCGGAGCTGACAGAGGAGCTATGCGAGACCTACTATTGGCGAACTCCTCTGTCTCAGACTGGGCCAGACTTGATACCTATCTCGCCCTTTTGGGCAGCCTTTGCGCGTCACGCTGCACTACAAGATCAAACGCAGAAAACAGCCAGTGTCCCATGGACACCTTTTTTGACAAGCAACCTCACAGATGCCGTTGAAACATTCACTGGCTCCATGATGGCCCTTGCAATACTGGACCTTCCATTTGGAGACAGTGCTACTTTGCCAGCTCATCAGGTGAGCAAATCCCGCGATGAGCAGACCAAGCTGTTGATGCCATAGAGAGCTGGACCTCACCCTTGCCTTGTGGTTGGCGTTTATGACAGGTGAATCTCACAGGAGAAGGGTTTACATTCTTGCCCTCTTGGCCTGTGGTCTATTATTGCCAGCAGCTGCACGAGATTGTCGCAATTAACGAACAGCTCTCTGGTGCCTCCGGTGTACTTCTTTCTCAGACGCTCATTGATCCAGCTAAGCCCGATAAGCTCCTCAAGTGGCAAGGTCCACTGATAAGTGGGAAGCTCTACCACCTGAGGGCTACCGTCAACAACTTAATGTCCTCGTCAACGTCAATCGTGGTGCTCCTTCAGATTCCTCAGGGAGCAGTACCTGTAGGTGGATCTCACACGATTGTAGAGAGGCATCAGTTGGCACCACTACACATGGTCAAAGTCGAGATCCGTTTCTACTTTCCACAAGAGGGAAGCTTCACACTGTTCCCTGCGCATGTGTCAAGAGGGTCTGTAAGGGGTGTCCCAGATTCTGGAGAAGATGGGGAAATAGTGCCAGGAGAACAGACAGGCAAAGCCTGGGAAGGTGAGCTGCTCGCTTTTGCACAGGGCCTCCCCACTAGCCTGCAAGTCGTTGCTGCAGCTATGAGCGGGAGAGTGGCACTTAGGGATGATGAAGCTTGGACGCACACAAGTCAGCTTGGCACAGAAAATGAGGTACTGGACGCCTTGCGCACTGCCAACATCCGCAAGCTTGACTTGACTTCGCTGGCCTGGCGCATGAAGTCATCTGCATTTTTCAAGGACACCATCTCCATCCTGCGTCAAAGGTACAGCCTTTGTTTTCAGTGACAGTGATGGTAATGGTAATCCATTGACTGCCCTACTTATCAAGTATATCAACCTCTTCAAGATCGATAGACAAGGACGTGAGCTTCTTACACTTGTATCTGACAGGAAGATGTATTCGCACAAGCTCTGGGCTTACGGTATCCTCCACAAGGACGCTGAGGCCGTAAGGGAATTTGTCGCCCACTGCCCACACTTGGTGGCTTCCTGCCGACATCCAGTGTCTGCAGGCACTCTACTGCCACTTCACAGTGGCTCCAGGGGCCGGCATATGCAGGCCTTCTACGAGCACCTCGAGTACTCTCCATGGGTCAATGCTCGTGCTCACACTGTTGGCAAGGGGGGCAGGGCAAGTCAACGGCTGAGCAGCTCAGACTTGAGAGCGCAATATCGCTCATTCCTGGCACTCCTTGTTCGGCTGCCTGCTGGTCCCTCTGGTCCGACAGGTCATCATGCCTTGCAGGCGGCGTACTATTTGCTGCTGCAGGACCGGGTGGATGACGCTGCCAGACTGTTTTCCAATGTGAGGCATGGAGACCATATTCCCAAGCTACAGGCAGGGTATATGGCAGCATACCTCGACATGTCCATGGTTGACTCAGAACTTGGCACAGCTGGCCATGTGGCAGAGAAGCACGCGCCCAACTGTCCAGTCAGCAGTTGGCAGCCTTACTTCCAGGAGCTCGCAGATCAGGTGCAAGCCCTGAGGCAGAGTGAGCTTGATGAGGGTCGAGCCAAAGGAGACATTGTCGTATCAAGAGCTGCACCTCCAGCCATTCTGGAGGTGGAAGCTGACAGAGAAGGCAAACTTGTACTTCGATTCCAAGGCATTGCCAGCATACAGGTTGCTCATTCACCTTCGTTTTTCCCTTGTTGTGATAAGCATCAGGATTGACGGTCAATCATTCCTTTGCTGAAATATCTGGGTGGTAGAATATTTATCGCCCTCTATTACTGCAATGCAGATGTACAATGGTAGATGCCAATCTGCTCTAAGCTTGCCGTGGCATGTGTCCAGGTCTTCCCTCATGCTGTGCATCGATCACTCGAGCACATACTTTGTCAATCTAGTATACTTCGATTGCTGCTCTATCTGATGCCAGCGACGCACTATGGTGCTTGTAGGTAAATGCATACATCATAGACGAGGAGCTTCTTTTCTCAAAAGACCCATTCCGTGCACGCAAAGCTGAGCAACCACCTTATGTGGTTCCAAATTGGACACACAACGTTAGTGAAGACAAACACGAGAGCTCTGAGTCCCTGAAGTTTATGAAGTTGGAGCTTCCACAAATGCTGTCAACTGTGAACGTTTTGTTGGAAGCGCGGGGAGGCGGCTTACAACGCATGCTTTCCAGGTACTGCCCCAACTCTATTCTCGTGCGACAAGTCTTTGCTGACTTCCTACTACTGTGTCTGATGCAAGAATTCATTTCTGAGCAGATTCAGGACCCCTCGCATGACCTCGGAGGTCACTGAGAGTCGGGGTGTACTAACTGTGAGGAAAATCCTGGAAAGCGGGATTGCTGGGCCACCGCTACCAGGTGCTTACGTCAAGGTCTATGCAAGATACAGACAGGATGCTAATGGTCAAGGAGCGGGCAGAGTGTCCTTCTACAAGGATGGCTACACAGATCGACTAGGAAAGTTTGACTATGCATCCGTGAGTACTGACGAGCTGATTAAGGTTGAGAAGCTGGCTATTCTGATCGCTCAACGAGAACTCGGCACGCTTGAAAGAGAGGTCGCTCCTCCTGCGATATGATGCACACGGTATAGGAGCTTCGAGCCAGTCTTGTGTCCATTTCATATGAAAAGTTGACATTGTCTGACGCACTTGTAGTTGGAAGAGTGTACAAGACTGCATACACTGCCTTACTCCACAACAATACAAGCCTGTGTTATAGAAGGCCAGGGACATGCTCAGACACATGCTGAGACAAGGGAGACGACGTTGAATTATGCAAGTTGATGTAATCTAAGCATTGCAGAACCTAGGCAGCATACTTAACGGCGGGTACCAGAACAGCACCGACCCATGTAGACAGCAACAGACATCTGGCAGCATGATGAAATTTCTATGGGGTGGATCCAGCAGAGTCGTAGAGAGGCACAGAAATCAATGAACCGATTCCCTCACGAGAGTCTGCGTGCTGCCCACACAGAGGAACCTCGAGGACAGTCTGAAAGAAGTAAGGTTGGCAGTAGCAGTCCTTAACAGTGCATGCTGCAGTGCAAAGCAGACCCTTGGCCCACTTGCAAAGTTGCACTTCCATAACAGTGAGGAGAGTGATGGAAACAAACAATCCGTGTCCCTACATGGGGTTGACATCGGGAACACTGTCCAGGAGTGGAAGAGTCTGACTGCTAGTAGTGAGGGCATTGCAAGTGAAGCAGGCTATGAGGAGATATGTACATACAAGCATGTATACATGCATACGAGCAACCCTGAGCGGTTGTCGCTACCACACTTTGTCTACACAAGAACAGGGGACAGAGACAGCCACTGCTTCTGTCAAAGCTTCAGGGCTTGCTCCGCAAGCTCGTTCATACTTAAGACTCCCGTCTCCTGGAGCAGTTCCCGCGAATCTGCCTCTTTTCCAGCCTGGCCCTTGGAACTTGTACGAGAATGTATTCTGCTTGCAAGGGAGGCGATGAAAGAGCCAACTTGCTCTGCTCCGCCAGCTTGCGCTTGCACTGCAGCTTCAGTGGTGCACGCTGGACACCCTGCTACTGCTCTTCGGCAGCTGGTATGAGCAGGCCGCTTGCAAGTTGAGCAGAGCTCAACATCGTCCTTCTGTATTTTCAGCAACTGTCTGTGAGAAGGTGCAGAACATGATGTACGTTGATAGCAGACCCTAGCTTCAACATTGTAGCAAGACTCGTCCAGTCAGATGGCACACAACTGCAAGCCAATACCATCGCAAAGGAATTGGCCACACACCTGGAATGCGAAAATGAGGGAGTTGGCATAGCAACAAGACGCTCCAGCAGTACAGAGCTGCCCACCAGTGCGACAGACACTGCACTCAACCTGGATGTGCTTTTGGAGCTTGAGGAAAAGACCGTTCAGGTATCCGGGGAGCACTGCACGTCCAAGACAGATATACATCATTATCAGGCACTGTTGCTTAGCCTGTGGCCTATAGAGTTGCTGCTGAGAAAAGCTGAAGCTACTTTTGATCGAAGCAGAACAGGATGGTGCATCATTGCTGACCTGCAAATGCGCCCCTTGAAAGATCAGCCAGGTCTCTGAGGGCATAGAAGTCACTGTCCTCGAGCAAGTATCGACGGGATCCTGTTACCATCTGCAGTTTTGCTCCGACAGAGCACAGCAGCTCAGCTTGAAGGCGTGCCAAACGGCGTCGAAGAGTCCGCATGTGGGCGAGGATGGGAACGCGGGAATAGAGGTAGGGATTCACAGCGCCCACACAGAGCATTGGCTGCATGCACAAAGAAAGCAGACACTTTGGAACATGTGACATTTGAACTGGATTCTGCACAGGGATGAGGGATGTGCGCTGGTGAATGGAGTCACAGAACTGCACAATGAAGAAGATGAGCGGCCAGCCTTTCACCAGTGCAAGTATGTGCTAGACGTGCACGAGTGAACATACTACAGGAGTACACAACTTCTGGTGATGTATGCTGAGATCTGATACCCGGCCAGCCTTCATCACTGAGACTGTTTGCTAGGCACATGCGCATCCAGAAAGCTACAATATGATCCAAGTCACTGACCTGCACATAGATGGAGTCAAGGTAAGCCTTGGAGATCAGCGCCACAGGTCGGGCCTGGAAATCCCAGTGGTGCAACACCAGAGCAGGAAGGATGGCCACGTCGTCCACATGGCAACTTCTGCAATACAGTTGGCCAGTGTACTCGCACCATCTGGGGAAGGTGCTGAGCGAGCCACGCCTACCTGCCAGAGCCATTAGCTTCTTTGTCAACCCAGCCGCCTCCAGAGGCCTGAAGAGAGTCACCATTTCACATCATCAGATGAATTTGATCAGCTGCATGAGTGGTGTGCCAATGGTGACCCCTCAAGAGACCACTCGAGGAACACATCAAGGTGCACGGAACCCTTGCCTGGAGCAGCCAGCGCAGGAGTACAGCTGTGCCTGGAGCTGATGTGCCATGGAAGCCCTGCTCCTCTTGTCCACCTCGAGCCTCACCATCTTGCCAGGCCCCACCTTCAAGCCGTCACCGTAACCGCCATCCTCGTCAACCTCCACCGAGCTTGAGTGAGCCACTGAGAGCTCAGCATCAAAGCTGCTGGCTGACCTTGACATTGAGCTGGACAATGCTGCCGTGTCTTCGGTGCTCTGCGGCGAAAGGAAGCTCAACAGAGGTGGAGCAGATGACAGCGGAGGCCCGCAAGCGAGCGTGGCCAATAGGCAGTCTGCCATGAGTCTGGCCCTTCGTTGGGCCACATCTTGGCCACTGCCACCAAAAAGGAGCCGTCCCTCTGGTCGAACCCGCTCCCATGCAGCTGGCAATAGCACACCTACGCCAGCCGCGAACTGCGAGAGCTGGCTGTCCAGTACCAAGAGCTCTCGAAATCTGCGTTGTACAGTCCACTCGCCGCCGTCGGTTGAGCTCACCCTGATAACAAACTCCACATGGTCACGCTTGCCGACAGCGCGGTCACCCAGCGACGCACCGCCCTTGACAAGCAGGCACTTTGCCACATCCACAGCAGTGACGGCCTTGCCCTGCCAATAGTTGCTTCGCAGTGTGGTGTCACCAGCTGAAGGCAGCGGCAACTCCCCATCCAAGGTGCTTCTTGAAAGTGCCGAGGTGACGAAAGACAGCGAGGGTGTGAGCAGCCCCTGCACTCTGCGCCCTGGTCTCTGCAAGCTCCTGGAGGACGACGGAGGGGCGTTGACACGAAACCCTGGGGTGTTGAGAAGGACCGTCTCCATGTCCGCCACTGTGTCCACATACTCCTCCCGCATGTTGACCTCCTCCACGTGGCGCGAAATCTGAAACGTATCAACGCTGTCATGTAGCATCAGCATCACTGGCTCCTGAGATGAGTACAATCCTTTAAAGTGAAGAGCAGCACAAATCCTCCAACTGTGATTGCTCCGAGAATCTACCAGCACAATGCTGTGGTTCTAGAGCACAGCTTACCTCATCAGGGCCAAGAGGCTGGTGGGAAGGCCCAAGAGCAGAGCTGGATATGGTGGCTGCCATGGTGCCATGCGCAGAGCTGGCAAGCTCCCCCTCGAGCTCTTGCACACTGCCACTGCCTGGACTGTCAATCTCAGGCAACGCGACCTGATCTTGGAGCAGCAGGTTCTGATGTCTCTGCCCCTGGCCCAGCTGGCTCCTTGATTGCTGGAGCAAGTCTAGCTCCAGACCTGATGTCGAGCTCGATTGTCGAGGATCGCCTGCTGAGGCCGAGCGCATGCGCAGGAAGGTGTCTGACACACTCCTGTCAAGCTCTAGCAGTCGGTTGACCTTGCAGGCCTGCTCGCTAAGGCCGTCGGCAGGAGCAGGCTCAAGCCCAGGACCTGCAGGCTGCTCAACGTCACGCTCTGCTGCTGGCCCGAACGAGCGGCCATTTGGCCGAGCCCCTGGTATCACACGCGGCAAGGCCCCCCGGCGGCCATGAGCACCGCTGAACGAGCGACCTGCAGTGGTGGCTCCCTCAGAAGTGCCAGCCGAAGCTGCAGCCAGGCGGTGCCCTGTCTTGCCAGGATCATTGCTCCTTCCCAACTCTTCAGCCGGCGGTGTGTCACTGTCAGCCCAGTCAGCGCCATTGGCACCGGCGGCAGCCTCAGGCATGTCTTCCGCCACGGACTGAGCACCATCACGAGGGTCCTGGCGCTGCGGGCCGCGAGCCCAAGCGGGCGCGGCCGTCGGCAGCAACAGTGGCTCCCCCAGGTCCTCTTCCCAGGCGAGTGCGTCTTGAAGGTCTCCAGGGCTGGTGCCAAAGCCGTGGCCGGACACCGGAGGGGGCACGGCAGGCCCGAGCTGGCCAGCCGCGCGGACGGCCTTGCCGATGGACCCCGCATGCGCGCCCGCCGGCGCCGCCGTGGCACTCTCGCCGGGCGAGTCGTCAGCGGAAGGCCCCTGGCGGCCGTTGGAGCCGTCTAGCTGCGCGCAGGGGCAGGGCCCAGCTCGGAGGCCCGGCTGCGGCGGCTGCCCCGGCGGCTCGCGCTGCGGCGGCACCACGGGGTTGCCCATGCCCGCGGGCGCGCGCATCTATCGCGCGGCCATGCAAGCGCGGGGCCGGGGCTGGGGCCAAGCGCCGCGGCCGTCGTCGAGACGTCGAGGCGGTGGTGGGTGGCCGGTGGGGCGCTTCCACAAGCCCTGAGGAATTGAAACCCTACCCCTCAACCCTAACCCTAGCCCTAACCCCTTAAGCCCCGAACCCCGAAGCGGAACCCTATTCTATGGAAAAAAAAAAANCCGCCTCCGCCGGCGCTGGCGCCCGCGCTGGTGGCCGCGCACCCCCTGCGCGACGTCGTGGTGGTGGCGGCGGGCGCCGCGCTCCGCGCCTTCGACCTCAGGCACGCCGCCCCCTCCATGCGCTGCCCTCAGCTGGCAGCTGAGGCCAGGCACTCGCCACCACTGGAGCTCTGCGCGCGCTGACCCCGCTGCCCCTCCGCTCCGCCACAGCGCCGGCGCTGCTGTCCCATTGGCGGAAGATACGAGGCCCGCGCACCACGCAGACGCCGTGCGGGCCGTGGCCTTCTCCCCGAGCGGGCGCCTCTTCTCCTCGGGCGGGAACGACAAGCTCGTCAAGCTGTGGGACTGCAGCGGTGCGCCGTGGAAGTGCCTTCGCACTTGGTGAGGCTTCCTGGAGCCCTTGCTTCACTGTCTGCTGTCGACACCCGTCGCGCTTTTGCATGGAGTAAGCGCTGACTTGATTGCTTGTCGTGGATCTGCGACCGACGGGGCTATGCCAGGCGGTTGGCCAAGCGGGTCAGTGCCGTCACGTTCAGCAGAGACTCCAGGTGGCTGATCATCGCCGACAAGTACGGCGTAGTGTCCGTCGTCCCTGCCGACGAGGAGGCACCAGAGGAAGCGGGGACAAGCTCAACTGCTGCTGAGAACGACGACCGAGAGCCTGCTCAGCTCCTGGCGCACTGCTGCAGCATTGTGACGAGCATCGTGGGTGCAGCTGGTGCTCCTCTGGTCCTGTCTGCGCGTCCCATCGATGTTGCTCCGGCAATGCTGGCAGTTGCTGGCAGTTGCAGGCTTGCATTGCTGCCCTCGGCCATCGAGTCATCTGGTCAACGAGACGATGATTACCAATTTCCTTTCATGCTGTTCTTATGAGCACTGCTACTGAAATAGCCGGTGACAGAATGCCGCCTTCCTCTGGTTCTTCTAAGATCTCAAAGCAGGTGTCCCTATTGTCTGATATATGATACATGATTTGTTAGCAGGCCTTGTCTCCAAATGGACACTTCATTGCGACTGGCGATCGCGACTTCAAGATTCGCGTACTTTGCAAAGACGCTCCCTCGTTTCTCTGCATTGAGCACACTGAAACCCTATTTCACTTGCTGAAGCACACGTGATCTGGGAGGAGTTGTAGTATTGAACCTTACCTTGCACTGCGGCAGGTCAGCATTTTCCCCGAGGAGCCTTTGAAAGGTGCTCCTGAGATTCAGAGCTATTGTCTAGGCCACACATCGTGAGTGCCCTGGCAGCACACCAGCTTCCTGTCAATATCTCCAAGATTGCATGTGAGATTGCCCTGTTGTGAGTTTGCTTTCTGGACCAAGTTTCTCCAGGCTCACAGAATCTTCTCTGACTTGCACACTCAAATGTGATGCGCTTTTTTGCGAGCCATGGGGCAGATTCGTGTCCTGTGTGGTCTTCGTTGCTGGGACCTCGCTGCAGCCAGCCGGACTGCTCATCTCAGGAGGTGACGATGGGACAGTAAGTTGATGGTCAAGCCCTTTACTTTCTCTTTGCATCCTAGTTATCTGTCGCCCTACTGGAGGTCGCACAATTTGTTGTCCATCATTACCTCATGTATGTGTTGCCATCCCTATGTCCGGGTCAGTAAGGCCTGCAGGTCCGGCTGAATCCTAGCTGGTGACTGCAGGTGCGGCTGTGGGATCCTGAAGTAGGCCGGCCTCTGCATGTTTTACATATCATGGTACTCACAGCCTCTTCATTAATGGATTGTAAATATCTGCTTTCCTGGCATTGCATGGTTCTTAGGGGTGTCGAATTAGTGTGTGGGTGTGTTGCCAAGCAGTCCTTTCTGCTCATGGTTTGCAGTTATGCAGGATGAGACGGTCACCGTGAAAAATGGGGTTCCTGAGAATCACCACACAGTAACAGCACTCACTCCTGTGGGAGACGGGTCCTTACTTGCCAGTCTTGTGGAGGGGTGAGTACTTCTTGAACATGGACCCTGTTGATTTTGCTTTCATCTATAGAAGCACGTGCATAGCCTAATATCTGCCTGCTTACATGTGGCAGATTGATGAGCTGGCTGTTGCATGTTGTGCCTTGCTTTGTGCTAGCTTGGAGAATTTTCAGTAGAGCACTTGACAATTCTGAGGCAGATTTGATCCATACTTTCTGGCTGCCTACAATACAACTATCGCAATCACACTATATTCGTATACATACTGTCATCCTTGCAGTCTGAACGCGGTTTACATTCTGCACTGCAATGTGACATGCGGCGTCCTGTCAGTGCAGCAGGTGGGCAGGAAATATCCAGTGCATGAAGTTTCACTATCAGACAGGCCAATCAGCTGCTTGTTGAAAGGGTTGCTGGACGTTTCAAATCTGTGTCTCATGCTGCAGTTGGTGGGCTGTGTGCAATGATTAGAAGTTGGCCATGGTGGAGGTGATGCTCCCGACCAGCATAGTCTGCGACATGCACCAGAGACTCTGGGTAGCGGCTGGAGCTGTGGAAGAGATAGACAGGGATGACAACGTCCACACGCCCCAGGTGTGCTGCAGAAGAGCAGCACCTCACTGTTGGAAGGAAAGAATGTGATGGCGCCTGTTTGCTCATTTGCTCAACGCACTAGGTCATGCAAAGTTTCTTGGAGCAGATGGAAGCTGCTGCAGGGGCAAAGGCTCAGCTTCTTGCGGCTGCGGCCATTGTGCGCGTCCGACTCATTTCGAGAAGGTTAATCATAAAGATTTCTCAATTGTTGAGACTCTTTATCTCCATCCGATTATCACGATGCTCATGGTGGTTTGCATCAAATGTCTGTTCCTCCTTGCTGTCAGCTGCCCTCTTGCAGGAGCAGGTGCTGTGTATCTGTATTGCTTGGCTCCTGCATGCCATTCAGTCTGTCAGTTGCGCTGCAAGTCTTGGTCTCTACCTGAAAGCAGCAACTTGTGTAGATGAAGTACTTCTTGGATAGCCAGTTAGGAGCTTTGCTAGCTAGCCAATGGTATCTAAGAGATGGCTTGCGCAAGCACTCTAAGACTTGCTGAGTGAAGAACCTTCGTCTCCCGTGGTGTGCCTGACAGGGCCGATGAGGCAGCTGACATTTGCAGGGCGACCAGTGAAACCCAAGTGGTTGATGGGGTCAAGAGGGACGAAGCTGCGACAAGCAGCAGCCACTGGAGAGTGGTGGATGATGCAGAAGTGCCAGGGGGTGACGGCCTTTTGCTATGCTGCCAAGGCAGTTGCGAGGGTGGGGACAGCATCACAGTGGGGACGACAAGGGCCGGGGAGCTGGCGCTGAGGTCGCAGCTGGCCAAGCGGTCGTACAGCGAGGACGAGAGGGAGTTCCGGAAGCGGAACAGGAACGACCGGGCTGCGGCCTCAGGAACCATCTCCTAGCGTTGGCGGGCATGGTGGGGCACGCAGGTGGCAGCCCCGGCGAGCGAGGCCCCTGTGGCTGGGCCGGCCAGCAGGCGGACTGTAGCTTGACAATGGAGGCAGGCAATGGCCACAGAGAGCCTGGCCTCGAAGGGAAAGGTGGAGGTCGTGGAGGAGGATATTGAGTGCTTGAGTGTTCGAGGGCCTGAGTGGCCAGTTGAGAAGGCAAGCACATCTACAGATGTACATCACCTGCTGCTAAGCCAACTCGCTCCATAATCACGAGTCAGCAAGTAGAGGTCGCTGATTGATGCACGAGTACTAGGCGACGAATCTCCAGCCCTTGCCACCAAAAAGCTTGTCCAGCATCCTGGTGCAAAGCATGACTCAAGAGCTCGCTAAAATAGGCTAACATAGGATGGCGCAAGAACGTCAACGGCGCTGCAAGCAAGCCCATCTCATCCGGAAGCACATCCTCGCTTCGAGCAATTTCCGCACTCTGGAGAGGGATCCTCGAGTTGGGCGTAGAAACAAGGACCCACGTTGGGAGCCCGTGGGTGGCGCGGTGGTCACGAGCAAGAGAAGAGGTTCGCAGTCTGCATGCATCAGTCTTTTCTGTATTACTACTGTACTTCCACCAGGGAAGCCAAGCCGAGCCAGTGCACTGTTCAGGCGAAAGGATGACCCAGAGATTGGGGCTACACAACGCCACGCCCTCGGCTATGAGGGGTCTAAGGTAACAGGGCAAAAGGGACTTCCAACACCCACGAGTGAGCTGACACAGATCCGACAGGCCAACTTGGGGAGCCGGAGCAGCGCCACGGAAGCCAGTGGCTGGGCTCAGTGCTCGAGAGAGTGAGCGAGGACAGCGTGTGTCGGGCGACGGAGAGCGGCCGACGGCAAGCGCACAGTGCGGATGCAGGCGGCGACGAGTGGGAGCGGCCAACGAGGCCCCTGGGGGCGCCGGGGTTGGGGGGGTTTTAGGCCTTGCCCATTCCGTCGGGCTCGGCCCTTCACCGCCATTGCCTGACACTGTCGGACGAGCTGTTTCTCTCGTGAGGCGACCGGCGCGCCGCGCGGCCCCCAGCCCCCCCGCCGCCATGCCCGCGCCGCCCGGCCTCGCCGCCTGCCGCGCG
>WELB01000098.1:304734-336823 GCA_009602725.1 Spirogloea muscicola
CGCTCCAGCTCCCCAAGTTAGCTTGTCAGATTTGTTTGTGCTCACCCGTGGGTACTAATGTCATCTTAGGTACCTTAGATTAGGTCTCCGTATTATGTAGCATTGTTTAGTCTGCACTCGACTCTGCCTGAACAATGTATTGGCTTGAATTGGCCTCCCTTTCAATTCATGCGCCCCGCGCGCCTTCTCTCTTTTCGACCCGGGCTGGCTTTCCTTTCTCTGTTCATCCTTTTTCGGGCTGGTTGTTCCAGCCCCTATTCTCAATGGGCGAGCACTTTCTTCTTTCGGCGTGCTGGTCGTGCATTAGCCCAGGCTAATGGCTTCCGTGGAGGTGGTTCGGCTCCTCAGTATAGCTTGTCAGATTTGCATGTGCTTACTCGGGGATATTAGCGTCCCCCTTAGCCAGCCAGCTCATTACCAAGTTAACAGGACATTTGTAAGGCTAGAATTGGCCTCCCTTTCAATTTCATGCGCACCGCGCGCCTTCTCTCTTTCAACCCCTTTGTAGCTGCCACCGCTCTTAGGCCCCTCTGAACCTTTGTGAATTCTTTTTGGGCTGGCTTTTTGCAGCCCTTGCCCCCATTGGGAGTGCCACTTCTTTCTTTCAACGAGAGCAGGCGCGGTGCGCATGGAACTGAACGGGAGGCCAAACCGAGCTGGCCCCCCGCCCACAGCCCCTCCTTCCCGACATCGTCTTCTCGGGGCGCTGCTGCCCCTGCCCGAGAGTCCCCCACCGCTTGTTTCCGCGACCTTCCCTTTCCCCTCCAGTACTTGGCCATTTTGGCCTTCGTTTGTCTCAGAATCACGGAAACTTTCCTCCTGCGTTACCTCCTCCTCCGCTTGCCTCGCCCACCCTCTTCCTCCTCCTCCTCCTCCTCCTCCTCCCCGCATCGCGCACACGGGCAGCCCATGTCCGCGTCCCGGATCTTCCACAGGTGGAACTCCTTGAACCTGGCCACCTTGGCCTCCTTCCCAATGATCCAGTTGTTGTGGATCACGACCGGTATCACGCCCGCGGCCTGCACAGACCGGTCCAGAAAGTAGAACTGGCCTGATGGGAACAAGTTGCGATCCAGCCGTCGCCACCGCACTGTCCCGTTCGACCCCCGCAGCTCCTCATTCAAGTATTTCTGCTCGTGCTCGTCCCTGCCCATCAGCCAGGCACGACAATTTACCAGATGGCCTTCAGGTGCGCTGCTTGCAACTTCCCTGATTGCAGCTTACTACTGATCAGAAGCCACGCAGTCAGGTGCAGCATGGTACTCAAGGATGGCACCTTGGCACGTCAATGGCAATGCATCCAAGGGCACCTCACAAGCGTGCCTCACAGCACCAAGTCTTGAACTCAGCAGCAACTGTGGCAAGCTGCCGTGTGCCCGGACGTGACTCAGCCACTGCCCTCCGCTGGCCAGGCGCCAAGGCCTCACCTGTGGTCCATGAGCCAGGATGCCTTCTTCGCGGGGTCCGCTATGAGCTTCATCTGCGCTGTGATCCTGGTCACCAGTCCTTCATACCGTGCTTGCACTCTGTCCCACAGCTCAATCACGGCTCTGCCATTGCGCAGGTATAAGAAACCCCCGCATAAGTCGCCCGAAGGCTCCACCTGAGGAACAGCGACGAAACAGCACTATGAGAGACAGCCCCCCGTGGTGGGTGCTAGGAGCCACCAGTGTAAGGCCAAAGCCCCCGTTCCTTTCACGTCAACATCGCTTGCATCCATCTCTTGCATGAAGACAGCCCTCTGATTCAAAGGATAGCTGTACTGACACGAGCAATCACTTCTTACTGTAAGCAGAGAGGATCATCAAAGTATGGCCCAATGCCTCTGCAAGCCTTGAAACCCTCAGCAAAGGCAAGGCAAGGCAATCAATTATCAATGCTTTGGCCTGTGTGCTCACTTGCCCAAAGACGTCAACCCGAGCATCAGACAGGTGCGGGAAGGGATTGGAAAGCCAGACAGAGTCTGTGTCCGCCAGAAGCACATTGAAGCCTCTGTTTAGGATCTGCCCCACGATTTTGGTCCTCTCAAGCACCAGCAGGTAGTACTCATATGTGCTGCCAAGCAAGACATTGACATTGCACGCCATAATCACTCCACAGAGATCCGCTTTTTCCATGCCAGCAGGACGGCTGAGTCAGCTGATATTGCACATCAACCAAGAAAGTCAGGGATGAAGTATTCACCCGTACGACAGTCCTGTTTGGTCAATTTGACTCAGGACATGCTTAGGAAAGAAGACAGGGTGGCCTTCACCAGCCAACTTTTTGGCAAGCTTGTCCTCAAAGGCGATAATGAAGTAATTGCGAATTCGCAGTCCACGGGCATAACAAAGGAAGTTTTGAAGCACATCCTGCAGCATACATTGAATCATAAGTTTGACAGCAAAGACCAGACCGCAGAAGTTTGAAAGAATTCAAAGTGGCATGCTACAGCCATATGTGGCAGAGCTATCCCCTACTCAGAAGCCCGTCACACAAGACACTTGGAGACATAGAGTGCTCCACAATCTGTAGGCCCTCAAATGGATGCAGAGTGCAGCTCAACTGGCGAGAGCACTCAGACGCAAAGGTGGCCAGTTCTAGAGTGCCACTGCCTCGCCATGAACTAGCAAGGGTGCGAGGTCATGCATGCGACTCATGGTCGCAGGGCGCGCTTGATGTGCATATTCTCGGGCTACACCGATGGCTAGTCATACCGGATGTTTGCTATAGTTTCAGGGAAACTCTGCTGAAGAGCTTCATTTTCAAGAAGCTCAGAACTTTTGGTAAGAGCATGATTTAGGGTTGCATTGCATAGCCAGCGACACTGAAGGATGAGGAAATGGAATGCCAGAGGGACAGATGCAAACCTCAAAGCCTGCATTTGCTGTTACGGAGACCACTGTGTTGTTCACTTGAATGTGTGCTAGGATTTCTGCTAGGTCTGTCTCTGTGACAGCGAGAGATCCCCTTTCAACCCTGCCGAGAGAGCAAGCACAATCAGTAATCAGTGATTCAAAGACAGGGGAGCATGCTTCGACCTTACAAGCACCTCCAAACGACTGAAAGGCTACACTGCCACTACTGTTGAAATGCTGTTGAAATGCTGCAGTGAAAACTACTATCCCACTGTCACTGCTCAAATTAGGACAACAGTTCCACACTATCGGCAGAGGTCAATCCAGGCTTTTCTTCCCCCAGCCCTGATCCCTAGGCAGCAGAGGAGGCGAAGTGCATGCTAATCACCGAGCTTGTAAGTAGTCTCAAATAGCACTCAATGAGCTCTTGTGATTTCATATGATGCACATCACCTATGATAACAGTAGTCATAGGTTGCCATCTCATTGACAGCCGGCCACTTCTCTGTCAGCGCACCAATGAGATTGCTTCGTTGCACCAGCAGATTTGTTGCTTCCACAACATCTTCTTCAGGGTCTACTTCATCGATCTGTTCTTGGACCATGCTCAACGTCTTCCTGCAATGAGACAATTGCATGTGCTCAGACCAGCCTGAGAGCATCTTCTCATTGTCTGCATCAATAACGGACCCTTGGAAAACCCACAGGCCCTTTCCTGGCCAGTACGCTTGCAGGACTAGCAAGTACCTCAATTAGACCATCAGATACTGGCAGAGTGCTTGGGTGCAGGCTGTCCGAGCATGTCATAGTCAATATGGTGCCACCGCTTGACCAAAGCATGGCAGTGTGAGAAAGAGCAGCAGCTTGGTTCACACAGACAGCGTCTACGTGGCATTTGGGTGGGAAACACGGACGAAACCAGGCTAATTGGAGCGGCACGGTCCTGTCCGGGGCACCTTGAAGGCTCGTCAAGGTAGAGGCTGTAGGCGCCGTGAGAGTGAAGGTACTCAGCATAACGAGATAGCCACCTGTCTTTGCACGCAAAGACAGGTGCCTCGTCTGCAAGCATGTCAACCTCAAGGTCGAAGTGCTGAGACTCAAACCACGTCCTGAAGTCAAGCCATGTATCAGGAAACAGCACTTGAGCACCCCGGCTTATCTTTTGCAGCAAGAAAAGGGAGCTGGTTGCATTCCCCGTTGCAAACTCCTCTGCAGACCAATCCAGGAGCACGGGGGTATTAGAAAGGCCGTTCAATTTAAGTGGTCTTCAGCACTGGTCTTCATGTCATCCCTGCATTCTCGTCGGAAAGGCACTTGTATACAACTCCAAATGCACAAGAGTAGACCAAGATACCAGCAGTGAAGTGAGGCAAGCAGCTGACTGAGAGACAAGGAGGTGCTGAGTTGCTGGGGAGAGGAAGGACGTACACCTTGCATCCGCCCTACTTGCTCCAAGGAGATGCCATACACCCTCGGGTTCTTGGTGGGACGGCCATAATGGTAAGCCAGCACAGCTTGCTTTACAAAGACATAGTAAAGGGGAGATAGGACAAAAGAATCAGCTAAAAGCAGTACGTAGTCCCTTTGTCCTGGCCACCAATCTTCCAGCCAGAGGGGCTCGCCAGCCATTGATTGGTGCCAATACTTGATATTCAAGTCTCCATGCAGCCAGGTGAAATTCCTGAGAAGGTCCAGGACCTGTCGAGACTTGTACCTCTGCTCACCAGATCAGACATATCAGCCAATAAGACGGGACACGTCCAGAACGAGGGCTGTCTTTGCAGTGGGCCTTAAGAGGCATGACAGCATTGTGGTGAGAGAGCTGCAGTGCAAAAGCCAGGGAATCTTCCTTCTCAAAGTGAACAACAAAAGCTCGCTGTACAAAATCGCACCTCCACTTCACGCCCACTTGGGCTGACATAGATCTCCAGGTCGCACCTATCCGTATCATAGTTAGCTACACTCAGACTCCTGAGTAGCTTCCGAAGATATGGTGCCCCTTCACTGGAAGCGAGGAGGAGAATAATGTACTCTCAGGCCCTTGTCAACCGACGCTCAAGCAGGCTCATTATGCTTGAATCACAAGTGTTCAAACTTCCGCGTGCAGCGCAGAACCAAATGCAGCTCAAGGAATCTGCCGGATATGGCAAACGTCTCACCTTGCCAGAACCTGAAGGGTCAGCCTGAATGAGCTCGTGTCAAGCGGTAACTCAAGCTCGTCACTGATCTCGCCCTGCCAGCACCAGCAGCATGACAACTGGGATGGGTCTAGGAAGCTTAACATGAAGCTGCTACCAGCGGGCTATCAGGAGTTGAACAAGCTGTGATCAGCCAAACAGTCCAAAGCTTGGATTTCCCTTATCAAGGCCATCAAGGTTTGTCTGCAGTGGAGCTGTGGTAAGGGCCTCCAGTGGGCGGAGGTGGTGCAGGGGGTTTGGCTTTGCGAAGTGTCTGCACACCTCTGAGTGGGCGAGGAGGCCGGGAGCCCAGTGGCGGTAGTGGCTCCAGGCGGACAGGGCGAGGACGAGGAGCACGAGGAGCAGAAAGGGAGGGCGGGAGAGCGAGGGCACCCGCGAGCCACGCTTGAGGGGCTCAGCGAAGAGAGGCGGCCAGCGGCCGCTGGTGGCGCCGCTGCTGCTGCGGGGGCCTCCGGAGGGGGGCGCAGCTCGGAGGGCGGAGTGGTGTTGTTGGGGCCACTGCGGCTTCCAGTAGCCACCGCGGGCGAGCTCGGTCATCCTAAGGGCGGGGGCGGAGGGCTGGCGGGAGAGGCAGCGGGGGTGGGGGCAAGGCCATGCTGCAGTGCAGGAAGGGGCCCGCGCGGCGGGGGCCTGCAGCAAGGGGGGGCGCTGGAGGTGCCGCCAGTGCGCCACGAGCAGCCGGCAGGGGCCCGGGCCTGACGGCCGAGGGGGCCTCCGGGAGCGCGGGGCCGGGGGCCGGGCGACTGCGGAGGGGGGGGCGGGAAAGCAGGCTGCAGGGGGGTTGGGCCCCGGCGGAGTGCTGGCCAGGCGACGGCCCGCTCCGGACGCCACTCCCGCGCGCCCTGCGTCGCCCACTCGCCGTTGAGTCNGGCGGCGGCGACGGGGCGGCGCCGCCGCCGCCGGCCTTCAAGCGGGGCGCCATGGCCGCGGGCTTCGGCGTGCTCAAGCTCTTCCAGGGGCCCCTGGCGAGCGCCGGCCTTTCGTACGAGGACCTCCTGCGCGCCGCCGACTACCTCAGTGAGAAGCGCGTCATCGGCCGCGGCGGCTGCGGCACCGTCTACAAGTAACCTCGACCCTCTGACTGCTCAAAGTAGGACTCTATTACATCGGTTGTGGTTTGTAATTACTGAAAGATGACTCTGCGAGGTAGATGTGCTAATCAAATCACACTCGTCACCATCGTGCCGTGACGTGCCGTAGTCGTCGTTGCTACTACCGTTGCCTTCGCTGTCGGGGAACTCCAACCCACCTTTCCTCTCGCGCCCTGCTCGTGGCCGTTCTT
Organism: Spirogloea muscicola; assembly: GCA_009602725.1. Classification (NCBI taxonomy): domain Eukaryota; kingdom Viridiplantae; phylum Streptophyta; class Zygnematophyceae; order Spirogloeales; family Spirogloeaceae; genus Spirogloea; species Spirogloea muscicola. The sequence goes on from WELB01000098.1 coordinate 311,052, forward strand.
GGCACAGGGCGATGCTGGATGACGGTGCCGTGCTGGCGGTGAAAGTCCTGGACGAGGCGGGGACGACGACCGACAAGGAGTTTGTGGCGGAGCTCGCGGCGCTGGCCAAGGTGCAGCATGCCCACCTCGTGCCGCTGCGCGGCTACTTTGTCTCGGCCTACGACCGCTTCCTCATATACGACTACATGCCTGGTAATTTACTCTCTGACCTTGTGCTCCAAACTAATGGATTTGTACTTTTGCAAACTGTTCCAAGTCCTTTGGCTTTGTCATAGCTCTGATTTGAGGTGTGAAAGCCTGATAGTCTGCCGCTGCCGGCACCGCATCCACGGTGGGCCGGTCCATTGCTTTAGGCACATTGAGCTGGCAGCAATGCCGCCAGCACAGCCCGGCTGTTGAGGCCTTATGCCTCGAGGAGGGGGCAGCATAGCAGCGTAGCAGGTCAAGCTCTGACAGCTGCGCCGCGCTGCGCAATCTGTGCCGGCACAGGCGGCAACCTCGGCTCCGCAGTCCACGCCAACAACGGCGACGACTTCAAGGATTGGCAGGTGGGTTTGGTATGGCCGCAGCTGCTGCCGCTGTCGCTGCCGCTGTTGCCACTGAGTCGATCCAGGGCTTGCCAATGCGCGGTGTACGTGGGTTGACACTCTGGCGCTCTCGCGGCGTCGAGCGCAGATGCGGTACAAGGCAGCCCTGGGCACGGCGCGCGGCATCAAATACCTGCACCATGAGTGCTGCCCGCGTATCATACACCGTGACATCAAGGTGCGCCTCCGCCACCTCCTGGTGCTGATTGGCAGTACACGCGTGATATGCCGTGGCCGGTACAGTGCCTCGACCGAGAGCGCCACCGAAGCTGCAGCTGCTGGTCCTTGGCGTGCAGCCAAGCAACATTCTGCTGGGCAAGGACATGGAGGCTCGAGTTGCAGACTTTGGCCTTGCGCGGCTGATAGACCCGCTGGAAACCTGCACAACAACAGATGTTGCAGGTACGCAATGGCTAGACACTTGCTCTTCGGTGATGAAGTTTTGCAAAACTGGCATGCCAGATCTTAACGAACTCCTTGACTATTTTGTATCAGTATAAAAAAGTATGTCATTGCAGTTTACATATGTGAAAGACCTGTCTCTCAGTATAGCCTTTGGTGAAGCTGGACTTGACATGCTCTGCCAAATACGACTGACGTCAAGCCCATGGTGGCAGGCACTGTGGGCTACCTGGCGCCCGAATGCTCGCAGATGGGGCGGTACACTGAGAAGAGCGACGTATTCAGGTGAATGTGCCAGCCGATAGCTCCAAGACGAATGACAAGATCTGACAGGCTACACCTGCAAGGCATCAGCCGTACTGCCAACTGCTGATGGAGCTTGCATGTTGACAACCACTTTTTGAAAGCAATTATCGCTGAAAGCCAACAATCTCCCAGTACTGATCCTACGCTGTACGGCCGCCTGCAGCTTTGGCGTAGTCCTGCTGCAGCTGCTGACGGGCAGGCGGCCGATGGACCCGTACTTCTCCGACGAGGGCGTGGGCGACCTCATGACGTGGGTTGCCAGCGGCCTACGTGACGGCCTGCTGCTGGACATAATAGACGCGAGCTTGGAGATTATGGGGTCGGCCGAGATGGAGGAGATTGTGGGCGCGCTCAGAGTGGCGCTGCTGTGCACCGCCGAGGCCCCAACGCGGCGGCCGACCATGGAGGAGGCTGTGTACATGCTCGAAAACCTGCGCGAGTTTGGCGCGCGCGCCGGCAACTCGCCCTCCCATTGGGTGCTCCGCCGTTCTACCAGCATCTGAGCCTCCCCAGCAGTGCACCTTTGCCAGGTTCTCAGCCGCCACAGGCTGCCGCAAGCACCTGCCGCAGCGGGCACTGCCTTAATCTGTCGATCTGGACTTGGTCACAACGATGCCTCACTGTTGTAAATGTACTCAATCTTTCATTCCTTACACTGATAGGAACCCATACGCATGGGCCCCTCGACCATAGGGATTGGGCCCTCAAGCCCTGCAGAAGCAGCAAAATAAGATACATTCAGGAGTGCGCTAATGCCTGCCTCAACTTGCCCCGAATCGTCCTGCCCAAGCTGCCGCCTTGAGAAGGGCCGCAATCTTAAGGGAGAGACATGAAGTTCATGCTTCACGATCTGACTGAAATCGATCATACGAGTAAGAATGCTTTGCATCTGTCATGATGATTCTCCCTGCGAGCCGCCTTTTTTATTGAGCTATTCTGGGGACAAGCGTACTAGCGCAGTTCTAGCACTGGCCAGTGATATCACACAAACGCCAGTAACTAATTCAAGGACAAGTGAAGCTGACATTGGCACCAACCGAGGCTGCGTCTTGCAAGCTCAAAAGCGGCACACGTTCCACCTAATGCCATCAACAGAATTGTATGAAAATAGCCTTGCCATCAAAAGGCAGCCCGGGAGTGCGCCCGCAGCAAGCCGAGCGCCACCGAAGCTGCTGCCGCTGCAGCAGTGACGGGGATCAGCGAGCGTGGCACACCCCCGGCGCCGCCGCTACCTCTTCTTGAACCCGTACTTCTTGCGCTCGTAGAAGAGGTCTGTCTTGGCGCTGCCGAGATTCACAATCTTGGGGCACCCATCGCGGTCCTTCTCCTGCTGCGTGCACTCCTTGCAGTAGTACGCGTCGGAGATGCCGGGCCCTCCGCAGATGACGCACCGCCCCTGTGCGCAGCATCATGAGCGAGAGAGAGGTGAGTATTCTGTCAGCTCTATGAAGCAAACCCCAGTCGGACTTAAGCCTGGCGGTGCTGAACAACCGCCAAGGTGGCAGCCGAGAAGACGAGGAGGCAACCAAGTACACAGAACTACTTTGGAGAAGGCGCTAAATGGAAAGGTTGTACATGTCTTAGTTAGACCTCATGCTCCGTTCTCCATCACCACTCTATCCTTATCAGATCGAGGTTAGTGGCAAGACAACACCGTCCTATTTGAGGCTACCGCAGGGGCGAGCAGTGGTGGGGCAAGCAGCGCAGCTTGCAAGTTACAGAATCTACTGTAATCAGTGCCTAAGTCTTGCTCTTTCCAGCTTACAGTTACCATAAGTGTCAAAATCAGCGCCTTGTGTCTTGTCCTTTGCTCCTAGACAAGAGAAACCCATCTCGAACCCTAGAAACCCATCTCGAAACCCCTTCTCGGCTGCTGGGGATATGTGCGTCTGCGACGGCAAAGCCGGCGGCGGCGCGCACCTGGTAGGAGCCGTAGTTGCACTCGTCGCAGATGCGGACGAGCGTGGCGGGGCGGACGTACGAGTCGCAGACGACGCACTTGCCGTCGCACTTCTCGCACAGCCGCCCGATGGCGATGCCCGGCTGCTTGCGGCACATGATCAGGTCCGGGTGGTGCTTCGCCATGCCGCCCGCCGGCGGCGGCAACGGCGGCGGCCGCCGCGGGAGTCCCTCAGCGCCGCGGNGCCGCCGCCGCTCCGCCTCCTCTTCTGGGCCGCCGCGGCTGCCGCCGCCGCTGTCGCCGCTGTCGCCGCCGCAGCCGCCGCGAGCGCCTCGGAATGCGGCGGAAACCTCGGGGGGGGGTTTCCGAAGAAGCCACTCTCATGCTCTCCCAGAAACGTCCAGGCCTCTGTCGGATCCATGAATCGTCAGAGTTGGCTCCACGGTCCAAACTCGCCTACACTTGGCAGATCAATCCACCCCCCCCCTCCACCGCCGCGCAAGAATATGAGCATGCGGTAATCGACCGCGGTGACCCGTTATCTTCACTCGCTTGCTGGTTATGTACGTTTGTTGGCTGTGCTTGTCTCCTTACTTGGCCGCTGAGGCTCTCCATCACTTGTTATACGTCTTCTGCTTGAGGCCTACAGGACTGCGAGGCTCACCACGGCTGCTGTTGTGTTGGCGTCCTGACCACTACGGAGCTTGGCGTCTGGAACATGCTCGGTTGTGGCAGCGCGTCATTTCGGAACCTCTGCATGGGCTGGACCCAAACACTGTGCAAAACAATGGGCTGGGATAATAGCTGCTCGCGCAGCTAGTGGGTGCAATCTTCCTGAAGAAGTCCTGTGCTGACAAATACCGCGGTGGCCAGGACATCTGTGGAGATGTCTTAGATGCGACCTGAGGAGACGCGTGAAGAGTTCGGAAGATTAGCACGCGGCCATGTCATGGCACAGAACGTCGATTGCAATACAAGGTCAATCGGTCAGATTGCAGACAGTATAATGATGTGCTAGGCTTTACGGGGCAAGGCAGAGCATTCCACACCCAATACAGGAGCACCCAAGAAAAGGAATGCCAGAGTGTCGATTGGATCAACAAAGTAATAATGAAGATCGATAGGGCCAACTGCAGTAGTGAACGTCGTGGTATAAGAACTTAATCTTGTGACCAACGTGTTTCTTGAATCTCTGTCGCCGCCTCTGCCGGCTCGGTGACCGCCATGGCCACTAATAGCGAGGGCGACGCTCCTCTGCTGGCCCCTGGCCCGCTGGAGCGCCCCCCGGACGACACCGCCGTCGCGCGGCGCCTCACTGCCGAGCTCGCTCGCCTCCTAACAGGCGCCCCGCCGCTGCCCACGGCTTCTCCGTCATGGGGCGAAGACCCAGACCCACCGGGGGTGGGTCCCATGCCCTTCTCGGAATACTTACCATGTAAACGACGTTGCGAGACAAGCCACACGCACAGTGCAAAGAGCACGAGTCCGGAACGAAGTCAAGAAATGCCCTCATAAGATCGATGCAGTATCGCGAACAAGTGTTGCTGAAGCAATAGCACGCAACAGCCTGTGAGCAGCTCGAGACGATGGTCGACAGCTGCACAGTTGACACACAAGGTCACGGTCTTCGAGGCGTACCAAGTGTGATCCGGTCTTACGCGACCGGATGTGGAGCTCCTCGGATCAGGCTCTCTGGCGACTGACTAACATAGAGGCGGCGGCAGCAGCAGCGCCAGCAAAGGCGGCGGCGGAGGCACAAAGTCGGCAATCAGTCCCGGCGGCAGCCTCTGGCTTGCGCAGCGGGGTTGCTCTTCCTCCCCTCAGTTCATCTGACTTCCTACTGCTGACACGGGGTTACTAAGAGCGCCCTGGCTGCCTAGCCTGTGGCTCCGTCATGAACACCTGTCTGCATCTGGCTGGCTTTCACAGCCGCTCTTTAAATGTCAGCAGCCGCATTCAGTCAGCGCGAGAGACTGGGCCGACAAGACTGCTCGGCTCCCGCCCTTCACACCCTTTGTGCTCGGTCCAGCAACCGATCACTCGGGGTTACTGAGCTCCCATTCGCTATAGTCTCTTGCATAGCTGTGTGGTTTTGGCGGTGGACCTTGTTCATTGCTTGTGGGCTGGCTTTTTGCAACCCCCGCTCCCTTTGTAAAAGCTCACTTCTTCCTTATAACCTGCCGCTAAGCTAGCCGGTACCCGCCAACACTAGTTGAGGTGGGTTATACTCATCAAAGCGTGCTTGAGGGCTTCTCAGCAAATACATCGACTTCTCTTTGAGCAACACAGGCGGCAACATGCATTGTGACCGATGCCATTCCTCGGCATGGGCAGGTAGTGTATCTTTCCTGACTGGAGCTGAGCTGGAGGTACTGTGCTCGCGACTCGACTCCTTTTCGTACAGACCAATCGTCTCCACCTTACATGTCCACAGGTGCCGCCACCACACCACTCTTGTCAGATCGGCATGAGTCACACCGACGAGATATGACACAACAAGGCTTGATCTCTCAACACACGTCCCTAGCTTGCAGGAGCCTGCAGGACTGCGAGGACCAGTGCGGCTGCCATTGTGTTGGCCTCCTGACTGCTGCGCAGCTTGGCTTCTCAGATGTACTCGAGGGTAGCAGGCTGCTATCAGAAACGTGGGCCAGAAACGGCCGTAGTGCGCTGTGCCGGGACCTCTGCATGGGCTGGACATCAACGATAAGCAAAACAATGGGCTGGCAAAGCAGCTGCTCGCGCAGCTAGTGCAATCTTAATGAACAATTCCCGTGCAGACAATGTTGCGGTGGCCAGGCCATCTGCGGAGCTGTATTTTATGCGACCTGAGAAGACGCGTCAAGAGCTCGAGAGGACAGCACGCGGCCATCTGGAAATGTAGGTCAAGCAATACTCCACCCAAAAGCTGTGCAGCAGATACCCTCTACAGAGGCAGCTCGCCGCTGTCGGCAATTGTGATGGTCTTCTTGGGCTTGCCCTGCTGCGTGCCCTCTGCCTCCATGGCGTAGACAACGTCCATGCCGTTGAGCACCTTGCCAAAGACGACATGTCGACCGTCCAGCCTGGCATCGGAACATGGGGATAAGAATCTGAATGCAATCATGGTCACTTTACCTGATTCCAGCAACAAATTGTAAGCTGTACACTTCAAAGCCTTCAAGATTGCTGCATTGCATTGCTGCAGTAATAGCCTCAATGCAGCAGGCCTTACCAGCTCGTCTTGACAGTGCAGATGAAGAACTGCGAGCCATTGGTGTTGGGCCCAGCGTTGGCCATCGAAAGAGTTCCTGCAGGTGGATGCAGCAGATTCACAGCTGCAGCATCTCACAACCCAAGAGCTCGCATGGCATGTGCAAAGCATGCCGCAGAACAACGTCGGCGCACAGTGTGTCCATGCCCGAGGCTACTGCTGCCCTTACCTGGGCCATTGTGCTTGAGCTTGAAATTCTCGTCTGCAAATTTCTCGCCATAGATTGATTCACCGCCCCGACCATCGCCGAGAGTAAAGTCCCCTCCCTGGATCATGAACTGCGGAATGATGCGGTGGAAGTCTGTGCCCTTGAAGTGGAGAGGCTTGCCGCTCTTGCCAGTGCCCTTCTCGCCTGAGCATTGCAAGCCATCGCCAGGTTGTTTGCATGGGTACATTAGTAGCTCAACTGTCTAGCAAGCAGGATGACACAGAGGCAGCTCAAGCACTTTGTGGTGCCTGCGCGCATGAGGGCAGTAAGGCACAGTGCAGCCTCAGACAAGACCCTGGAGGACCAGCTGCATTGTCTCAAGGCGTGCACAGGAGCACCAATATTTCATGGTGATGCCAATGGGTCGAATGGTTTCAGCTGATTTGATTTAACATGTCAAAAGGTGCTTCGATGCAATTTCCTGCTGCTAGTAATCCCATCTACCTGTGCAGAGAGCCCGGAAGTTTTCTGCACCAACAACATCCGAATGCAGGAGGCCATCAGACAGAAACCTCAGACATAGGCCTCCAATTTACTAAGGAGAAGCACCCTCCCCTCAGTAAGTGACCTATCACGACCGCCACCCGAGCTGCTTTTGATAGACCGAAGCAGACGCAACTTCAGAAGCAGCCGCGAGCGATCTTATGCTCACCCACTGTCTTGGGCACAGCGTTCCCATAGAGGCCCATCTCGATCCGCCCTGCGCACAGTCACAAACAGCAAACGATAAGGAGGTCATCTGAGTCTGCAAGTTAGTGAGGATCAGCAATTTGTGGCTGTGCCAAGTTGATGAAGTCTATGATTACCTACTTAGGCATGGCATTCCATATTCAAGCACCTTATCATATTCATTCTGCTGGTCGAGCAAGCGAAGTGGCATGAGGTTGCGGACCTGCCGGGACACCGTTGATCTCGACGTCGAAGTAGACCTTGTGCGTGACCTCCTCCAGATTGTTGGACTTGGCCTGGAATCACGTAAAATCAGCGGCAGTGTCACGACGCAAGACGGCGAGGCAGCCGCAGTGGCAGCACCGCTGGACGACGGGCCAGCCACGATGCCGCGGCTACGACTACCAGAGTGTCGGGTTCTGCGGCGCTGGCTACTGGCAGCCAGCATTGATAGACCAGGCCGGCGGAAGCCAGAGCCTCGAGAGCCGCCGTCAGATGCGGATGGCGACGTTCCAGCCGCAATGGCCGCTAGCTAGCCGCCATGGTCGGGACTGACGCGGAGGCCGACAGTGCGCCATCGAGCGCTGCCGGCCACTGCTGCCGAATGAGACGTGCGCTGCGCCCAGCTTCGTGAGACTGGACCCTGCGCGACTGGAGGAAGGCCATCGCGGCCGGATGCGAGGCCCTGGACACGGCGGCCATGACCAGAGCCCGAGCTCCGGCGGCGGACGCGGCGGCAGCGGCGGCGGGGCTCACGTCGGAGGACGCGCAGCAGGACGAGAGCGCCACCGCGAGGAGCGCGGCAGCGGCCAGGAGCGACAGCGAGGCGCGCGGCGTCGTCGCCATGGCCGTGGGCGCTGGGGTGCCCGCCGGAGGAGGCGCCGCGAGAGGCGCCGCAGGAGGCGCCGGGAGACGCGGCGGGAGATGCGGCGGGGCGCGCGGGCGCGGGCGGGGGGCTGGTGAGGGTCGTTACCGAACCATAGATCTGTAATCTCCCGGGCCGCCACGTCGACAATGCGATCCACGCGGACAAGCTTGGGGACCCCACGGGCCTGCCACGTCTGCAATTTGCACGTCACGGGGCGCCACTGGACCAATCGATGCACGATGGAATGTGACATGGACATTGCCATGTCGGATTGGTGCCAGCTCAGCCTCGCTAACCGCGGTCGCTCCGTGGCTCTGTTGGGAGGGTTAGTTGGGCTATACGATCGATAGCTCGACTGCGGGGCCCATTGATCAACATGGGTATCTCATGAGGACAGGAGCGCGAGCTTGGGCTAACCGGGGTGCACTGGTACGTCTAACCGCGATATCCCGTCGAGGGCGAGAGTCCCGAGCTGTCTCGGTAATCCCCAAAGTCCCGAGCCAGGCCCGCCGCCGCCGCCGCCGCCGCCGCTGCAGCCGCTGGGCGCGCCGGATATTGCGGCGCCATCGCCCGGGCGCGCGGCGGCGCCGTCGNTTTTTTTTTTTTTTTTTTTTTTTTTTTTTTTTTTTTTTTTTTTTTTTGGGCCGCCCGCGCCAGGCCTGGCCGTCCGGCGAGCCGGCGTTGCCAGGGCCGCCTCGGATGAGAGCCGCCTCTCGGACGTTGCAGAAGACCCCGCCGTCTCCGCCGCCGCAGCCGCCGCTCCCGCCGCAGCTGCCGCCGGCGACGCCGCAGGTTCGCCTGCGAAACCTCTGCGCAGCCTCCCTTGCTGCGTCGAGCTCTCACCGGCCCAAGTAGAGGCTGGCCGGCAGCTGCCAGCTCCGCCAGCACCTGTCACGACCATGGAGCAGAGCCTGCCGTCTCGCGCCTGACGGCGCGTCGTCGACCTGCTCACGCTGTCAAAGGCGTTTCGTCAAGCTGCGGCCGTTTGCTGCATTGCTGACACCGCCTCCATGGCTGCTGGAGCCAAGGGGATTGCTTTCCAGCGGCTAGTCGTTCTGACATGCCGATACCAACTAGAGGTTACTGAGTGATGATCCTCGAAAAGAAAAGAATGGGCTGCTGATAATAAAAAAGCGGCTGTGAAAGCCAGCCAGGTGCATACAGAAGGGGGTTTATGACTATACTACAGTATATATATGATTAGATGATGGAATGATTCTACCGCGAAAACTGTGGGAAAGCGATTCTTGGCCCCTTCGGTCTCTTGTCTATAAATAATTTCATTCTGCCTCGCCCCCTAGGGAAGGCCACTTGCTCAGTGGCAAAGTGGCCCGCCTTTGCTGCAGGGGTCCCTGCCAAGAGCAAAGCTGCGAAGCTCAAGAGCCGCAGGGTTGCGCAGGTGTCGCCGCCGCCGCCGGCCCCGCCCCCGAGCTCCAGCTCGTGAGTTCTCCCCAGAGCTGCCGTGATGGGCAGCTCCCAGCTCTGCTCTGGCTATGGATTCTGGTTGCAATTGTCAGGTGCTTGCGGAAGTGCCTGCTCGTGGCCAATGTGAGCTGAGAGCCGTCATCGGTGCGGCAATTGTCACTGCAAACGCGTCATTGGCCATGCAAGTTGTCAGCTTCTTCCTGAGCCACGTCACTACCTCCGATGGCAGCTCCAGCAGTGCACGCCCGTTAAAGTATTGTCAGAGGGATAAACATCACGTGTGCTGAGAAGCTTATGACAGAGAAGTTTGAAAGAGCGCTTCGTGCCTGCCTGCCTCTGACAGGGGATCGCCACTTCTGTGGATCGGCGTCGGCGTCGGCCTGTCTGTGGCCTTCTCCTGGGTTCTCCCGACAGCTATCTGTCAATCATTGAAACATACCTAAGCGTAGTTATTGTCAGAAAGTTTGAGTCGCCTGTGAATCTTGCACCATCGCACTGTGTCGTAATCCTTCTCCTGTGTGCTTCAACCTTTCCGCCAAACGCTGTGGTCCCAAGTAGACTGAGGCTCCACCCCTGCTTGTGCTGTGCAGGCAGCAAAGCGTGCCCAGGTTTGGCAATCTCACCCAGATGTCTACCCTTGGTTCTTCAGCATTAGTGGTCCATCTTCAAGTCAGCTCTTTTCTGATGCATGCTGGAAGCAGCTGAGATTAGGCAATGTCCTGCTCTATGAACGAAGTAATGATAATATTCATGGTAACCATGGTAATTAATTCCTAATTATGAAAATTGTCTTCCCCCTCTGCACCTTCCCACCCCCAAACCCAAAACCCCTCCCAGCAATATGCGATGCAGCAGATGCTCAAGCAGATGGCGAAGGGCGCGGGCGGGGCCGGCAACCCCTTTGCGGCGGCCACAGGCGGGGGGCCGAACCCATTTGCCGGCTTTGGGCTGCCGCCATTGCAGCCTTCTACAGGAGGCAGTGTGCCTCCGCCTTTCAGCTTCCCGGACGGCTTCGCCAAGCCGCCGCCTGCTTCGCCGACCCCCTCCCCTGCAGCTGCGTCTAGCGCATCGCCTGCCTCGACGGCGACTGTCGACATTACTCCGACGTCCACGAGCGACCCCTCCCCCTCTGCCTCGCCTCCTGCTGCCGACGTGGCGCAGCCATCCTCCACCCCCACCAAGAAGCCAGGCAAGGGCGGCACAGAACAGTACCTCACGCCACAGTACCTTGGATCTTAGCAAGTGAAGCGAGGTCTTCATCTTAGCCGTTCCTTGGAGCATGGTGGCAGATGGCTGAGCCGAGGGAACATGTGTTGTTTCAGCCTTTGCGAACGTGACTGCGGATGTCATTGAAGAGCAGAAGCAGGCTGCAGCCCGTTCTGCTGAGCAGGAGAAGAAGAAACCCTTCTTCCAGGATGCCGAGGTCAGCCCCGCCGCATCGCAGTGGCTGCCAAGCGAGCTGCTCAGCTAGTCGCCATGCTGGACCTGCACCGGCTGCACTTGTCAAACCTTCGTAGCTATCTCTGCTGTCCAGGTTCTGAAAGAGCCCGACTTCAACTTTGGAAGTGGCAATGGAGCTAGTGGTGCTCAGGGTAAGGGGCCTTATCCTAAGCTTTGTAAAGCATGCGTAGCTCCTGTTCCAGTCTCAACCTGTGAGGTCCTCCTTCATTTGTGCTGTTCGTGCTATTCTTAGTGCTGTTGGGACGTGTTATGTCTGAGTGACTCAGAAGGCGTGCCTACCAAAGCACCATGAATATAGTCAAACATTATTAGCAATCCTAGATATCCATTGAAGTATCTAAGGAGGGAGCTGTCCTCTGTTTCTGCAGCCGACGGCAAGCAGGTCTTCTCAGTGGAGACGCTCGAGAAGATGATGGAAGACCCGACCATTCAGAAAATCATTTACCCGTGAGTTGCAGCTATTACTGCTGCCACCCACACGATGTGCTGCAGACTCACTGTGTACTACCTAGACATGGCAAGTCAACCGCAAAGGCCAACTCTGTGGGTGTATTGGACATGGAGCAGAGCTTTGTCACTATTTAGTATTAGCTCACTATGTAATATAAGCTGACTCTTTGAGAAGAACGACGTCTTTTGTGGACAGTTACTTGCCAGAGGAGATGCGGAATCCTACCACATTCAAATGTACGTGCAACTCGCTCTTCAGCCAGCATTGTATAGTACAGAGGGGTTGAGTGTTGGAAACATTCCCAGTTGGATCAAGGTTTTACTCTGGAGTACTTGGGTTGCTGTGGAGAGGCGAATTGCTTGGGGGGGAGTGTGCTGGGCATACAAGGTAAAGCCTAACTCACTGTCTCCATGCGCTCGCAGGGATGATGCAGAATCCTCAGTACCGTCAGCAACTGCAGGACATGCTGTGAGCCTTCTTAGCCTCGCTCTTGTTACCTGCTGTGCACGCCTCTTTGCTGCACACCTCAAGAGAACGACAAAGGTAGGTACAGGAGAGATTGATCATCCAATCTTAAGGCACTTCTTGCGTGCTTGGCAGCAACAATGGCATGGGCACTGACGGGCAGTGGGACGCGCGCATGGGCGACATGATGAAGAACTTTGATCTCAGCAGTACTGAAGTGCGGGAACAATTTGGTGGGTGTTATGCTGCAACAGTTGCCAATGACCTTCACACCTTTTCTGACCTAGATAAGTCTTCACTACATTGTAGGATTCATGCAGCCGTCCTTCAAATGGTTTTGGCCCTTCACTGACAGCGTATGTCATGTTTCTTCTTCTGTAGAGCAAATTGGCATGAGCCCAGAGGAGGTGGTTGGCAAGATCATGGCAAACCCGGACGTTGCCATGGCGTTCCAGAACCCCAAGGTGCAGGCGGCCATCATGGATGTAAGCACCAGTCTTTCGCGCTCTACAATTGCTTTAGCACCGACTGGCGCACTTCTAGATGGATCATTGCCGCTGTCTCTGCAGCAGCCAAGGTTCGATGCTGTGGTTTGAGTGCCAACACAAGAGCCCCGTGCCTTAGGAATCCAGAGTCTAGAGTAAAATTTAAGAACGTGCAGGATCTGATACACCTGAGCTGCCTGTATTGCTTGCAGTGTTCGCAAAACCCTCTCAATTTGGCCAAGTATCAGAATGACAAGGAGGTATATCAATGGCAGACTGTTGCGCAAGCTGATTTGTCTCAACATTCGTCACATGTTTTGATGGCCTTACGGAGTCTTTTTAGGTATAGCCAAAGCTCAAGCGGCTGCCACAAGTGACGCAGCGACCAAGTGCAGGCAGCTAGTCTGTTATACGGTGTCATTGTGGTTTTTGTTCATCTCGCATGCAACATTCTTTCCCACCTTGCTTTGATGCAGGTCATGGACGTCTTCAACAAGATCTCGGAGCTTTTCCCTGGAATGACGGGGTCAGCCTTCTAGGCTTTGCACCAGCACCCGCCCAAGATAGCTAGCAACTAAAGCCAGGAGCAGCTGGGCTGGGCTCGCCCGTGCAGTGCTTTTGAGAGAGTATGCATGGCTAGGACGCCCCTAGAACGCCGCTGCCTGCAGATTGTGCTGCATGCACACAGAGGGCGAGAGCGGCAGTGTTGAGAGAAATCCACTGCATCAAAGCAGCAGTGTTGAGGTTGTCACGTCCTCGTAACATCCTAAGTGCTCTTGCACATTACTCAGAGCAACCGGCACCAGGTACCTTGCACGCTAGTCAACAGCTTGAGCAGCTAATGTGAGCATAAGGACGATCAGGGTCTGCACTGCAAGTGGGAAAGGAGAAGCAGAAGGGTTCATGTGGTGGCATAGCACAGCGTGGTGGCTGCTCGAGGCCAGCCTGCAGATGGACCCAAGGGGTTTGACATGAAAGGAAGGACCTTAAGGGCCTGCACAGCATGTGTGAAAATGAAGCATACTCCTGTAAGCTTGGGCGGCGTGGCAGCTTAAGATGAGGAATGGATGCGGCAGTCTCTGTGTAGCTGGAGGGATCTGGCTTGCACTTCTGGCAAGAGAAGAGCTGGGGCCTGTCTGTCTCTTCTTGTCCAGTCTACTTCGGCTGGCCTTTCACAGCCATCGCTCCCTTTCAGCTATCATCTTGTGTCTGGCTTTCAGAGAAGGTGGCCCTTCCAAAAGTGGGCGAGGGCTGTCAGAAGCCAGCCCAGAAGCAACACCTGCTTCCGATGTAAGGCAATGCCTATGAGAGGCCAGCCCACAAGAACTGAACAAGGTCAAAAAGGGCTAGAAGGCGCGAAGACTAGCTAGAAAGAAGTGGCACTTCCCAATGGGGGCAAGGGCTGTGAAAAGCCAGCCCGAAAAAGAATTGACAAAGGTTCGAAGGGGCCAAATGATGGAGGGGCCTAAAAAGCTAAGCAGCTACGAAGGGCCCTGAAGATGCTATGTCAGAACGGGGAAGATGAGTCACTCAGTACTTACGAGTGAGGAGCCTCAAGTCCGACAGACTAGCTGCCGGAGAACTATTCCTAATAGCTAGAGGACTGAATCCTAAACCCGAAACCCTAAACCCTAAGCCCGGGCGCGTAATCTGGGAGCACGGGCTCCCGACTTAATGCTTAACTCCCCGTTTGCATTACTGTTGGTTAGTTACTTCCTGTTCTCCACAAGGGTTCGGCCACCGTCAGGTTATCGCCAAATTAGAAGGGTAGGTGGCGCGACCTGGGTCTGACACACTGTGGATGCTTTCTCGTCCGCCCCGCTCAGCGCGACCATACTCGATCCTTCAGGTTCCAGATTCTTAACCCCGTGGGCCAGATCTGGCGGTCCCGTCGCGACCAGCGCGCGCCCTAGCCCGCGCCCCCGCCAGCCTCGCCGCAGCGGCGGCGGCAGCGCCGGCGGCGGCCCCCCGGGCAAGGAGGAGCAGCTCCTGGACCAGGTGTACGAGAAGCTCAGGTACCGGCAATGCCGCGCCCGCGCCGCCATGCTGCGCTCCGCGGCGGCGCCGAGCTCGGTGCCGGTTTCCATGGCGGCCAGCGACCGATCCGGGCCGCTGCGCATCCACTACCGGCTTCGGCAAGGCCGCTGTAGCCTCGAGCTGACGGCCCTTGCCGAGCCTCGCGTCGCTGCAGCAAGACCATCTACGCCTCCCCGCGGCCGCGCATGCTGGAGACCGTCAAGAGCTCCGACCACCTGGAGGGCTTCTCCTCGCCACGGTACGCCACACCACCAAATCACTGGAACAGAGGATAGTTGGGGCCATTGGAAGTTCGGATCAGATACATTACATAGGGACATGGGAAGCAGCAGAGATCAGGCGCTGGAGTAGTATCTGCTTGCTTCAATCACTGGCTGGAAATCTACTTGAGTNCAAAGCCAGGCAGCCGCACCGGGGCGGTGCCGAGCGAGCGGCGGCGGCGGTGGCGGCGGCGGCGGCGGCGGCATGGACAGCAAGAAGTTTCTGCAGCTGGTGGAGGACAAGAAGCGGGCGATGCTGAAGAAGAAGCTGGCGCCGTCCGAGTGGCAGCGCCGCCTCGAGGCTGGCGTCAAGCTCGAAGAGGAAAAGAAGGTATGTAGATTGACTTATGGTAATTTTCTAATTGAATATAGTTATATTATAATGGAGGATCATGCTTGCTACACAAGAGCACAAGAGCTGGTCAGTTGGCACAAGCGCTTGTGAGATGCCGTCGATATTTGGGCGTCAATTAGCGACCTCTATGTGCGGACTCGTGGTTACTGAGTGGGTCGGCTTAGCAGCAGATGATGTACATCCGTCAATGTGCTTGCCTTTGTACTTGGCCACTCAGGCCTTCCATCACTCAATATGCTTTCCAGTTTCTACAGCTTGCTACAACTTGCTACTTTGCTTTGGTTTGTTCGGCTTAGTCAATCAGTGCCGGCGATGCAACAGCCTGGTCATTTGCGCACAGAGACCCGCTTGGCTTTGCGCGGCAATGCTTGCCTGGTGGGCGTAATCTAGAATCTGCCTTGGAAACCTCCTGATATTTTGCAGCTGATGTGCTTAAGTGTTAGCTGCTGGCTTTATTGGTGCGTAGGAGCGCAAGCAGCAGCGCCGCGAGGAGCGGCGGGTGCGGCGCAAGCGCAAGGCAAAGTCGCGCTCAGCTTCTGACGACCCATCGTCGGATTCGGGCTCCGACTCGCCAGAATCGGTGTCCAGCTCGGGCTCGGAGACGTCGTCGCCGTCGCTGGAGCGCGAGCGGCGGCGGCGCCACCGCCATGATCAGCACAAGAAGCGGCGGCGTCGCCACCGCAAGCGCCGGCGGGATGGCTCCTCCAGGTCGCAGTCGCTGTCGTCGCCGGCGCCCTCCGTCAGCGAGATCGACTCTGGCAGCAGCTCTGGAGGCAGCGGTACAGATGGGCGGCGATCCAAGAAGCGCCACCACCACCGGGGCAGGGCGGAGGATGGCGCTGCCGAGCTCAAGCGGCGGAAGCGGCGACGCCAGGAGCGCGACTCTCACGAGCGGCTTGCTGGGAGCCGCAGCGAGGCAGGGCTTGGTGCGCCTGCGCCAGACCGTAGGACAGTCACACCGCCACTGCCAGCCAAGAAGGCCACGCCGCCGCAGACTCCGCCGCCGGCAGTGGCGGCGGAGGACAAGAAGGTGCAGGCAGTTGCTACTCATGCCTCACAAGGGAGTCATCATACGGCCGCCGCGTCCACTGCCAATGGTGGCACTGCACTCCCCTGACCAATCCCTGTGGCCACATGCCAGGACTTCGTTCACCCAAGGCCTGTTTGTGATGGCTTCAAGAACTCAGCAGATGTTATTACAGTCTGTTATGATAGCTCATTCATGAACTCACTCCTCCATCCCATGTGGACAGCAACTGTATCCTCGCAGACTGCTTGCCAGTCTAATGGCTTCCACACTGGTGGATGCCCTTCTCCACCTGTGTCAATGAGGCATGCCATTGCTTCCACATTGTTGACTGTCGAACTTATTTGGCGGCAAAGAGCTCTGTTGCAGCCTAGATTGGTACTGATGGTGCTGCCAGGGCACAGGCTATTGAGCGCTCAACTCTGTCCACACTGACGGCTGTTTCAAAAACGTCATATTCTATCCAGGCGCCTGGTGTGGCCAGAGTCCAGAGTTGTCAGACGTATGGCATGCACAACTAGATCTGGCCGTTACAACTACGAGCAGGCAGGGCGGCCATGGACGATGGCCAGAAGCCTATCTTCCATTGGGCCAACCTACTGGCTGCTATGTGGCTCAACCAGAACGGCGACCATTGTGCATGAACGACCCAAGGTCCACTGTAATGGCAACAGAGCACGTCCGCGTCACATGGCGCTGAATGCCTTCTTGGCGCCAGTGCCGCCATCCGAAGAGCCCATGGGGATGACTCGCAGCACATTGAATCGCACCGTCTTGGACAGCGGTCGGCACTGCCCAACGATGACCTTGTCGCCTTCCTTCACACGGAAGCACGGCGATACGTGGGCTGCTAGCATCGAGTGTCGCTTCTCGTATCTGCAACACGAGGAGGGCGGCCATGAGGGCATGTCAGCATACCCAGCAGCAAGAAATGCTCCAGCAATCGAAGCCGGCAGAGGTGTCGTCGAAGCTCTGGTCGGAAGCTGGACAGTCCGCAACGTAGCAGCAGCGGCGACGTGGGTGGCGCACCTTTGGTACTTGGGCACAAAGTGGAGGTAGTCGCGGCGCACGGTGATGGTCCTTGTCATTTTGAAGCGCTTGACGGTGCCCGACAGGATGCGGCCCCGGATGGACACGTTACCAGTGAATGGGCACTTCTTGTCAATGTACGTGCCTGCGCCGGCAGAGAAGATGGGATTAACTGGGGATGGGGATGGGCGTCAGGTCCAGCCATGGCGGCGCTCAGCCGAGCCCGCCGGTCAAGCTGGCCAGCGCCGCCGTCTCTGGCGAGGCTCGTCGGCGGCGGCGGCAACGGCGGCGCCGGCGCCGGTGGCGGCGACGGCGGCGGCGGTGGCGCACCGTTGATGGCCTCCTTGGGCGTCTTGAAGCCGAGGCCGACGTTGCGCACGAAGCGGACGCCGCCCTTGCCGGGCACGGCGCGGCCCACGCGCGCCTTGCCGGCGGCGCGCGGCCAAGGCCGGCGCCGCGAAGTGAGCCTGGCTCTCCACGCCGCCGCCGCTGCGGCAGTCGAAGATGGAGCGCGCGGGACGCGGCGGGAGACGCGGCGCGAGTGGCGACGGGAGACGCGGCGCGGCTTGCGGCGGCCGCGGCGCGAGAAGAGGGGGGCGAGGGGTCAAGCGTGGCGAGGGTTTAAGCCCACGGCCTAGGTCGCGCGGACCCTAGGCTGCCACCTAAAACCCTGCGGTAGCGGTGGGCTACCGTCCGATCGCCGAAATCGAAGGGGTCGATGCCGATGGACAAGAAGTTGATCCAACAAAATAGGTCACCGCAACTGTAGACTGACGGGTTGGCCATCTGGATACGGCCGTTCCGTACCTGGGGAGCCTACATGGCAGCTAGTTTCCCGGCAGCTAGTTTGTCGGATTTGAGGCTGCTCACTCGTAACTACTGAGTGGTCCATCCTCCCCCGTTCTGACATAGCATCTTCAGGCCCCTTCGTAGCTGCCAAGCGCTTTTTAGGCCCCTCCGTCATTTGGCCCCTTCGAACCTTTGTCAACTCTTTTCGGGCTGGCTTTTCACAACCCTTGCCCCCATTGGGAGTGCCACTTCTCTACATGGCGAGTCCGCCGCTCGGCTCTCGTTGCGCGCAAACTAGAAAAAGAGAGAAAGGCGCGCAGTGCGCATGAAATCGAAGAGAGGCCAACTCAAGCCAATACATTGTCCAGGCAAAAAACTAGTGAGGCTGCATATGAGGCTACATCATAGAAAGTGGCTCTCCCAAAGAGAAGAAGTGGCTCTCCCAATGGGGGCAAGGGCTGTGAGAAGCCAGCCCGAAAGAATTGACAAGGAGAGGAGGCGCGCGGTGCGCTTAAAAGGAAAGCGTGGCCAAATTCAGCCAATTCATTGTCTAGACAGAATTTAGTGCAAAGAAAGGGTGGCTTGTCGAACCGTCCTCCCACTTCTGGAGCTGGTAGCTACTCAGATTTGCATCTACTGACGAGAGGTTACTGAGAGTTCGCTTACTGCTGTCTCAGTCCTTAGCACTCCGACTCCTTCAGACCTTGTCCATTCTTTTGGGCTTGCCTCTCCCAGCCACCAGTTAATCTGGCCGCGCTTGCTTCTTGGTAGCGGAGTGGGGCAGCAACAAAGGGGGGGCCAGGGCTGTTAACAGCCAGCCCAGGAAAAGATGACCGAAGGGGTCGCAGGAAAAGTTCCTGTGTTCGAAACGAACGAAGGCCAAATTCACGCAGGGGTCCAGAAGCGCTGTCCTCTCGACCGGCTCTCGACCCAGAGCCACCGCCGCCGCCGCCGCCGCACCAGCAGGCGTCTCGAGCGCGTTCGCAGCGCCAATATGGCGCGCAAGGGGGGGAAGACATCGCGGCTCATTGATTAATTTGTCGCCCCAAAGGTGTTTACATATTGTGTTCGGAGTCACTTGAAAGGGAAGTCCGCTGCCGACCTGGAAGAGGCGTTACAAGCATGCTTCCCATGGAGGTACCGTGTGCCAGAAAAGCCTTGGTACGAGGCACCGGTCACCGTGACGGGACTAATGGACTTGGCCGACGAGTGTTACCTCCAGTTGTCTGGCAAGGCCAGAGGCTTTGAGCAGCAGCTCAGTGCCTCTGAATTTCGCCTTTACTGCACCTTCGCAGCGAAAGGCGCCAAAGCCGATTCGACTTTGTATGCTGGATGTCCAGGTCCGTACAATCGGTCGGAGTTTGTCCACTTTCTAGATGAAGTAGGTACATTGGAGATGCCCGGCCCCATGGAGGAGTACATTGCTCAGGTGTTGAGCCAAGACGACAACGACGTGAAAACTATACGCCTCTGGAAGATCTCGACCACGGGAGAAGTCATTGGACCGCTTGTGTTGATCTTGCGCTTATGTGGTGCACTGCTTCTGCTGAGCAGAACGGGCCTGCATCGCTGCGGGCTCTCAATGAGAACTTAGACCTGAATGAGTCAGGTTGGAGACTGGTGGCAGGTGGTGCGTCTCACAACCATGTCGTTGTTGAGCAGTACAATAAGCCTGTCGTGGACGCCCAAACCACGATTGGTCAACGTCTGATGTTTTCAAGTCAGCTCATAAGAAAACCTCAGGCAGCCCTTACTTGGGTGCATTCTCGGTCTGGTGCACGTTGCCCGAAGATGGTAACAATCACTGTTGGTCGCCTCACATTATCACCTCTGGTTGCCTTCAAGGCACCGATGGAGGTTGTCATCTCAGATGGCGGGGGACGTGCCCAGCTTCAAGCTAGGTCCAAAGTTTTCGGTTGACCGAGGTTGGTCTTGACTGGGCGTTTGCTCTACGCCTAGTCCAAACGGCAGCAGAGATGCCTCCGTTTGTCCTGGATACGAATATTGCCACTCGTATGCCAGAGTTCCTTGACTCTAGGGCGGCCCCATTTACCATGGCTGTGGAAAACAGAGAGCCCATCTTAAGAGCCTTCGTCACCAGTAACCTATAGTACTGGTGACTTGTCTACAAGTACGAGGGGTCTAGGTAGATCGACACTCAGGCCTGCATTGCCATGCACCTGCACCAGCGATCTCATCTTTTACAAGTTCCTGGCGTGCAAATCTTGATCTTTTCATGCTCGTTCACTTGCTGAGCAAAGCCTTTGCCTGATCCCCTCTCTTATTCTTGCTTATAGTTGTTGCTTGTCCTGCTCTGCCTGCTATGTGCATCATGACATGTCAAGTGGCTTCCCAGCTGATCAGGCCCATTGACGAGTAATAGCAAGTTGACAGATTGTGGCATGACAAATTCCGAGCACGTCTTCATCAATCTGATGTTGTGTTATTGTGGCCTGGTGCTTTGTGACCCTGTGAACACGTGTTTGCCTTTACCTTTGGGCAACAAGCTCCGTAGAGAATGGGTTGTGATGGCCTCGCTGTCAGATGTGCCGCCCTACTTGGCTTTCTCAATCTTCTCCTAAAATTCCCTGTCAAGGTCGCTAGTGTCGATGGCTAGCAATGGCAGGAAGAAGGCTAATGCGACATTGCAAGCGTTGCGCCCGCTCGCAAGCTCGAGCACCGGTGATTACAGGCGCCTTGGCAGAGCGTCTGTACTGTTATTATGCATAGCGTCTGGTAATATGCATTAGCCTCCTTCTATTTCCGCATGCGCACCTTTGGCTATCGTGAAGGGGACTGCTTTGCGGCGGCTAGTCTTTCTGATCTGCGATTGCTTACTACAGCTATGAAGTGACCATTCTTTGTGGTATTTGCTTAGTCATGAGTTTCAGCACTTTCCGGCTCTCGAATCTTGTCCTTTCTATTTGAGCTGGCTTTTCACAGCCTCGCCCGCTTTGCATGAGCTTACTTCATACGCACCGCGCACCTTTCCCCACTCTAGAGAGACGAAAGAGGAAATCAAGAGGAGAGGAAGACTTGTTTAGTAGAGGGCGATGCTGTAAATAGCCAGCCCAGGAAGAGGAACAAGATTCGAAGAGGCTAAGGTAACAGAACGAGAAATTGTGAAAAGAAAGACGCTTCCAGTGAGGGCGATGGCTGTGAGAGAAGAAGTGGCACTCCCAATGGGGGCAAGGGCTGTGAAAAGCCAGCCCTAAAAACTTGACACATGGTTTCGAAGGGACCAAAAGACGGAGGGGCCTAAAGGGGTATGTGGGAGGCCAGCCCAGAAGAAAGAATGAACCAACTTCGACGGGGCCAGCGAAAGCGCTGAAGCACAGCGAATTTAAGCGGCCACGGTGGAAGAGCCTCTTCAGGGACCCGCTTCCAGGAACCCAGTCTCTCTGAACTGAGGCTGCTTAGCAGGGATTACTGAGTGCTTCGTAGCTGCTTCGTTTCTTTTTGTGCTTGTTGTTCTTCGTGCTTCCCCTGGCCCCTTCTCGTCCATTGTCCATTCTTTTTTGGGCTGGCTTTGCCAGCCCCTCTTCTCTATGGGCGCGCACTTCTTCTTTTCCAGCCCCTATCCTCAATGGGCGAGCCCTTCTCTCTTCTCCGAAAGAAGAAGGGCTCTCGCCCATTGAGGATAGAATAAGTGGCTCTCCCAATGGGGGCAAGGGCTGTGAGAAGCCAGCCCGAAAACAATTGACAAGGTTCGAAGGGGCCAAAATTGAGGATACTGCTTGGAAAAAGCCAGCCCAAAAAAGAACCAAGGACCCGGCCAGCCGGCCCGCCCCGACGAACAGCGCCGATTCGCGCCAGACTGACGTCGACGACCCTCATTACGGAGGCCTATAGAGGTCCAGCATCGACACATCGCTGGCCACGCAGTGGGCAGTGCTGAACAAAGAAAGTTGCAGCACTACTCCGATTACCCCCGATGTGATCAGCTCTTGCCAGCGGCAATCGACATCTTTGGCTGCTTAGGTCCTCGTTTCCTTACTCTCCTTCAAAACATAGCCAATCTAGGCTACACACAACATGCAGATGTGTTCCCGGCTGAGATGGGCTTGCCAGCTGCTTATCTGTCGTTGTTGCGACGACGAGTTTTCGGCCCTGTTTGCAGCGTGCTCAGGCTAATGCTTTGCACCAGAAAGCTGGGCGAGCTCTAGTTGTTGGCAGAAGGGCTTCGTATCTGCCATCTAGTATCCAGGCATCGGTTAGCGACCTTATTTTTTGACCCGTGGTTACTGAGCGGGTCAACTGTAGGTTATGTAGGTTTTAAGATGTGCTTGCCTTTGTACTTGGCCGTTTGGCCTTCGGTTGTTTCAAATACACGATGTTTCTCCCATTGAGGATAGGGGCTGGAAAAAGCCAGCCCCAAATTAATGAACAAAGGACGAGAAGGGGCCAGGGGAAGTACGGAGAATAACAAGCACAAACAAGAAACGAAGCAGCTACGAAGCACTCAGTAACCCCTGCTAAGCAGCCTCAGGTCGAAGTCACCGTCTCTCGCCTCTACTGGCTTCCGACCCACAGCCACCGCCGCCACCGTCGCCGTCGTCCCCCCCGCCACCGCCGCTGCCGCCGCACCAGCAGGCGTCGCGCGCGTCTTCGTTGGAGCACGCCACGATGGCGCGGGAAAAGGCACCACAGGTCCGTGAACACTTTGTCGGCCCGCGGGTGTTTGAGGACTGTCACTGTAGGGACGTCCGCTGCCGACCTGGAAGAATATTTCGTGTTCTTGAACCAAACGAAGGCCAAATGGCCAAGTACAAAGGCAAGCATATCTTAAGGAAGAGGTGTTACTAGGTGCCTTCCAAGCCCACTACCCTTCGCAACGAAAGCCTTGGTACGAGGCCTCGGCAACCGAGACGGGACTAGTGAACTTGGCCGATGAGTGTTTTCGCCACTCAAGGCCAGCACCTTTGAGGAGGAGTGCAGTCTTGAGGAGCTGCTCAGTCCCTCTGAATTTTGCCTTTACTGCCTCTTCGCAGTGAAGGGCGCCAAATCCGTTTCGACTTTGCATGCTGGATGCCCAGGTGCGCACACTCGGGGGGAGATGTCCAACTTTCTAAATGAGTTGGGTATGTTGGAGATCCCTGCCCCATCGCAGCAGGCGATGTACATTTGTCAATGCTTGCCTTTGTACTTGGCCACACAGGCCCTTCATCTCTTATTACACACGTTTTTCCATTGGAGGAGTACATTGCTCGGGTGATGAGCCGAGACGACAATGGCGTGAAATACTGCACGCCTTTGAAGACTATGACCACGGGAAAAGTCATCGGATTGTGTTGATTTTTCGCTCATGTTGCGCATTGCTTCTGCTGAGCAGAACGGGCCTGCAGCCCTGCAGGCTCTCAATGCGACGTTAGACCTGAATAAGCCAGGCTGGAGATCGGTGGTAGGTGGTGCGAAACACCACCACCACGTTGTTGTGCAGCCCGATGGGCCTGTCGCGGACGCCCAAACCACGATTGGTCAACGTCTGATGTTTTCAAGCCAGCTTACATTGAAAGCTATACGAGAGCCCTTTATGGGTTGCAATATCGGGGGGGTGCACCACGCCCAAGGATGGTGACAATAAATTTTCGTCGCCTCACATTTTCACCTCTTATTGCCTTCAAGGCACCGATGGTTATTTTCATCTCATAAGGCCGGGGATGTGCCCAGCTTAGAGCTAGGTGTAGAATCTTATCGGCTGACCGAGGTTAGCCTAGACTGGGCGTTTGCTTCACGCCTAGTCCAAACGGCAGCAGAGATGCCTCCGTTCGTCCTGGATACGAACATTGCTATTCGTATGCCAGAGTTCCTTGACCCCAGGGCGGCCCCATTCTGCTTAGATGGGTAACATAGAGGGCGAATCTTAACTGCCTTCGTTACCAGTACTCTGTAAAGCTGGCAGACCTGACTACGGGTGCGAGGGGTTTAGGTGGATTGACATTCAGGCCTGCATAGAGTTGCACCTGCATCAGCAGATTCTCTTTTAACAAGTTGATGATGTGCAACTTTCATGTTTTCGTCCTCGTTCAGTCAGAGCAAAGCCTTCGCCTGCATTTCTTACTCTTGCTTTGCTTGTCCTGCAATGCCTGCTACGTGGATCATGACTCAGTATGTGTTCTCAAGCTGATCTGGCCTATCGACGTGATATGGCAAGTGGACAAATATCTGAGTATGTTCTTGACAAACTCTGAGGTTGTGATTTTGTGATATGGTGCTTTGTGACCTTGTGAACACGTGATTGCTTTTCCCAGTGGACAGCAAAACTTTGTTGATATCCAGTGTGATGGCCTCTCTAACAGGTGCCGCCCTACTTGGCATCCTCAGTCTCATCCCGGACTTCCTTGCCAAGGTCGCTGATGTCGATGGCTAGCGAAGGCAGGAAGAAGGCGAATGCCAGGATCGCAAGCGCCGCGCCCGCGCGCACGCGTGAGCACCAGCGGTCGAAGGGCGTGGCGCCCTGGCAGAGAGTCTGTGGGTATGCATAGTTGCCACGCACCTCAAACGTCGCCAGTCCTGCCAGCGCCGAGCCGGCCGTGAGAGCAAACGTCGCCGCAACCTGCACATGCATGCACGAATCTGCACCTAACTGCAAGCGAGCCTGTCGCTGCGAGCTGCATGATCAAGGCCGACGCCAAGCACGATGTGGCCAATTGCTGCAGACATTGTCACATTTGGGTGTGAAGGGGTGTGCGCACAAAGTCCAGGAGGAAGACGGCAAGGTGGTAGCTGCGCGAGTGCACGGAGAGGCCGACGGCGAGCAGGACGAGGTCGACGTGCAGCATGAAGAGCGCCCATGCGGCAGCGATGACCGTGCCGACGACCAGGTACGTTGTCGTGGCCATGTTCTGGAACCGCAGCCGGCCCGTGTTGGACGCGATCGTGACGCTGAATGCGCACACTGCGGCTGCCAGCTGCAGGCGCCGGAGGCAAGAGCTGAATTGTGTCTCTTCAATGTAGGCTACACGATGGGAGCGAGGACTCAATTGTGCACGGCGTGCATTTTGGACTGCGCGCAGCAGCGCACTCGTCCATGGCTGCCGCGGCTGCTCAGACTGAGGATGAGAAGCTCGTCAACAGAACGGCGAAGGCCAGCCTCGAAAGAGTGGACGAGGACCTGGAGGAAGCGCCAGAGGAAGTCGCAGCAGGTGTCGCCGCCGCGGCGGCGCTCGTACTTGGGCCTGCGCTCCACGCCGCCGCCGCCGCGCGGCGGCTCGCTGCCGGAGGCGGGCTCCTGCGGCGCACTTGGCGGCGCCGCCGCGGCGTAAGGAGGGAGCTCTGCCGTGCCCTGCGGCAGGGGGTAGCCGCCGCCGTACACGGCGACGGGCGCCGCCCCACTGCCCTCCGTGGCCATGGAGTCGGGCCCCGGGGGTCAAAGTCTTATGGAGCTCGCGTCCGGCCTGAAGCTCGTGCGGTGTTTGCACTCGCCACACTGCGGCTTGGTGGGCGCCCAGCGAGGGCCGGCCTTGCAGCGGCACAGGGCGGCGGCGGCGGCGGTGAAGGAAGATGAGCTCTCTCGTGGCCGTAGCACGGAGTGGGCTCGGGGTCGAGGGGCGCCGGCGAGGAGGTGGGGAGAGGTTGTGGAGGCGGGGAACTGGGGAGGACGGGCTGAACAAAGAGGGAGAGAGGTGGAAGAGAGAGACGTGGAGGGAGAGCGGGGGAAGAGAGAGAAAGAGGGGGGGGGAGGGGGAGGCGAGAGAGAGAGAGAGAGAGAGAGAGAGAGAGAGAGAGAGAGAGAGAGAGAGAGAGAGAGAGAGAGAGAGAGAGAGAGAGAGAGAGAGAGAGAGAGAGAGAGAGA
>WELB01000098.1:337086-349921 GCA_009602725.1 Spirogloea muscicola
GCGGCGGAGCGGCGCCGGCCGCCGGCGACGGCGGCGGAGCGTGCGGCGGAGACGCTGCGCGGCCGGCTGCGGGAGCTGGAGGAGCGCAAGTTCCTCGGCTGGTCGCTGCGGGAGCTCATCGAGATCTGGGGCCACGCCGCCGCGCGCCTGGTGCAGCTGGCGCTCGCCTGCACCACATTCGCCATCATGGCGTCCGCCTCGCAGAACGGCCTCGTGTGGAGCAACTTCCAGGTGACCGTGGCTATTACCATAACGGAACTGCAAAGTAATGGAACTGAATATCACTACACAACCCCAATCATACGCATGATCTGATAGTATAGGGTTTGATCAATATGAGTTCTTGATTGGGAGCGGCCAATTCGTGATCAGGCACTGAGCACAAGCACCACTGGACAATCAACACACACAGCAATCTGAACAGTACACTGCGATATTCGCTGTAGCAATATTATTTCGCGTCACTTTTCTCACTGTGATCAATAGCCGAGACGTCTTAGAAGTTCCATTCCCGGCCAAGCCATGCGCCAGCTTTGACCTGCAGGCCCGGCGCCTCAATGCAGGCCTTCAGTTACTTGGTGGCTGCCGCTGTCATCGCCGGCGCGTGGGCGTTGGGCCACCTGATGCTGGCCGTCGGGGCCATGCTGCCGCGGCGGTGGCGCCTCTTCCTCACCGCCTTCCTTGAGTTTGTGAGTATCTTTGCCATACGGATTGTGTGACATGAGAGTCTTCAGACATGAGCTGATCCAAGATGCTATCTGACCACCGTTGGGGCCCTCGTACCGCGGCGGTGGCGCCTCGTCCTTACCGACTTAAAATTGAGTTTGTGAGTAGCCTTGCCGCCAGCACTATCTCATGATGTGAAAGTCCAGTCTTTGAATTTGAGCTGAATCAAGACGCTCTTGGAATGCGGAGCTCTTGTAGGCCATCGCCTGGCTGCTTCTCTCGGCGGGTGCAGCCGCCGCAGGCGTGACGACATTCTCGGACCGCGGGACCAGGACGCCCATCCAGCGCGGCTTCTGCCAAGTACGTGGACACCAGCGCTTGTGGCTGGGCTCATCCTCTCTCTCTCGGCTGGCATATCCTGAGCTCAACCAAGCCTCCGACTAGTGCCCCAGAGTCTCTGAATGTGACATACATAAGCTATTTAGCCCACGAATGCTGCATTGGTGATATGGACCTAGGTGGCCAACCATCTTGTCGCCTTGAAATCATTGAGGATAGAAACCCATCGGGCAACATGAGCCAGGTGGCCAAGCATTTCCTTGTCAGTGTGGCATGCAGAAGCCATCGGTGTTTGGGTCGTTCTGCAAGCGCGCCAAGGCGGCGACAGGCATTGGCATCGCCACCTTCTTCTTCTTCTTCCCGACCATCTCGTGGACAGTCGGGCGAACCATGCGGCAATGGAACCAAGAGAAGAAAGACAGGAACCCATGATGATGGTGGCGGTCGCAGCGCAATGCTTCTGAAAGGGTGCTAGCCCCAACTTGCACAGAGGGCATGAGCAGCTGGAAGTAGTTAGTAGCAGCCATCCAGCCAGGCTATCATGCGATGCACAGCCTCAGGCAGTGGCCAACCCTCAGCTGGCAGGAATGCGAGATACCTGCAGCTGGCGGTGTGATAGTAATACCAGTATGGAAATTAGTTACTGCAATTTCAGACGGACAGACGTCCTCTCGACACTGGCACTTTTCTTTTCGTACAGGTCCATTGTTCTAAGCTTGTCTCATATTGCGCGCACAGGGGGCCATATCATACTCGCTATTCTCGTCATGGGCCCAGTGCAGCTCTGCAGCTCGATCCAGTTCCTCAAATTGTGCTGGACTCAGACAGCAACAATCGATTCTTCGGGAGGTCTGCTAGCTCGTTTTGCAGAAGCAAGCACACATGATCTTCACAGGCACAAAGGACTATCATGATGCCGCCGTGTCTTGTGAGCAATGTTGGTAATTTCAACAAGAGGTCATAGTGTCAGGAGTCGCCACTTCGGGCTCAATGTGCACTGTCGAGCACTGGAGAGCCTCAGCTGCTGCTTCCTCAGGTTCTTTGTGTTCTTTTGTACTAGATAAGTTGCTCTCCACAACATGTGAGCTTGTCAGCGCTTCACCTTCTAATATGCTTTCTGGCAAGGTATCATCGGGCTGCTTGCATTGAAATCTCCAGACTGCCACACAATTACCTCCCCTGCCTGCAAGTGGAGACCACAAGATGCAAGGGCTGGAGGTCTTAGATTACATGACGTGCGAGAAGCTGCCTAGTAGACACTGAGTATGCAGAAAAACACTTGGATGAGTAGCGGTACTCTTGCTACCTCTTGCCATCCTTCTCAACGGGTACTTGCGCATATTGCTGAAACAAAGCGGCACAATGGATCAACTTGGACAGTGCCTCTGAGAATGCACTGAGAAGGTTGTACTAGACCTTCCAAGGCAGCTGATGGGCTGCCGTCCTTGTCTTCCTCTGAGTCAGATTCTTGTGGCAACGTCAGGTTGTATTGTCTCTGCCCGGAGCTCGTTGCAGCCAGAGGGAGCCAGGGGTGAAAGCTGCAGCCATTAACCGTGTCTGCACATCCACAGAGGCCATTGAGGTGGTCAAACGATATGCTCTAGGCAAGCTAACAATTGTGCTAAGCTAAATAGCCTGACAGTCACGTCTTGATGACAACCGGAATGTCAGGAATGTCAGACACCTCGTTTACTCTATCAAGCAACTTGCACCAGCACGTTGACTTTGAGCTACACCTTGTGCTGGTGAGCAAAGGCAGACTGAGTTTCCTATCCTTACTGCACATTCACTTTGTATCATCGTCACTTGCCCACTTTGTATGTGCAACCTTATATGTTGCTAACAAGAGCCTCATGACATGGAGATGACTACTTCAACATTGGCATGATGCAGGGCCATCTCAGAGCTACCTGGAGCAGCATGGAAGGAGGAGACTTGCTCTCCTGTAAACAGATCGAAGATCCTCACTTCCCCATGCTGCACAGCGGCACAAGCTGTCCTTAACCTATTATGCTGTGCACTACAGCTTGATACTCACTCACTTACAGGGACTGCTTGATAGGCACTCAGAAGGACCTGCAAATGCAAATAATCGTCACACAATACCGTGTATAGCAGCAAAGCATGATATGAGTCAGAGTGCTGCCCGGAATTTTGTACTTCAGGCAGCTGCAACCGCAGACCTGCCCTCCTGTTGCAAGATGCCGACCGCATGGTTCAATATCAAAGGCTATCCGCTGGTTGGTCCCCTCCGCGGCACGATGCATCCTGGAGAAATAGAGAGAATGTCAGCTAGGATCATAGCTTCGGCTTTGTGAACCAAGACCTAAGTTGCTCCTGTCATGTGCTAGTGACTAAAACTCCCTGTGACCTGATGCAATTTGACTAACTTAAGTAAACTGATTGACAAGTCTCAATTAACCTGATGTGCTTTGATTCTCTCAGTAAGCCAACTCATAAGTCTCGTGTGCAGTACTTGTAAATGGCTTTAAATATCTCAGTAAGCCAATTGATAAGTCTCGAGCGCAGTACTTGTAAATGACTGTGCTTGACTGCCGCACGTCCCAGCAGAGAATGTAAGGGTCCTGCAGATGAAGCAATTCTTCATCAAAGCTGAGGAAGCTCCTGCTTGCAATTGAAGCTCGCAAATTATTGCAGATTATTGCAGGAGTCCATCTAAACTGCATTTGGAGAGTGCTCGTTAGCGGAATAAGTACATATATGTGTCTGAGCAGAACACAGATGAAGGACGGTGATACTTCAGGCTTACCTTACGTCCACCTGTGTATAAGTAATTGCCGTCTGCTGAAAATTGCGCCTGCATATTCAACAGATATCTCAATCTTGGTCAATTTGAGAGTAAGCAGGCAACTGGGTATGGAGCAGGCTTTAGGCTACAGAGTTTCCCAGAGAATAGAACGACCTCTGCATAGTCAGAGACTATGATCTGAAGAAGCGCACGCAATTGTCTGCAGCTTCCTGCAGCTGTCGGAGCTTGCCTGTGTGACACCCCCGACTTGCCCGTGCAGAATCAGGAGGGCCTCGCAGGTGCGGCTGTCGTAAATGCCTGTTGTGCGATTGTAGGAACCGGCAGCAAAAGTGCAGGCATCGGCTGGGCTGAATGCCAAGCAGGAGAGAATGCCTGCCAAGGAACCAGACATGATATCATACTTCTCAAAGGCCACAAACCTCCAGATCTATGCCTCTTCTACTTATAATTGCTCTTCAACAATGTGGGCAAGGGCGAATAAGTCACACTTGCTGACCATTCTGGCCATCCCTTGCTTTCGTCAGCGTGGAATGCTGCTGAAAATCTCTCCCAGGTATCGACGTGTCAAAGACGCGAATGATTTTGTTGTAACCGCAGTAGAGCCTGGGCAGGACAGAGGCAAGACAGAGTGTGAGCTCATTTGGCCTAAGCTCATGGCCTGCACGGCAAGCGTGCGCAGACGAGCGCTGCACTTGATCCGAGCATTGTGATCCTCCGGCAAAGAGTTCTGTCAAAGAGGGTAGGTAGAGAATGTCCTGCTCGAGTTTATTTTGTTGCAGTTCCAGTGAGCTTATTTGAACTTTGTGAAGAACATGGTGATTATGGGTTCAGACGTCAAGGAACGGTTAGTGTAAGGGATGGTGTACTTGTCACCAGCCGGCGTGAAGGCGAGGCTGTGGGCCGCTGTCACCTCATCAAGGTGGTCATAAGCACGGTACGTGCACCGCAGCTGCAGGCAACAGTGGCCAGCTGCCGCTCGCTCAATGTCAGCAACCGGCAGGTCAGCCTTCTAGCAAAGTAACAGCCGGCAGCCTCACTAATGGCATTGTCTGCATGGTGAAATTACTGCAGCTCTGCATATTTAGTGATACCCTTACCTCGCCGGAGACGGCGTCCCAGAGGTGCACCGGGTGTTCCCTGCAGGTGGAGGCGAAGACGCAGCTACTTGGATCTGCATGAAGGGCCCTCACACTTCTGGAGCAAGCTCACTATCTCTAGATTGCTTGCAGCATCGTCTCGGACTCAGGTATCAAGGACTGAGGCCTTGAGTTGAAGTATGCACATTTAAGAGCTGTCATGAACAGGTTTCAAGCATGCATGGCCAAGCAAATGACCGCCTCGGACTTCTTCTACAGTAACATGTGAATAAGAGCGAGTTGCAAGCGTTCTTGTTGCAGAGGTCTACTATGCACCAATGAGAAAAGTCCCATAGTGCAGATCGTTGCAGCATGTGCAAGAGTCACCTGAGGCGGACATGCGGGGGTACCAGCAGAAGTCGTACACGGTCTCGCCTTCCCAAGCCGTCATTGCGGCCGCTAGTGAGTCTGCCAATGTCCAGAGATCATACATTGAGGAGAGCTGATACATGGCTGAGTCTGTGTGCTCTTGACACCTACGAGCTTCGACAAGACTTCAACACCATAAGTTGGTACAGAATGCAAACTAGCAAATGACTGCTGAAGTTGCTGCCAATGTCGAGACTAGGTGCCACGCTCACTCATGCCTAGACCTCCGGTTGTGGGATGCCAAGCTTGCCCGCGTGCAGAAACATAAAGCTGACCCTGACTTGAGCTGTTTAGCCAAGTAGATGTCCAGAAGCCGCAGGTTTGCTTCCTGAGACAGTCCTGAGGGAGAGCACCAACCTTCTTCAGGAGAAGTGGCGGTGTCCAATGGCTCTCTGGCAAGCACGTCAACCGGGCTGCACACCAGACAGAGGGCATATGACTTAAGCCTCAGCGGCACTCCAAGTTGCAACTGAGAAGGGCCACTTAGCCAACATGTTGGGGCTGCAGCCACTGCCGAGAGGCAAGCCCAAGCAACAAGTGATACAGTCGCCAGAGGTGGGAAGCGTTAAGTGTGGGGATAGAGCAGCCGAGACACTGACAGGTCGAAGACGCGAAGGCTCGTGTCCTCGCTGCAGGTGAGGAAGCAAGCCCCGTCTGGCGACCTGGGCAGCGTGGCCGCGGCAACCACAGCCGGCCATGAGTGACAGACAGACAGTCACGGTGCCAGCGGCATCTTGCAACTCGGACCCGGACCCAAGCTGTGGCTTAAGAACACCAGCAGATTGCAGCTGGCAGAATCCAGCCGCCGGCCTCCCTAAACCTTGAATCCTAAACCCTAACCCTAGACCATAGATCCTAAATTCCTGACTGGCATACGGCAATTGCTGCGCTGTCCAATCATCTGCTGCCCACTTCTATGATGCGAGGACAGTGTTAGTGTTCTCCGCAAGTGCAGTCTATGCGACAGCAGTAAGGAAATCCTCCCTGCCATCCCAATAAAACCCTTGATTATAAAGCACGTATGATTCAGCCCGTTTGCTACACAGGTGCAACTTTGCTACCCGAGGCAGCTCAATGCTCAGCACCCTTGGCAGGGACCCTGACAACCAAACCAATATCCATAAAATCCTTCAACCCGTAAACCCGAACCCCTACACCCTACACCCTACAGCAGGTCTCCAAAGCGCCAGCCCGCTATGCCGGGTAGCTGCCGGCAAATCTGCACATGCTCAGCGCACCGACCATCGCAGCTGGCAGCTCACTCACCACTTCACGCCCTTGAGAAAGTTTCCATGCCGCAGCTTTTCATCGCGACAGTCGGCGCTGCTACAATCGCTGCGGCGCCCATACTGGCGTGCCAGCCAGAGGAGGAGCTCCGGTGGCGGCCCCTGCAGCTCCAGCTCCGGCCACTGCCATGTTGGGGCAGCCGCCTCCTCGGCGGCGGCGGCAGCCATGTCCTCCTTTGCTCGAGATTCTAGCTCTGCATCCGGAGCACTCGGCGGGCTCTGGGGTTGGAAGTCTGCGAGTGGGCTCTGTTTCTGTCACGACCTCTGTGCGTACTCCACGCTCGTGGGTACTGGCGCTCAGCAAAAAGGAGGGCCGGGGCTCCCATCGAAGAAACAGCTCTTCTAAAGCCCAGCTCCTTCCAGCTCTTCCCATCTCTCGTTCCTGCGACGACGTCGCCGCTCTTCTAATATCAGCAGCCGCATTCGTTCGTTCCTGAGACAATGAGTTTCGGCCTGTTTGCAACGTGCTCAGGCTGATGCTTTGCACCACAAAGCTGGGCGAGCTCTAGTTGGTGGCAGAAGGGCTTCGTATCTGCCATCTTCGTATCTGCCATCTAGTATTCAGGCATCAATTAGCGACATTTATGTTTTGACGAGTGGTTACTGAGCGGGTCAACATACTGTAGGTCTTAAGATGTGCTTGCCTTTGTACTTGGCCATTTGGCCTTCGTTTGTTTCAAATACACGAAATTTCTATGGGCGAGCACTTTCTTCTTCTCTATGGGCGAGCCCTTTCTTCTTTCTTCCTCAGCCGGGTGGTCTCCGTCATTTGGCCCCTGGAGGAAGAAGCAGAAGAAGAAGAAGGGCTCGCCCACCGAGGATAGGAAGAAGTGGCTCTCCCAAAAGGGGGCAAGGGCTGTGAGAAGCCAGCCCGAAAAGAATTGACAAGGTTCGAAGGGGCCAAACTACGAGCTAAGCAGCGACTGCGGGGCCTGAAGAGGCTATGGCAGAACGGGGGAGGATGGACCACTTAGTAGTTACGAGTGAGGAGCCTCACATCCGACAGACTAGCTGCCGGTAAACTATCCCCCTGACGAAAGCCGGAGGCCGCAGCGAGAGCACGGCCAGCACGCAGATGCAAGGCGTGGGCCATGGACCGCTGGAGGGAGGATAGGGGCTGGGAAATGCCAGCCCAAAAAAGAATGAACAAAGGACGAGAAGGGGCCAGGGAAAGCACTCAGAAAAAACAAGCACAAGAAGAAACTAAGCAGCTACGAAGCACTCAGTAACCCCTGCCTTCGTCAAATTTTTTCGGGCTGGCCTTTCACAGCCTCCTCCGAGATGCAATGTTCGGCATTCTCCAGGAGGCCGCGTACACGGTGGCCATGGAGAATACGTCGGTCATGCCCATCCTCCAGAGGGCCGACGGACTCCACTTGCGCCGCGTCGACCTGGTGGCGTCCACGCCGGGCGGCGGCGCGCGCATCATCGCTGATGTGATCATCGCTGATGTGTGGTCGACCGCTCCAACCCGGGGCTCTCTGCCCATTGAGGATAGGGGCTGGAAAACGCCAGCCCAGAAAAGAATGAACAAAGGACGAGAAGGGGTCAGGGGAAGTACGAAGAACAACAAGCACTGTAAAGAAACGAAGCAGCTACGAAGCACTCAGTAACCCCTGCTAAGCAGCCTCAGGTCAGAGAGACTGGGTTCCTGGAAGCGGGTCCCCTGGCCAGAGCCAGAGGCAGCAGCGAGGGCTCTCTGCCTCACGGGCTGGCCACGCTGCGGCGAAGGCCGCTCGCAGCAAGGCGGCCAAACACTCACGCCGACCACCCGGCTGCAGATGAGTTCGTACCTCTCGGGTCCCAGTGGCTCGACCTGCTGACCAGGCTTGCGCGGCGCGGCGTGTCCCGCAGGCGCGGTGAGCCGGCTGACTTCAACGCCGCTGGCCCGTGGGCTCAGGTATATCGTATGCGATTGTCCGTCTCCCTTCAGCGGTCCATGGCCGACGCCTTGCATCTGCGTGCTGGCCGTGCTCTCGCTGCGGCCTCCGGGTTTCGTCAGAGGGATAGGTTTCCGGCAGCTAGTCTGTCGGATTTGAGGACTACTGAGTAGTCCATCCTCCCCCATTCTGACAGAGCAACTTCAGGCCCCTCCGTAGCTGCTTAGCGCTTTTTAGGCCCCTCCATCATTTGGCCCCTTCGAACCTTTGTCAATTCTTTTTCGGGCTGGCTTTTCACAGCCCTTGCCCCCATTTGGGAGTGCCACTTCTTGTCACAGCCCTCACAGCCCTTGCCCCAATTGGGAGAGTTCTCATTTAACAGCCCTTGCCCCCATTGGGAGAGCCACTTCTTTCACCTTCTCCATTCCTTTGGGCTCTCCCAGCCACCAGTTACTCTGGACGCGCTTGCTTCTTCCACAGCCCTTGCCCCCAATGGGAGAGCCACTTTCTTTTCACAGCCCTTGCCTTCTACCCTTCTTCAGGCTGGGGTACGGTCAGCCATGCGAGCTGCAGTGGCGAGCGGGGGGTGATGCGCTGGAGACCCTCCACTCCACCAGGGGCGGCGCCAAGGGGATCCACTGGCGGGGTTCTACTATGCGCTGGCACATCACCGTGCGCTCCAGGCAACGGTCGCGGTCCACCCCGGCGTCCTCGTGCCGACGTACGCTGATGACACCACGCTGGTGGGGAAGCCAGAAAAGGGAAGCCAGAGGATGTCGCAGCTGCCTTCGACACCCTCCAAGTGCAGCTGAACGCGATCGGCCTGGATATTCGGGCGGACAAATGTAGCGCCTGGTCCCTCAGGGCCTGCCAGCCCACCTGCGCCTGCCCGAGGGTTGCCAGACACCAGCCGGGGGCCTCACCCTCCTCGGCGTCCCCCTAGGCGCACCTGCCTTCGTGACGGAGCAGCTACAGGCGCAGCTGCAGGAACACCTCCGGCCAGCGGACCGTCTTCACACGCTGCAGGACATGCAGCTGGCGACCGCGATGCTGACACGGTGCATTGCGCAGCGGCCACACTATCTGGCCCGCACCATCCCCCCTCGTCGGCGGTGAAGGCAGCGTATGCGCCTTTGACTCCGGCATCCTGGCGTCCGCGGCCACCCTCGTGCAGCACCCCACGTTCATCACCTCACCAGCTGCCCTGCTGCAGGCTAGCCTGCCGACCAGCCGTGGCGGCTTGGGATGCCGCTCAGTTGCCCGCGCCTGCGAGGCGGCCTACATGGGTAGCTGGGCTCAGGTGGCAGCCCCGAAGTGCCAGAGGTTCCTTGTCCACGGCCAGCGCGCCCTGGAGCGGGCGGCAGCTGAGATGGAAAGCGGTCAGCTGCCTTTTCAGGTTGCCCTCCGCTCTGCCCGCGACGGGCTCCTGGCGGTCCACCCCCACATGTCGGAACAGGCCGTTCCTTTCATCCACCTCGCCCACACCCCAGACCAGCGTGCCCAGGCGGCGCTGGCTGAAATAGCGGCCCTCGACCAGGTGGTGGAGCTTCTCCGTCCGCCTGACCTTCGAGGGCGCGTCCGGCTGCTCTCAGCCTCCTCCCCTGGGGCGGCGGCGTGGCTATTAGCGCTCCCACTCCACGCGGCGCTCACTATGCCCGACGAGGTCTTCAGGACGGCGGTCCATCGGCTCTTGGGCCTCCTCCCTCCCTGCCTCGTGGGCGTCACTCAATGCGAGTGCGGTGCCCGTCACGTTGATCCTGCGGAGCTGGCCGCCCATATGCTCCGTTGCACACGGGGGCGAGCGGACCGCTTCGCACGACCTCCTGCGCGACGGTATGCAGGGGGTATTTTCGGAGGCTGGCTTTAAGGTCGCGGTGGAGAACTCCATAATGCCCATCCAGCTGGGCGCGGACGGCCAGCCCCATACGCGACGCGCCGACCTGGTCGCTATCCCGCCCGGCGGCGGTCCCCGCATCATCGCTGATGTGGTGACAACTGACTGCATCGACTCCGCCAATCCCACCAGATACGGCGTCGTTTGCAGGGCACGCGGTCGGCCAGGCGGCCCGGGGCAAGGAGCGAAAATATGCTGATCACCCGGTGGGGGATGAATTCGCGGCCCTGGCGATGGATGTACACGGGGCTCGTGTACATCCATCGGCAGCCGCTGGCTGGATCTCATTCAGCGGCTTGCCCGCCAGGCCATTGACCGGCGGCCGGGTTTGCCAGGGGCGATGCCCGGCTTCAACGCCGCCGGTTCGCTCGCACAAGTCTTCCGCATGCGCCTGGCCGTATCGCTTCCACACGCGAGCAGGCCGTGCTATGGCCGCCGCCTCTGGGTCTCGGCGGAGTGCCTCTTTCCCTGCAGCGAGCAACTCAGACCTGATGTTGCTCACTCGTGGGTACTGAGCTTCCCTTTGCATCGTTTCTGTGTTCTGCAGTGTTTTGTAGTGTAGTCCTTTTTCCGGGTTCCGGGTTCCGGGACGTGCATGGGGCTCTCGGATCCCACTGGCTCGACCTGTTGGCCACGCTTGCACGGCGCGCTGTGTCCCTCAGGCGCGGTGAGCCGGCTGACTTCAACGCCGCTGGCTCGTGGGCTCAGGTGTATCGTATGCGCTTGTCCGTCTCCCTCCAGCGGTCCATGGCCCACGCCTTGCATCTGCGTGCTGGCCGTGCTCTCGCTGCGGCCTCCGGCTTTCGTCAGGGGGATAGTGTACCGGCAGCTAGTCTGTCGGATGTGAGGCTCCTCACTCGTAACTACTAAGTGGTCCATCCTCCCCCGTTCTGCCATAGCCTCTTCAGGCCCCGCAGTCGCTGCTTAGCTCGTAGTATGGCCCCTTCGAACCTTGTCAATTCTTTTCGGGCTGGCTTCTCACAGCCCTTGCCCCCATTGGGGGAGCCACTTCTTCTTTCTTTGGCTTTGGACATTGTCCATTCTATTTTGGGCTGGCTTTGCCAGCCCCTCTTCTCTATGGGCGCGCACTTCTCTCTCGTGAGCCGGCTGACTTCAACGCCGCTGGCCCGTGGGCTCAGGTATATCGTATGCGATTGTCCGTCTCCCTTCAGCGGTCCATGGCCGACGCCTTGCATCTGCCTGGCCATGCTCTCGCTGCGGCCTCCGGGTTTCGTCAGGGGAATAGTTTTCCGGCAGCTAGTCTGTCCGATTTGAGGACTACTGAGTGGTCCATCCTCCCCCGTTCTGACATAGCATCTTCAGGTTGTTTAGCGCATTTTAGGCCCCTCCATCATTTGGCCCCTTCGAGCCTTTGTCAATTCTTTTTTTGGCTGGCTTTTCACAGCCCTTGCCCCCATTGGGAGTGCCACTTCTTTTCACAGCCCTCACAGCCCTTGCCCCCGTTGGGAGAGCCACTTCTTCTTTAATAGCCCTTGCCCCCATTGGGAGAGCCACTTCTTTCACCTTGTCCATTCCTTTGGGCCTCCCAGCCACCAGTTAATTTGGCCGCGCTTGCTTCTTTCACAGCCCTTGCCCCCATTGGGAGAGCCACTTTCTTTTCACAGCCCTTGCCCCATTGGAAAGTGGCTCTCCCAATGAAGAAACTTTCGTGTATTCGATACAGACAAAGGCCAAACGGCCAAGTACAAAGGGAAGCACATCTGGAGACGTACATCATCTACAGCAGATTGACCCGCTCAGGAACCACGGGTCAACACATAAAGGTCGCTAGTCGATGCAAAAATACTGGATGGCAGATACGAAGCCCTTCTGCTACGAACTAGAGCTCGCCCAGCTTTCTGGTGCCAAGCATTAGCCTGAGCACGCTGCAAACAGGCCGAAACGTGTCGTCGCAAGAACGACAGGTATGCAGCTGGCAGGCCCATCTCAGCCGGAAATACAATGGGTGCAAGGGCTGTGAAAAGCCAGCCCGAAAAGAATCGACAAAGGTATCAGAAGGAGCCAAATGACGAGTGGAAAGTGGCTTCCCATTGGGAGAGCCACTATCCTCAATTGGGCGAGCCCTTTCTTCACTTTCTTTCTTCCTGCGTGCTTGGCCGCCTTGCTGCGAGCGGCGTTTCGCCGCAGCATGGCCAGCCCGCGAGGCAGAGAAGAGAGCCCCGGATTGGATCGGTCACTTTATCTACAGTCTCAAGGAAGAAATCTGAAAGAAAAAGGGAAGAACATGAATACCAGGGCTTGCGACGCGTGGTAACGGAAAGAAAAGCGCGCCCATAGAAAAGAGGGGCTGGCCAAGCCAGCCCAAAAAAGAATGGACAATGTCCAAAGCCAAAGCAAGAGGAGCCGGAGAAAGGACTACACTACAACATACTGCAGAACACAGAAACGATGCAGAGGAAAGCTCAGTACCCACGAGTGAGCAACATCAGGTCTGAGTAGCTCGCTGCAGGGAAAGAGGCGCTCCGCCGAGACCC
>WELB01000098.1:353615-370471 GCA_009602725.1 Spirogloea muscicola
GGGCAGCTCCCGCCGGCGCCGAACCACCAGCACCACATGGCCATGGCCGTCGGCGGCGGCATGGGCCACAGCCACCAGCTGCTGGGAGCAGCGCAGAGCGGCGGACACCATCAGGTGGGCGGCGGCGGCGCGCTGCACCACGGCAGCAGTGGCCCGTACGGATTGCCGCTGGGGCAAGCACCGGGTGCGGCGGGCGGTCAGCAGCAGCCGCCGCCGCCGACGGGGCAGCAGGCGCAAGGTGGGCAGGGGCTGCAGGCAGGGTCGGCGCCAGGAGTGGCCGCGGCGCTGTTCCAGCCTCGTGTCAGCCGAGCGATCAAGATCGTGAATCCGAACACGCAGGAGGAGGTGAAAGTGGAGGCTCGCCGCGACGTGCGCAAGGCGGTGGCGCTGCCAGATGCCATTTCAGGCGCCAGCGTTGGCGGCGGCGGCAGCAATGACGGCAGTGCCTCGGCATCAGGAGGAGGCGGCGGCGGGGGCGGCGGCAGCCGCATGCCGCCGCCGCCGCCGCAGCCGCTGCAGCAGGTGCCCGGGCAGGCCACGGTGGAGTCGCTGTACGGGCAGCCTGGCGGCCACCAGCAGATGCTGAACGCGTATTACGCTGCAGGCATGACGCCGTACGGCGGCAGCGTCGGCGTGCCGCACCACCAAGCCTTCTTCGCCGGCGGGCCCCCCGGCGCGCCGCACCAAGGCATGCCCAAGCCGGGCCAGGGCGGCCCCCCGGTGCGCTTCGCGGGCTTTGTGCCGCCAGCTGCCGGAGGCATGCCTTACCCGTACCCAATGCCGCCGGTGCAGCAGCAAGCGGCTGCTGCTGCGGCGGCGGCGGCCGCAGCGGCGCAGCAGCAGCAGCAGCAGCAGCAGCAGCACCATCACCTCCAGCAGCCGCAGCCGCTGCCGCCGCAGCCGTCGTTGCAGCAACAGGCTTCGCTGCAGCAGCAGCTGCCTGGCGAGGGGGGCATGATGCTGCCGCCACAGGGCGTGCCGGCTGTCGTCACGCCGCAGCGTATGGGAGGTGCTCCTCCGCCATTGCAGCAGCAGCAGCAGCAGCAAGTGCAGCAGCAGAGCCTGGGGCACATGGGCCACCCGCGGGCAGCGCCGCAGCAGGGCGGCCACGGCGCGGTGGCGCAGCTGGCGCAGATGCCCGCGCTCAAGTTCGGCGACATGGACCTGGGCAGCGTCGGCGTCAGCTCGGGAGGCGGCAGCGGCGGCCTTGGCATGCTGCCGTTGGGCGCATCCCACTTCCAGGTCAGTGGCGGCGGCGGCAGCGACAAGGCCGGCGCCGCCCACCAGTCACTGCCGCATGGCCTCGATGGCCGAACGCTGCAGTACGGAGACTTCAGCCCGGCGGCACCGGTGGGTCGGGCGTCGAGTCAGATGCCGCGGATTGTCGGCCACGGCGGCATGGTGCAGGGGAGCGGGCCGTTACTGCAGCAGCAGCAGCAGCGGCCAACGGGGCCTCTTGTGCAGATGAAGGGCGGCGGCGGCAGTGGCGGCATTGGGCCCCCGCTCTCGAGCATGCCAGGCGGCAGCGGCAGGGGCCAGGGGAGCGGCGGCAGCGGCGGCGATGGCCGGCTGCAGCCGGCTGGCAGCAAGGCCGCGGGGCTGGCGGCGCCGCAGCAGCCGCAGCTGGTGCGCGAGAACTCGCTCGGGCGCGAGCGCGAGGGCAAGAAGAAGGGTGGCAAGGCCGCACAGCGCGGCGGCAGCGGCGGTCTGACCAGGCAGAACTCCAGCGGCAGCGTCGGCGGCGGCAGCGCCGGCAGCGGTGGCGCGCAGCCGCCCCTTGTCTCGGCCGTCACCGCGGACAGCGGCCATGAGGACAAGGACAGCACACCCGCCATTAGTGCCAGCAGCAATCAACAGCCAAGTGTGGCGCAGGGCCGGCCAGCGATGGCGAGTGCCCCTGCCGTAGTCTACGCCCCGCAGGTGAATGCTGATGCCGAGCCGGCGGCCCGGCTCAAGGGATCTGCCCCTGCCCCACCATCGGTTGCAGTGGTGCACGAGGCAGCTGCGCCAGCGGCGGCGGCGCTCATGGAGGCCATTGCCTTTGGTAGCTTGCCCTCGCCGCCGGCCACAAGTGCTCCAGCGGCTGCTGAGGAGGCCAGCGCAGCTGCAGCCGCACCGGCCCCCATTAAGGCTGCAGAGGCACCCGGCGTCGACACAGCGTCGGATGCGGCCAAGTCGGCGGAGGGCTCTACGCCAGTGACAGAGCCGACAGCCTCTGCTGAGGCCAGCACCGAGGTGGAGGTAACGCCAGCAGCGCCTCTGTTGCCTGAGTCCAGCGCTGCTACAGAAGCGGCACCTGAGTCAACCAATACTGTCGGAGGACTGAAGGAGGACAATGTAGCTGGGGCAGAAGGCGGGTGCCTTGATGCGCCTGAGCAGGAGAATAAGGCTGGTGAGGAAGCCGTCGAGCAAAGTAGCGCCACCAGTGATCCAATTGGAGTTGCAGACATGCCGGCAGTGGGCGAGGTGTCGCCAGCACCTGCCAAGGCCGAGGTTGGCGCCCCTTTGGATC
Organism: Spirogloea muscicola; assembly: GCA_009602725.1. Classification (NCBI taxonomy): domain Eukaryota; kingdom Viridiplantae; phylum Streptophyta; class Zygnematophyceae; order Spirogloeales; family Spirogloeaceae; genus Spirogloea; species Spirogloea muscicola. The sequence continues at coordinate 356,128 of WELB01000098.1, forward strand.
CTCCCGAGCCTGGGGAAACGCCAGAGCAAGATGCGGTTGAAGGCAAAGAGCAGGGCGAAGTCGAGCCTGGGGTAACGCCAGAGCAAGATGCGGTCGAAGGCAACCAGCAGGGCGAGGCTGATACCGTTGCCGAGCACAGCATGGAGACTGTGGAGGACCTCCCGGACAGCTCAGCTCCTGAGGAGGGCCCCTTGACAGCCAGCAGCAATGTCGACAACGAGCAGCCGGAGACCGTCCCTGAGTCGAGTGCTGCTTGTGCAGCTGCGTCAGAGTCAGAGGTTGAGCCGTCGGGAGCAGCATCAGGCGACGCCACGACTGGAACGTCCCCAGTGGAGCTGATGCCAGCTGCGCCAGAACCAGCTGAGGCAGATACTGTGGATGCAGACGTCATGAGTGCCAGCACAGAGGAGCCACCTGCCAAGACAGAGTCGTCGTTGCCAGCGAAGGAGGTCCAGGCTGCAGAGGAAGCACCCCCGAATGAGCCGGCGGTCGACTTGCCGGTGGTTGACGAGGACGGCCAGGCAGTGGATTGCTCGGCACCTGGCTCCGAGGCTGACTCCGGCGCTGACTCCGAGGCTCTCCCAAAGCACGAGGTGCTGCCAGGGGCAGCTGAGGCCATTGAGCCAGCCCCAACGACAGCTTCGCTTTTGACGCCGGCTGGAGGGGAGGTGATGGAGAACTGTGTCGACAGTGAGAATGCCATGGAGGCTGGCACTGGGGCTGAAGGCGCTGAGGTTGATGGGCCAGCCGAGGCCAAGTCGATGGTGGAGGTGGAGCTGAGCGACGCTGGTGAGGCTGCTTCTGTGCCCGTTGCTGAGGCCGAGGAGGAGGGGGAGCCGATTGCGAGCACTGCTGCCGCAGCTCCACCAACAGCCGAGGCCGATAGTGAAGAGGAGGTGAGCTGAAGCACTCAATGCATTGCCTCAACGATTCTAGTCACAATCTAATCACTAGATACAATTCCGAGGATGGCTGCATGAAAGTCCTAAACCCTAACCCGAAAATCTTGTGATTTTTATAGTGTGAGGTTTCCCTCAATCCTGGAGTTGCATCCGCTTGGTCGACAATGTCAACTTTGGACTCTGCAATGGGACTTGCAAGTTGCTGAACGACCAATTATGACATCTCGCAGGCTGTCTTAGGCTCGCTTGTGGCTGATGAGGAAGCTGCGCCCAGCACTGTCCCTGGTGCCTCCACGATTGAGGACGCCGATCGGCAAGAGCTGCCAGATGGTCAGGCCGAGGCGGAAGGGACCAGTGCTGACCCGGAAGAAGAAAGCGCCGGGGAAGCCGAGGATGGCTCTCTCGCCTTAGGCAGCATCAAGGAGGTCATTGGCATTGTCCTGTTGTCTAGTGCTGAGGCTGCGGTGGCGGCAGAGGCTCCCGGCACCATCGAGGAGGACTCGCTGCCCTTGGCTGAGCAGCCTGTGAAGGTGGAAGAGCTTGCTGGGGAGGCGGAGAAGGTGGTCGAGGCGCCGGCGTTCGAGGAGGAGGAGATTGACGGCAAGGTCGCAGTTGAGCTCCCGCCTGAGCCAGAGGGCGGCAGTAAGACGTTGACCACCAGTATGCCACTGGCAAATGGGATGGAGGTGGTGACTGAAGAGTCAGCAGATGGGCCGGAGCTCACGCCTTTGCAGGGCTCTACTGCGGCTGAGGTCCTGGCGGCTGAGGTCAAGACAGTGGAAGACGTGACAGCTTCGGAGGGGGAACCGTTTGACCAGGCGGCGAATGAGGCCGATGAGGCTGCCGGCGATGCCAGTGAGGCCATGGGCACCGCGGCAGCGTTGGCCGCCAATGCCAGCAAGAAGAAGAAGAGCCGGAAGTCGATCCTTGCCAAAGCGGATGCAGCAGGTGCAAATGCGGACCTCTACAATGCGTACAAGGCGGCGACCAAGGACGAGGACGAGGAGACCGCCGCTGCCAATGTCCCATCGGCAGCTGCTGCTGCTGCAGCCTCTGCCAGGCCGCCGGCGCTGGTCAAGCCGCCTACCGTCAAGGAGGTGGATGACTGGGAGGACGTGGCGGATTCGCCGACGCCGCGGGGCCCTTCGAAGCGGGGCCTCCTGCTGCCAAAGCCTGTCAACGGCAGCGGCGTTGGTGGCGGCGCCAGGGACAACACGCGGACGTACAGCCGCGACTTCCTGCTGAAGCTTCGGGAAGGCGGCATGGAGCTGCCGCTTGACTTCCGGGTGAGCAAGGAGGTTGCGCGGGACCTACTCGTCACGCCGGCGCGCATGGACGTCGTCGGCGGCGGTGGCGGTGGCGGCAGTGGCGGCGGCGGCGCTGGCGGCGGGGCTCACCACCACCCTGTTCACACGCCGCACTCGCCGGCGGGCGCTGCCATGGCTCTGGCTGCCATGGACCGTCGGCCGAGCTTCGAGCGGACAGCACCGCGGGCGCCGGTTGACGAGGACAGGTGGCAGCGAGCTGCACCGATGCCGCCGCCGCTCGGGGGGGGCGCTGACCACGGCGTACTGGGCCAGCCAGGAGCGAGCTTCCGTCCAGGCATGGCCATGCCGCCAGGCGGCCTCATGGGTCTGGTGCGCCCGAGCGGCGGCGGCGGCCTGGTCCGCCCGGGCATGTCGCCGGCCATGATGGGGCTCATGCCATCGCACATGGTGCCCGGCGGCGGCGGCGCGCCTCGACCCAATGGCATCAACGCCGACAGGTGGGGCAAGGCGCCGATGCCTGGGGTTGGCGGCGGGCCGGCGCCGGCGCCGCGCATGCCGCTCCCGGCGCTGCACAAGGTGGCCAACAAGTACGAGGTCGGCAAGGTGTCCGATGAGGAGGAGAAGAAGCAACGTGCAGTCAAGGGGATCCTCAACAAGCTGACGCCACAGAACTTCGAGCGCCTGTTTGAGCAGGTCCATCTCCTCCTCATACAGTAAATTTTGTGCAGATCGTTCAGATTCACATCCATGTCCAAGCTTTTAGAACCGAACATAGACAAATAGGCATTGCGTCTTTACGATAGTGTAGCTGTTACTGGAGCTGTCAGGCACCTTATGTTCAAGGAAGTTTTCTGGCTTGAGTTACATCAGTGGGCAACATATGTGCTAGATCTGACCCTACAGTGTGTTCTGTGCAGGTGAAGGAAATTGGCATTGCAACAGCAGACACGCTCCGGGGGGTGATCTCGCAGATCTTTGAGAAGGCGCTACTGGAGCCGACCTTCTGCGAGATGTACGCCCAGTTCTGCGCCGCCCTGGCACAGGAGCTGCCCAACTTTGGCGAGGGCGACGAGAAGGTCACGTTCAAGCGCGTGCTGCTGAACAAGTGCCAGGAGGAGTTTGAGCGCGGGGAGCGTGAGCAGGAGGAAGCCGAGCAGAAGACGGAGATCATCGAGGGGCAGGATGATGGGGGCGATGGTACTGGCGGGAAGCCGGAGAAGCGGGCGCTCAGCGAGGCGGAGCAGGCTGTGCGGCGCAGCAAGGCTCGCAAGCGCATGCTGGGCAACATCCGCTTCATTGGCGAGCTGTTCCGCAAGAGCATGCTGACGGAGCGCATCATGCACGAGTGCATCGTGAAGCTGCTGGGCAACCCGCAGGCGCCCGAGGAGGAGGACGTGGAGGCGCTGTGCAAGCTCATGGCGACGATAGGGTCGCGCATCGACCACCCCAAGGCCAAGGATCACATCAACGCGTACATGAACCACATGTCGACGCTGGCCAAGAACCAGCTGCTGTCGTCTCGCATCCGCTTCATGGTGCTGGACATCATCGAGCGGCGCGCCAACAATTGGGAGGAGCGGCGCAAGGTGGAGGGCCCCAAGAAGATTGAGGACGTGCACCGCGACGCAGTCACGGAGCGCCGCAACGCTGTGGCGGAGGCAGGCCGTGCCGGCTTCCAGCGCGGCAGCAGCGGCGGCNGCCGCCGCCGCCTCCCGGGGGCAGCCGAGCTGGGCCGCGTGCCGGAGGCGGCGGCGGCGGCGCATTTGGGGGCGCACAGGATGTGCGACAGGATGTGCGGCGCGAGGACGACCGCTCGAGCATCCTAGAGATGGCTGCCAGCGGGCGGCCGATGGCGCTGGCTCAGCGCCAGGGCGATGACAGCGCCATGACCCTCGGCCCGCAGGGTGGCCTTGGCAGAGTGGGCGCTCGCGGTCTCGGCTTAGGTGATCTTGTCTGCCACTGTCTCCAGACGCTTTCTCAATATGTTGTCGCAGTCGCATGTGTCACGCTGTTTGAGTACACTGACATCCGTTTCAGCACAAATTAGTAGCTTCAGGATTGAATGCATTAGGCAATCAAGGGGCCTAATAGAGTTGATTGTGCTTACACCACGTGCAGCTCCAGGGATGGGGATGGGACGGCTTGGGTCCGAGAGGGGCTTGTCGCCGTTCCGAGGGGATGCGAGGGAGCCAGACCTGCGGCCCGGGTTCCCAGAGCGGCCGGGCTCGTCTGTGCCAGTTGGGGCGCTCATCACGAGGGACCTCCGGCCCAGCAGCGCGAAGTCCGCGGGAGCCCCAGAGAAGGCGGTCGTGCTCGCTGCGGTGGCGGAGCCGCCGCCTGCTGCTGTGCAGGAGGACGAGGCTGCGGCGTCTGGCTCCCCGGCCATGGACGAGGCCGAGCTCGCGAAGAAGAGCACGAGCACTCTGGAGGAGTACTTCAGGTCAGCTAACTACAGTCTCAACTCGTTGCAACCGCTATGTTGACCATGTGTTCATGGAAAGCTGTCAAGGTGATGTCAAGGGCTCATCTATTATCTTTCATCGTTCATTGGCTGTTATAGACTCTGCCTGTTGACACCTCAGGCCTTTACCTGTTAGTCCCATTGCACCCATTGCAGCATCCAAGACTACTTGGAGGTCGTCCAGTGCATCAAGGAGCTGCAGCTGGAGTACCGCCCGAAGATGCTCGCCGCATGGGTCAAGCTCGTGTTTGAGAAGAAGGACAAGGAGCAGGGCCTGCTCGGCGATCTCCTCCCTCGCCTCGCTCAGGACTCTCCTCCTGCGCTCAGCAAGGAGGACATTGCCAAGGGGTGGGCAAACATACCGACATCCCTGACATGCTTATACCAGTCATTGAGTGTGGCATCACTACCAGTGTTGTATCTTAATGACGCATCAAGAAGGCAGCTGCTTAGTCCAGGACTGTCGTCATCTCCCGTGGCTTGGTGGAGGAGTTGCTCGGTGGTCTTACTATTCTTCGACTGCTGGTACGTCCCTTGTAGATGGTGGTGCAGACAAGTCAGTGACCTCTCAATCTTGTGCCGCTGCGCAGGCTGGCAGTGGTCCTGGAAGACCTGGAGGACCTGGCCGTCGACGCGCCATTTGCGCCGAGGACGCTCGGGGAGATTCTTGGCAAGTTGGTCGCTGCGGATGCACTGGTGCTTTCGGAGGTGGGCCGCCTACTGAAGGAGGGCGGCATGGAGCCTGGGGAGCTCGTCAAATACGGGTCAGCACAGAAGGTCCTTGTGGAGCTCCTGAAGACGCTGAAGGGTTACCGTGGGGACGTCGACCTGGAGAGCATCTACCGAAGCTCGGGGCTGAAGCTTGAGGACTTCATGCCAGAGGAGGAGCGTGCAAAGGCGGACTGCTTGGACACGCTGCTGGAGGAGAGTGGCCTTGAGGGCCTCTATCCGGTGAGCTTAGAAGCTGCTTCACGAATCATCCAACGAAATGAGACTTCATGGTGCTAGGCTGGCTTCTGGGTGGTCTGTTAAGTGACCTTCTGACATGTATCTAACTCATTAAGTGACCTTCTGACATATATCTAACTTAGATGTGTTGGTTGTCCGTATGCTTGCATGTTTCTGGTGGTACAGATGAAGTGGGTAGAGAAGCAACTCAGAGTGTCCTTGGCGCACGACGAGCTGGTAGACAACCTCCATGCATGGTTACAGGTTGGCCTGGCAGAGCGCCGCCTCGGCACCTAAGTCCTAGGGATCACATTAACCCTTGAATCCTATATCGTAAACCCACACCCACTTCTCTTACTGTTACCTTGTTCTGGAGCGTTGTGCTTCCTTTGCCTTTGCTCTGATAACAGGCGGCCCCACTTTGATGAAACAGGAGCATGTGCCAGCAAGCACATTGGCTGAACCTTCATTCCTGCGGCTCCTCATTAGGAGCATATTTGATGTCATTGTCCACCGCTCTCCTCCTTCTTACGAGGTAATATACATGTCTTCAACATTCAGAAGTTTAGTATCTGAAGTAGTCAACTGATAGGGACTCGATTTGAGCCAACCAAGCAGGGCACCTGCTGCTCAAAGGAAAGCTATGACACAAACTCCTGGTAGTTTAGAGCTTGAGTTGGCACATTACCATGAGATAGCTGCTTTTGCTCAGTCTGTTTCAGATTCTGGTGCATCTACAGTTAGCAATTTCTGTGATGGAGACAGTATTTATACTTGGTTATGAGGAGGGTTTTCCGTGGACAGTGCACCATAATATCGTTCCTTTAGTCTTCACTTCTTAATGCCTTCTCAAGTGCCAAAATGATCTGGACTTCTCTAGCATTCAGCTTGCAGGATTTCCTAGGCTGACACAATGTTGACCTTATGTTGTACGTATGCTACGCATGGCAGAAGGGGAGTATTGCCAAGTATGCTCAGCTACTGAAGAGCGCTGCAAGCGGAAAGGGAGCTTTATTGAAGCAACAGCAATGTGAGATTGAGTTGCATGGCTTTGTTTCTGCATAGCTGTGTCTCTCATGTTGTTTGCATGCAAAACTACAAAGATTTAGCCTAGATCTTAAATTCGTCAAGCCATTAATGCACATCAAGAAGTGGTTGCTGCTGATCTTCCGGAGAAAGCAGGTGGCGGGGTTTGACTTAAGTCCATACCCTCCGTATGCCTTTTCATTCTCATGGGGACGCTATCTGCCATCTGCTGAATGTGTCCAATCCTTGCTGGTGTCTGCAGACCTCTTTGCTGCGCAGCAATTGGCAGACAGCCTGGGCCACCCTCCTGGCCTTCTGACTTCCATCTTCCAAAGCCTCAATGACGCTAAGGTCAAGCCCTCTTGCACCACGCAGAATGGGTAGTAGTGACATCGTCGATTCTGCCTGTTGTGTATGCAAGCTTTGTAGCTCTGAGGCTCGTCTATAATAGAGCTTATGGCCTGCAAAGGAAGCGGATGGGTTCACTGCCTAGCAAGTTTCTCATGGGTTGCACAGTGTAACTATACATTGCTAGCCCCCGTAACATGGGTCACAGTCACTAGAAGGAAAGTGCTGTGGAGACATATAATTTTCGTTATAGTGATTGAGCTTTTGTTATCTATACCATTTGTTATTGAATTTATTTGCAAGGTCGTCCTATCTGTCCTGGGCTATCAAAGTCATAGGTTAGTCACTTGATGAATCTTCTGTACGTTCCATGTCCTGACAAGAACATCCCATTTTTTGTGCACAGGTAATCCAGGTGGAGGCCTTTCAACAGTGGAATGACGACACCAAGGACCTTACACCTGGCAAACAACAGGTTACTCCAACTGACATGGCTTGCACTTTCTTGCGATGCGTATTGCGGCCCAGATATTGTATAGTTGCAAGGTAATGGAAAGGAATGCCTTAATCCGCATTCATGGATGTTGCAATGTGCACGTGACCTTGTGATTGGTGCGCTAGCTAGAGTGGGATGGTACTTGACACTGTGTCAATGCAGGCGGTGAAGGAGGCATTCAAGTGGTTGCAGCAACTGTACCAGGAGGAGGAGGAGGAGGAGGAGGAGGATTAGTTTTGGTTGATGCAACTTTAGCACCTCATCTGAAGGAGGAGAGACAATGGCAGATTCCACCTTCACTGACCTTACTCTCAAGTGACGGCTCCTGTGTTTTCCTGGATAACCAGAATGACGGCCAATTACAAGTCCACAGGACGCTATAAGGGCCGCCGGAGAGGAGCCCCACGTTTGTACAGCGCGTGAGTGAAACTCTGAAGAACATACACACAAGCATTTTTTCCCCACACTGTGCCAATCAATGTACGTCATGTTGGGTTTGCGTTTAGTCTGTTATGGAACACAGGCATGACATTGTTGAGTAGACACTGTGGTGCCTGGTGGAAATTCACGCCTTTGTCCTTCGAGCCTCTGAGGCATGCTCGAAGCTGGCAAGCCGCTAGACCAACTGAATCAGCAAGCAGGCTGCTGGACAGAATAAGGTGGTCCATGATGGAAGCTCCAGCACTCCAAAAAAGGCATCGATTGCCTAGTTTAATTTGCAATCACCTGGCAACCTTATGCATAGGTGTCGCAGTGAGAAAGAATGGAACATTATAACTGGCTGTCTCGAGCCATCAGGCATTGGAGAGAGCTATGTACCACACAGCAGCATTACCACTCTGTCACAACACAACGTCAACCAGCGAGTTCTGGCCGGTAAAAGCGACAAGATGACGTTGAAAGGAACATAGGTAAGCCTAAGCAGATGGAGGATGCCTCAGGGATTGCTATTAAGAGGACCCAGAGGCGCTGCCAGAAAGATCACAGGAGCCACATCCACCACAGTAAGCCAAGGCTGGCTCCGTGGTCGATGGAAAAGCCAACCAAAAGGCACGGTGAAGGCATGACTTCGGTGAGAAACCTTGAGAATTATGAGAAGCCAACAATCGTGATTCTTCAGGGGCCAGTAGTTGGGCCAAGGCGGCTGGCCTGGCGGGGCTGCTGGTGTGGCGCGCTACTGTGGCGGAGGCTGTGCCGCCGCCTCACCTCCTCTGCCATGGCCAGGTAAAGGTAGCCTCCACGTCAACACTTACACAGGCTTTCAGCCCAGCACCACTGACTTGAGGTTCTAACTCAAACAACGACCAATGCATACAGCGCATGATGCATAGCCTGCAATTTGACTTCAGTACCTCGTCTGGAGGCTAGCTCTCTTTGCAGCTCCTCCTGCCACTGCTGCTGCTTGACAGCACCCCAGGATATATAGCTGCAGCAAGGTCAACAGTGCAAAGTAAGATACACTGCTACCTGTGCTTTCGTAGCAGAGATAGGCTACCTGCTAATACACCAACTGCCGTACTTGGTACCTAGCATATTGGATGCGAGCCCATGAGAGACACATCAGCGGCAGACTTAAGTGACGGCCAGACCTGGAATTTGCATCCCCTTGGCGATCAGCAGGCGGCGTGAGAGGGGTGTTGGCCCGTTCTAGCCTGCAGGCGCTCGTAGGTGTGGGCATCGCTGCAGGAGCATCCTTCCAGTGCTTAGCCAGCGCGCCACTTTCGCTTCTTGACAAGAGCCCCCCCCTGCTTCTATCTGCTCGTGTATGAGTCTCGTGCTGAGAAGAAGAAGAAGCGCTCCACTCGCGGGTGCCCACTATATTGCTGGCGTCGTTGGGCTCTGCGTACTGCCCAGGTGCAACATCACCTCGTCCCTCCACCACCTCCGCTGCGTGCCGGCGCAGCGCGGGCTCGTCGACGGCCGCAGCCCCACTTGCCTTGCGCTGAGCGTGCTCTAGGCCCTGGTCCTCGAATGGAGCTCTTATGAAGCTACCAGTCCCTCTTGAGCTGCCACACATCAAGATTGGGCAGGCTTCCCAACTTAGTGAGTACCGTCCGTACCTTGTACACTGGCTGCAATCAAAGAAAACTCAGAAGCCACAAAAGCTCCATGGTGCCAAAAGTAGATGTCGAGGAACAGAATGTTGTCTGTATTAAGCCTGCACACCTTGGCGAGTCAATTGGTGAAGTCGCCTGCCAGGCGGGGCGACCAGAGTGGCCCGCGATGGGGCGCTCCAAAGGGCTGTCGTGAAGAGACCGGACGGCCACCGGGCTCGGCGTGTTTCGGATGCTCTGGTAGAGCTCCAAGAGGGGCGTCTGCAGGACTCGGAGCTCCTGCGCCTGCAGAATGTCACGTAGTCCATGAACCAGATTGATCAGAAAGTATATGATACACGCACAGTAAGCATGAAGAAGAGACTCACTTCCTGACCATCAATCATGCTTTCACATCATTCAACACATGCAACTTGAACCTAGAGACTCTGACTTTGGGGCTTCATGCCGCAGCGGAAGGAATCCACTCTCAGGCTACACGTGAGCAATCACAGCCCGCCAAGCACTCCTGCAGATAAGAGGCACTACAGAGCTGAATATAGAGCTACAACATTGGCATCCTTCTGATGCAACACCTTGCGCAGTGTTGACAGAGCCTCGCACCTTGTCCTTCAAGAATACCATGATCTTGTCCTCTGTGACTTCGTCGTCGTCAAGAGCTAAGGCCTTCTTAGTTGCATCCTTGGGCTCCACAGGGCCTAGCAACCGGGGCGAGGCCAGCAAAGGTGTAGCTGCTGTAGCTCTCCTATGCCAAGAGTTGGACCCCTTCTCCCACTCCCTCAGCCCTTCGGAGTGCTCGTGACTCGCTGCCCTCCAACTAGAAGCCCCGCTGGTCGACATGGATGGCTCTTCCATGGGGTTGAAGTTGCTCTGGAGGTGCAGTTTACCAGAGCAGTGAGTGTCTGAACACTACGGCGCAGATATAAATCACAGATTCTACATGATTATTAGCACGCTTGTGATGCTGTTCTGTAGTTTCTTGCCTTGGATGGCATGACATGGCAGCACACTCAATGTTATCCATGACAAGCAAGCCACTGTTAGCACAAAAAAGGCTGCACCGAACATGGTATAGTAGTGCCGGGGGCTTTGTGTATGACAAGCAGTTGCCCACCTACAAGCAAGCCACAAGGCCATATACAACAAGGGAAAGCACCAGCTTTAGAATGCAAGAGCAGGTGAGTACGAACCTGAAAAGACAGCTGGGAAAAGCCGTCGTCCAGGTCAACACCAGGCTCGGGAGAGGAGTAGCTTCGCAGATACTGTCTGCTTTGGGCAGTTGAGCAGCCGTCCTCCAATGGCACCTTGATCGACGTTGCCAAAACCCTGACACGGCACAACAAAGTACGGCAACTCCATTGCCGAGTGCGTGCAGATTTAAGTGGGAAGAAGTTGCTTGACAGAGCTGGATCCTGATACTCAGGTTGTCTGACGACTAAAGCTGCAGCACAAGCTGGAAAATCCTAAAGCCTACCGTGACATGCTTTCACTCTTGGCCTTGTGACCTTCAACGCTCTCGTTTTTCCACCTTAGCACAGCCTACACATAGTAGGGGGGGACGTGATTAAGTGAGCATTCAAATGATCAATGAGACAGTCAAGGTCCATGTAGGGGTGTCATCAAGCTCGCTCGATTTAAACAGTTGTGCTCTGATTGCAGTTAAGTACCAGATATGATCTTACCAACCCTGCCTCAATGCTCATCAGGAGGATGCCATGTTGCTTAGCAAAGCAAGGTAATTGTAAAGCAAGGAGCCATGTGGACTTAGGCTATAAGCTGGAGAGAAATGTCAGACATACACTTGCACTCGAATGCTGCACTTCTGCTTCTGCAGTTGGAGCTGCCAGAAATGGATGCTGACATTGCTCACAGGAGGCCAAAATCAGGAACAAATCTACAAATACTCAACAATGTCAAACGGGGACTGCTTCTCTAGCCAAGGTTGCAGCATACAGCGAAGGTGGCTTGTACGTTCTCCTCCACTTCATCAAGGAGGCCTAGCTTATCTGTGACGTTGCAATAGCATCAGAGTCGCATCGTCAAGGCCAGTATTAGCAAGATAGCGAGCAGAGAGCATCTTACTACCTTGAGAAGCTCGCTGGCGGGAGGCCTTTCTCGAGGGTCTCTGAGGACAAAATGCAAAGGCATGCTAGACAATGAGCAGCTCCAGAAAGTATGGTCCCATCTTCCATCAAGTGCACTGGTGACTACCAACAATTACTTTCACAACATAATCTGCCATTATCTGAGCCACCTCAGTGAGCCTCGACCTCAGGTGAACATGAAATGCGTGGACAGCGTTAGCATCCTCACCTCCTGAAGCACTTGAGAAGAAAGTCCTTTGCCTCAGGCGACAGGTGGTCGGGTATGGGGGGTGGGGCTTTGGAGGCGGCGATGTGAAACAAGGCCGAAACCTGTACGACAAGCAATTGGTGGTATGCATGCACATACCCCTGGCCATGAGTATACCCTCGTCTTCCGCTACACGTGTGACCAAAAGTAGCTGTGAATAAGCATCCTTGGTGTGCTCTCAGTCAAAGGTCACATACTGCTACTTCCGCAAGTATTCCAAAGGCTGTAGAGATTGCTTTCCAGCTTTGCATCCTCAACCGGTATCTCTCATGACATCCTGTGAGCTTCAGATGAGACTCATCGCACAACATTATTGGAGGGCCTGCCTGTGATTGAAACTGGCTCCAGGGAGGCTTTCCAGTGGCCATCTCAATGACAGTGCACGCAACGCTCCAAATGTCTGCTTGCCTGGACACACGCAGGCCACACGTGGCTCAGAGTGCGTGAAGATGATTAGGCTGTCACTTAATAGTACTCAGCTTCCATCGCCGAAGGAGGTCACGAGGACGTAGCCACAGAATGCATGGGGCAGGAAGGAGCAAAATCACAACTGGGTGAAAGGAACCACCTTCCATGTCCAGTCTGCTTGATGACTTCTGGAGCCATCCAGTAGGGGGTGCCTTTCATGGACTTGAAGCCTTCTGACATAGTTGCCTGAGATAATCAAGTGCCAGCGAGTACAGCTCAGACACTGCTCAGATGAGGAAGCTGAACCTGCAGCCCATCTTGTCAGGATGCTGCTTGTCATGCAACTGGCCAAAGCGCTGAGACTAGGTTGCCGCCTCTTACCAGGTCAGCTAGCTTCTTTGACGCGCCGAAATCAGCGAGCTTTATGCAGCCACGGTTGTCAACGAGGATGTTGGCCCCCTGAAAGTCGACAAGCACTCTCAGCACAGCTTGCATAGCCTTGGAGGGCACAAGGAGGGCACAAGTGCAGCCTGCCAGCCCTCAACATATGAGGGCAATCAGTTTCGGCTGTATATTAATACCGGTGCAGTGTTATACTACGTACTGTCATCACTTTCCCAAAAGCTATGCACGCAGACAGGTAATCTGCTTCTTGACCTTGATGTCACGATGCATGATCTGGTGCGTGTGCAAATAATCCAACCCCAACAGCAGCTGCCGTGTGTACATGCGTATGACCTGCCAAAGCAATGGCATTGACCATGTTCTTAAAGTGTTGCAGAGAGCAGCGTAGTACATGCAGACCTGTGCACAATGTACAATATCAATCTGTGGCTGGTCTCTAACAGTGACTACAATGTCACCACCTGTGCTGAGCTGCACGTGGAACCTCAAGGTGACGAGTCTGTTATCTGAAGCAGGCTCGTCAACACTCGACTCATTTGTGGACGTGGTGACCCAGGTTGAGATGCGCAGACTCCCATCCATCTCCAGGCAAGACTGACATATAGCAGCGGTGCAAGAGATCACCTTCTCCGTGAAGGACCCGAACTTGCTGAGCAGCGACGCGATGGACCCTCCAGGGACGAACTCCAGGAAGATGTTGAGGGCCTCCTCCTCCCTGTCTGTGCCCAGATACCTCTGCCAAAGCCAGAAGCAAGCTAGTCATCCCGGGAAGCCCCTCTGACGCCCTGGCGTGGCCATGCTGCACAAGGCTCCCCCGTAAGAGCGGTGTCACACCACCAGCTTGCACACAGCAGGGTGGCGGCCGCTCCCTGCCTCTATTGCCATGCTCACAGTCAGCAAGCTCGCTCGGGCCTGCCAAGCCAGCATTGGTAGAGCCACGGCCTCCGTAACTGCAGCAGTTACTGCTGGGAGCATGTCGTGGCGCACGACAGCGGAACTCACGACAATGTTGGGGTGCGAGAGGTTCCGCAGGACTGCAACCTCCTCCTCCAGGTCCCGTGCTTGCTCCTGGAGAGAGGCGCGGCCCAACAGCAGGGCGGCGGCGCTCTCAGCTCTTGCCACGACCACTCCGCCACAGGCAGGCTGAGTTGCAACCCCTGAGCCCGACATGGCTGCCCGTGCCGACATGGCTGCCCGTGCCGCTTGCGCGGCGGCACCGTCACAGCTCACCTGCGCTCGCTCCTTGGTCGTGCTGTTGACGGCAATGAGGACCTGCCGGCGACGTAGGCGCGGAGAGCGACGCGGCCGCGAGCAGTCGGGCAGTGTCAGCGTTAGACCCGGTCGCTTGCCGCAGCGGGCGGCGGCGGCGGCGGCAGCATCATGGTTCGGCGCGCCGGAGCCAGCCCACACAGTCCACACACGGTCCTGCTGCCGCGTCCGCGGCGGCGGCGGCGGCGGCGGCGGCGGCGGCGGTGGCAAGGAGCGCAGGAGCAAGCAACTCGGACCAGAATCGGGGTCTGACCATCCGGAGCTAGGGTTCTGTGCTAAGGGCTTGGGGTTTAAGCAGGTGGGCCGGCTGCCTCCTCTGCAGAAGGATTTAGGGTTTGGGATTAGGGTCATGGCGCGCCCGCCGGTGCCGGCGGCGGTGGCGGCGGCGGCGGCGGCGGCGGCGGCGC